>CM025788.1:21417132-21427533 GCA_014636745.2 Centella asiatica
TAACTTTTGTTTTAAAATCTAAGGGGTTCCTTGCTTAAAACAATTCCGCTGCTAAATCCTTTGAAAATCTTAAGAAACCTTTTTATAAGCAAGAAGACTTTTAATTCAGTAAGGTTTTCTAAGTAAAGACTTAATTTTTTAAAAACACTATTCAACCCCCCTTCTAGTATTTTTACCCTTTGGGACCTAACAGAAACAAATGCTAAAATGTATATGAATGAAGAATGATGCATGATGATAAGAAGGTTAGTAAATAAAACAAATCAAAACATTAAAATAATTACAATATTTATAAAACTTTGAATGTCTACAAAATGACCAAAATATATCTTGAATTGAGCATAATGCGTACGCTAACTAATTGGCATGAAGGTTCTCAAACAAACACCAAAAGTGGGGGTGGGTCCAAGTTGATACCTTTCTCCTCTCCATCAGTGTTAAGACCCTCTTGGAGAAGGTACTCAAGTAACCCTACCAAACTTTAATAAAACAAACATATATTCAAACGAAATAAACATGGATATATACAAGAACAACATTATTGACAAAATTTCTTAAATCGTGTGCAAATAGTTGTGGAGGTTTCCTAAAATCGGCATAGATTTTCTTGGATCATCCTTGGAGCAGATCTAAGCGACACTGTTTCAGAGAACTTGGTCAGCCCCGATTTCTGGCTGTAAACTGGAGTTGTTAGTTTGTTACCAACTATGGTGACTTCGGCTTACAGTAGAACACTGAGCCATCAATGGGACAAAAATAAGCAACCTTACATATACAGCATAAGCTGGAACAGAAAATAGCCAGCAATTTTTATTGTATCAAAAGAGTCTAATAGGGGATAACGTAATAGGTTCTCCACAACAATACCAAAATCCGTTTTGTACTTATGAACCCTTAACAGCCAGTCCTATTAGTACATGTTTTCCTTACCCTTGAAATTTTCACCTTTCTCGCATTTAACTAAAAGAGAATCAAAGAAAGTAAGAGTGATAGATGCTCAGCAACTAATATACTATATGGCAAGTGAGAAGAATAAAAGTTTTGCAGCTAGTTCAGGTAAATTATTTCAAGGCAAGGTTAAGAAATATGAATAACATAAAGAGTTCAAATAAGTGGATTCCCAGGGGGTGAGTCCTTATTTTCAGTTAAGGGAAAGTTGGAAATTAATGTCACTGAATATAATTCCACATAAGCATCTGACATCTTTCAGTCCATAACTTATTAGATCGTCTTAACTTTGTTCAACAGACTTATTGAGAGTACTTCTGATGTATTTGATCTAGGGAAGGTCAATAAGTTGCGAAAGTAGTAACTTTAGCTTGACTCTATAAAGAAATTGATCACCAAGAATCAACACCAAAGGGGTCGATCTATTTAGTTTGCTTAAAGAATTTAATCACCCACAAGCTAAAATAGATCTGGTTGTGAAAGTCTAAAGGAATTAACCACCAACTCTTAAGATAATTGCAATTTAAAACTCACACAATTTATATATCAAGTTTAAATTTACTACTTACAAGTTTACAAATATTTATAAGTGACTGGTCCTTTAACCTAATCTTATTATGGAAAGAAATCTACAAATGAAAGAAGTCTAATTCGACTATGGAAAGGAAAATAAACAAACCTATTACAATTAGGATACGTAAAACACAAAAAAAAAAAAAAAAAAAACTAAAATGTGCTTCGTCAGTGGTAATTATCCCCTGACGACGAGGGAACATCCTTTGACACGCATCCGCTGGCATCCCCTGACGACGAACTTGCATCCCCTGACGCCAGACTCGCCTCCCCTGATGACCAAAACTCGTCCCCTAACGCCAGACTAGTTTATCCCCTGATGCTTTCAAGGCTTTTAACATATCATTTGTGATCAATGTCACAACAACTCTAACCAATGCCTGACACATGCATCAATAGAAAATAAATCCAAAGTTACATCCTTCAATGCAAGATTAATAATATTCATAGCTGCATCAGAAGTACCATCACCCAACGGATCATCCTTCTCTTCATCAGAAACAATTGTTCTCAATTGAGCAACATCAACATTATGCACATAAGGAGCCAAATCCCCAACATTGAATGTGGCACTCACCCCAAAATTTCCTAGCAAATCCAACTTGAAAGCGTTGTTATTAATCTTTTCAATAATCTTGAAAGGACCCTCCAACGTAGGCATGAACTTGTGTTTACGCAAATTGGGAAACAATTCTTTTCGCAGATGTAACCAAACAAGATCACCCACTTGAAAACTATTTTGCTTGCAATGTTTATTGGCTAAAGCTTTGTACCTTGCATTCACTTTCTCAATCCTGACCTGCACTTGTGCATGCAATTTCAACATAGCATGCACTTTTGACTTAGCATCCGCATAAACATACTCTCCTCTAGGTAAAGGAATCAAATCAATAGGTAGCCTTGGATTCTGCCCATACACCACCTCGAATGGAGCATATTTGGTTGCACCGGTAGGAGATCAGTTGTAAGCAAATTCTGTGTGAGCAAGCTTCACATCCCAATCTTTAGTTGTCTTACTCACCAAACCCCGCAACAAAACTCCCACAGTCAGGTTTGTTACCTCAGTTTGTCCATCCGTTTGAGGGTGATGTGATGTACTAAAACTCAACTTAGTACCCAACAATTTTCAAAGTGTCTTCCAAAAATAGCTCATGAACTTGGTTTCTGTTAGGTTTTATGAACATTTGATGATGATTGTCTTTAGAATACTTAGGAATACAAATGTATAGAAAAGTGTTGGTTTGTAACACTTTAGTATTGTAGCTAGCAGTAGTATCTCTTGTTTGTAAATTAGTCATTATAATAAAGAGATAGATTTATTTCATTTGAATGTACTGCTGGAATACTTGTTGAGTTTGTTCAACAAGTTGTTTTAAATTTATAAGTCCTTCAGAGATTGAATTTGGCTTGTCGGAGACTAAGGGAAAAGTCCATCAGAGACTAAGTTTTTGATCATCAGAGATTGGACTTTGCCCATCGGAGATTAAAGTTTTGTTCATCAGAGATTGAAGGATTGGTCATCGGAGATTAAAGCTTACGTCATCGGGGATTGAAACTAAAGAGTCAGAGATTAATGCTGACGTCATCAAAGATTAAAACAATACCTCGGAGATTAAAAGCTGATGTCACCAACAACTAAAGCCAAAGCATCGGAGATTACACGAAGTAAAGCATCGGAGATTACTCGAAGTAAAGCATCGGAGATTACTTGAAGTAAAGCATCGGAGATTACTCGAAGTAAAGCATCGGAGATTACTCGAAGTGATCAGGGACTAATGAAAGAAGCCATCGGAGATTAGTCGAGGACTTAATCACTGATGGAGTTAAGGTTCAAATCAAAGAAGGAAAGTCTTCCATGCACACGTAGACTTTATTGAAGACGTAGCTGACAAGGAAACTTGTTAGAAATCTTTCAATTGGAAAGATTGTATTTGATTTGAATTAGGAAACTAGGTTTTTGATAATTTAGTTTTAGAAGCTGTAATTAAAAATATTACAGAATAGCAATACGAAGCTGTATAGAATTAGAAGAGTTGTATTCTCTTAATATACAGAATAGAAGCTGATGATCAAAGCTTGTCTTGATTGTTAGAAAACTTGTAATCAATTGTTAAATCAATAAAAGCAATTGTTTATAGAGTTTTGATCTTGTTCTTTATATTCTGCAGAAAAGTTTAATTTCTTAAAGAACAAGAAATCGAAAAAGTTGCAAGAACTTGTATTCAACCCCCCTTCTACATGTTCTAGGTCATCTCACTGGGAAAACAATTGGTATTAGAGCCTTTAATTGAAAATACTCAATTAACAAGATTCTGAGATGGCCAACAACGACGAAGCAAGCAGCTCTAACATGATTGCATATAATGGAGGACGTGATGGTGGAACCAGGATCCCTATTCTGAAGAGGGATGAATATCCAATGTGGAAACAAAAGATGTATATGCACTTGAGAGCAACAGATCCAGATTACATAGATAGGATTAAGAAGGGTCCTTATCTACCCAGGAAATTTATTCCTGCAAAAACTGTCGAAGGATCTATTGTTGCAGAACACTTTGTACTTGCACCAGAAAGTGATTATACCAACGAGGACAAGTTACAAGTGTTGAAAGATGCTAAAGTTATGAACATACTTTACAATGGAATAGACAAACATATGTTCAATAGCATCATCAATTGCACGACATCTAAACAAGTCTGGGACACCATCAAGGTCCTATGTGAGGGGACTGATCAAGTCAGGAAGAACAGGCGTTCACTGTTGACTCAACAATATGAGTTCTTTCAAGAAAAGCCTAATAAACCAATCACGTCAATCTATGACAGGTTCAATTCTTTGCTTAATGACTTGACCATACTTGGTAAGACATATGATAATGAAGATATCAATACCAAGTTCATGAGAGCCCTTCCGCCTAGCTGGGATCCAAAGACTACTGCGGTTAGGGAGGCTCATGATATGGAAACACTCACACTGGACAGGCTCTACGGGAATTTAAAGACCTATGAACTTGAAGTAGAGCAAAGACAGCGCATGCATGGCAGAGACAAAGGAGCTGCGTTGATGGTTGAGACAAACAAGTCTCTAGAGAAGCTTGATGAGGAATTTTTTGACGCTAGCTCAACTGATAATGAAGATGAACTGGATACTGATGATGACATGGAAGAATTCATGGCATTCATGGTTAAACAGTTTAAGAAATTTAGGGCTAGCAGAAAAGGAAGAAAATCATCGAGAAAACCTAACCCTAAACGAGAAGGTCAAAAAGTCACCTTTGATTTAAAGAAAATAAGATGCTACAATTGTGATGGGTTAGGGCACTTTGCCAATGAGTGCAAGAAGCCTAGATCTAATGATAGATCTAAGGATGAAAAATCAAGGAAGGATTTTGCTGACAAGAAAGCCAAATCAAAAAGCAAAGCCTTGATTACTGAGGGAAAAGATTGGATTGACAGCGACTCTGATGAAGAAGTTGTCAACTTTGCCCTAATGGCTCGTAGTGACGAGTCAAGTGATTCTATAAAGGTATGTAATGCAAATCAGAATTTTAACGTGCTTAATTTACTTGATACATCTAGCATTAAAATCATGCAAAAAGACATATCTGATTTGCATGTCAGTTTTAGATCTTTAACTATAGAGCATACCAATGTAAAAGAATCACGTGACAATCTCTTAAAAAGAAATAATTTTCTTGAAGAGAGATTGACACAATTTGATACTATCAAGTCTGATTTAAACAAAGCACATCATATGATTGATGCTTTGAAAAAGAGGGAATATTACTTAGTAGAGCAACTTGAAATTGCTCAAGCTAATTTCAAACTGTGGAATACTTCCTCTAAAAAGCTAAAAGACTTGGTAGATAGTCAAACAATGGGTCACCAATCTGGATTAGGCTATGACGATTGGATAAATAAAAATTCAGAATTAGATGACCTAATTGAAGCTGTTGAGTCCACAACTGAAAAGCCAAAAGTTGCTAGAAAAATTAACTTTGTATCTCCTGTTCATGAACCCAGATTTATTAACATTCAAAATCAACAAAACACTGAAACAACAAGTTTCAATCAAAAGATAGTGAATATTGTTGAGAAGAATGAAAACAAACATTTAAATATTGGGTTTATGACAAAGAAACAGTTAATAAAGAAATTGGAACATGTTCCAATACAAAAGGCTGAAAAAGTTGTGGAATCAAACAGAAGCAAGAAAAATAGGAATGGCAAATTAGGCATTAACAAATATACCAACTATGTTTCAATGCCTGATGCTCCTAGAAAAACATGCCATGTATGTGGTAATCCAAACCACATAGCTATGCACTGTAGGAGCAAAAATAAAATTCCTATGCTTGAGACTAGTAACTCAAAGACAACAAAAGATAAATCACCTGTAAAAAGGTCAAGTAGTCTTTGCATTGAAAATAATAAATCAAAGTCAATTAGTCTCACAAACAATGGAAGCAAGACTGTAAATTGCCCAATTAAAATCAAACATGGAAAGAGGCAATCGACTCATTCTGAGTCAAGTCTTGAATCTGCAGCTAGTGAGAAAGGACTCAAGAAGATTTGGGTCCCAAAAATCTCAAACTAGTTCTCTCTACTGTGCAGGGCAAAAAGAAGAAATCATGGTACTTGGACAGTGGTTGTTCAAGGCACATGACTGGAGATAAGTCCCTGCTAAAACAGTATGAAGAGAGAAGTGGCCCAAGAGTCACTTTTGGAGATGACAGCTAAGGCCATAACAGAGGATATGGATCTGTTGAACATGGAGATGTCATCTTCACTGAAGTATCACTAGTTGATGGCTTAAAGCACAATTTACTTAGTGTGAGTCAACTGTGTGATAAGGGATTCAATGTCACTTTTAAAGAAGATCAATGTTTAGTAAGTGACAAAGAATCAAGGACTGTGATTTTGACAGGAAAAAGAAAAGGAAATTTGTACATTGCAAATCTCATTTCTTCAACTGATCAAATCACATGTCTTTATAGCAAAGCTTCAACTGATGAAAGTTGGCTTTGGCATAAGAAGCTTTCCCACTTGAATTTCAAGAATATCAATAGTCTTGTGAGGAAAGGAGTGGTAGCTGGCATTCCACAATTGGAATTTACACAAGATGGATTGTGTGATGCATGCCAGAAAGGAAAGCAAAGAAGTGTATCATTCAAAAACAAACCAGCAACATCAATCACCGACCCTTTACAACTTCTCCATATGGATTTGTTTGGTCAAGTGAATGTGATGTCTATCTTAAGGAATAGATATGCACTGGTAATTGTTGATGATCACACAAGGTATACTTGGGTACCTCTTTGCAAAGAATGAAGCTGCTCAGTTAATTATTGATCATGTCAAGAAAATAGAAATTGAGTCAGGTAAAACAGTGAGGGTAATAAGAAGTGACAGAGGAACAGAATTCAAAAATTCCCAAGTAATTGAATTCTGCACTGAGAAAGGAATTACTCATCAATTCTCTGCACCTAGAACTCCTCAACAAAATGGAGTTGTTGAGAGGAAAAATAGAACCCTCATTGAAGCAGCAAGGACCATGTTGCAAGAGGCTAAGCTTCCCACCTATTTTTGGGAGGAAGCTATAAGCATTGCATGTTTTACACAAAACAGGTCCTTGATAAACAAAGCATACAACAAAACACCTTATGAATTGATTACTGGGAGAAAACCAACTCTCAAGTTTTTACATGTGTTTGGTTGTAAGTGCTTTGTACTGAGAGATTCATCAGAGACAAGAGGAAAATTTGACAATAAGTCTGATGAAGCAATCTTCTTAGGTTATTCTCTGTCAAGCAAAGCATACAGAGTTTATAACTTAAGAACCAAGGTCATTGTGGAATCCATTCAAGTTGCATTTGATGATAGAAAGATTCCAGGAATGCTTGGTCAAGGATTGCATGAACCTTTCAGTTTTGAGAATGAATTGGATGCATGGGAATATCCAACAGAGAATGCTGAAAATCCCCAAAATAACAGTGATTCCTCTTTAATTGAGGGGGAGTTGACTGTTGTGCGTGAAGTACCAAGGACTAATGTATTATCAGAGACTAGAGTACTGGAACAAAATGGAACACAAGTCACTGATGACATTAATTCTCCATCGGAGACTAATGATACATCAGAGACTAGTATCCCTGATGCACACACAGAGACTATTGAGATATCTAACTCAGGGGGAGTTAATGAAGAAGAGATCAATAGTTTAGGGGGAGCAAACTCTGCTAATGAAGCTGGATTGAATTTTATCAATCTAGAAAATGAAGCCTCTAGTTCAAGATCAAATCTGCCAAAAACCAGACCATGGTTGAGAGACCACACAACAGATTTGATCATTGGAAATATTGAGGATGGAGTTAGGACTAGAAGTGCAACACAAAATGAATGTTTGTACCTCAGTTTTCTATCAAAGATTGAACCAAAGAAAATTGAGGAAGCACTTCAAGATCCTAATTGGATTATTGCCATGCAAGAAGAATTAAACCAATTTGTTAGAAACAAAGTCTGGAGACTGGTACCCAAACCAAGGAACAGATCTATAATAAGTGCCAAATGGGTCTTCAGAAACAAATTGGATGAAACTGGTACAATTACAAGGAATAAGGCAAGACTGGTTGCAAAGGGATACTCTCAAGAGGAAGGAATTGACTATGATGAGACCTTTGCACCAGTGGCTAGACTTGAAGCAATCAGAATCTTTCTTTCTTTTGCATCCTACAAGAACTTCAAAGTGTACCAGATGGATGTCAAGAGTGCTTTCCTTAATGGAAAATTGGAAGAAGAAGTCTATGTTCAACAACCCCCAGGTTTTGTAAACTCCAAATTTCCTAATCATGTTTACAGGTTAGACAAAGCACTCTATGGCTTAAAACAAGCACCAAGAGCCTGGTATGATACTCTTTCTCAGTGTTTAATTGAAAATAAATTTGTAAGAGGTATCATAGATAAAACATTGTTTTATAGAATTCAAGGCTCTGATGTTATACTTGTGCAAATATATGTTGATGATATTATTTTTGGGTCTACTACTGAAAAACTGTGTGCAAAATTTTCAAAACTTATGCAGTCTAGATATGAAATGAGCATGATGGGTGAATTAACATTTTTCTTAGGATTGCAAATTAAACAGTCAACTGAGGGAATTTTCATCAGTCAGTCTAAATACATTAAGGACTTACTGAGAAAATATGATTTGGTTGATTGTACTTCTGCAAAAACACCTATGCCCACAGCCACTAAGCTAGATAAGGATTTAAAAGGAAAGAAAGTAGACATTACTAGCTATAGACGCATGATAGGCTCACTTTTGCATCTAACTGCAAGTAGACCTGATATAATGTTTTCAACATGTCTATGTGCTAGATTTCAAGCGACCCTAGAGAGTCACATTTGATTGCTGTAAAAAGAATACTCAGATATCTAAAGGGTACCCCAAATCTTGGATTATGGTATCCCAAAGAATCTGATTTTAAACTAATTGGTTATTCAGATGCTGATTATGCAGGGTGTAAGCTTGACAGGAAAAGCACAAGTGGAAGCTGCCAACTTCTTGGAGGCAGACTTGTTTCTTGGTTTAGCAAGAAACAAAATTCAATTTCTACTTCAACAGCAGAAGCTGAATACATTGCAGCTGGGAGTTGCTGTGCACAGATCTTGTGGATCAAAAATCAACTCCTAGACTATGGTATGACACTATCCAAAATCCCAATTTATTGTGATAACACTAGTGCCATAGCCATAACTGAAAATCCAGTGCAACACTCAAGAACTAAACACATAGATATAAGATATCACTTCATTAGGGAACATGTTAGTGAAGGAAATATTGAATTGCACTAGGTTGCAACTGATAAACAACTTGCAGACATTTTTACAAAACCTTTGGATGAATCTACATTCAACAGACTAGTTTCTGAACTAGGAATGTTGAATTATGGTTCTAAAAATTAAAGTTTTAACTTTTAAGTTGTTTAACAGTTGCATGAAGCTAGAATAATTAATTCTGGAAAAAGAAGCTGTTTTAAATATGATAAAACAGATACATGAAGCCAATAATCATCAATATGGTTGTTGGAAAAGTTTTTGAAAGATAAAACTGGAGCAGGGATTAAGTCCCTGAGAAAAAGAGTGATAAGAGATTAAGGGACTTATTCCCCGATGTGTAGTTTAACTAATCCCCGATCAGTTAAAATTACTTCATCGGAGACTCGATTAATCCCCGATGTGTAGTTTAACTAATCCCCGATCAGTTAAAATTACTTCATCGGAGACTCGATTATTCCCCGATGAGTTAATTCATCAGAGATTACCTTAGTCCCTGACGAGTAATTACTTCATTGGAGACTAATCACTTCATCGGAGACTAATCGGATCAATCTCTTATCACACGGGTCAATCAGAGATTAGGGCAATCTCTGAAAAAGGGTAAATTGGTAGTTACCCATGATCCTTGAATAGCAAACGTCTCTTATACTTTAATAAAAGTAATTTCAAAAACGTTTGTAATCACAAGTATCAAACTCTGCAATTTGATTTCTCTCTCAAATTCTCTGCAATTTAATCTCTCTTTGAGCTTTCTTTACAAGTTTACAGATCTCTTCAATGGTGGCAAAAACAGTGTGCTTCAAGTTTGGTGAGTTCGATTTTATCAAAACTAACCATGCAGGGGTGGCTGATAAATATGATTTCGAAGCAAAATACTACCCCTTTGTGGATTTCCTCAAGAACTCCCCACTACAATACGCCATTTATGAAGCTCCCATCCAAGCTGCAGAAGTAATATCAACCATGTGGAGCACTGCAACAATCACTGATGAAAGTGATGACTCTCCACAGGTAAGTTTCAGGTATGAAAACACAGATTAT
>CM025788.1:21444558-21488165 GCA_014636745.2 Centella asiatica
CGGACTAGGGCATCATCATAAGAAGGTAAAGATAACCATTCATCCATTCCCAAATAAATACTGAATAAAAACAGCATTTAAGAGTTATTACAACCCAAGAATTAAGTAATTACAGCGGAAGCTATTGCATCATTTCCTAACAACAAAATAAATCTCATCGACTCTTCAAACGTCTTCCTTCTTTCCTTCATTCATTCCTTTCTTTCCTTCATCAGTTCTATCAAAAGATAAACACTTAGCAGCTTATCATCTTTGCTTTCCCCTTGTCAGAGGGTTCAGCTTTAGCTTTCTGTCCTGCAAATCATTAACATTCAACATGGGTGAGCGTTTTACGCCCAGCAAGTATATACACGTAGAGGCAAATATGAATAATTCAACGAATTTCATCTGAAATCAAAGGAGAGAAATTCAAATTCTGTTTGTGAGGCTTGGTGAAGCAATACCAAGTCCTCGGAAACCTTCAAAATCTTTGAGGATTCACTGATGATATACAACTTGTGATCCCCCCTTGAAGAAAGTCAGGTATACACCTGATCATAACATTCTCAAATATCCAACGGGGGCTACACCCGTGGATCTGCTAACCATACAGTACACAGCTGGCCAGGCTGGACCGCATGATCCCTCTGAGTGACTACGTAGTCAAATAACATTTCCTCTTGGTCAGGTGAAGAACACATCAGCACCTTTCCTTTCCTCTTGCCAACCATGTGGCATAACCCCCCATAAGGGGCATCATTCACATTCTCGTTGCATAGACATAAGATTGAAAACATAGCTGAAATTCAAAGCTCATTTATATCCATGCATCATCATTCATATCATGCTAGCAGAATCAAAAGCATAGCATGCTCATGCATCAGAACAATGAAAGTATAAATCCAACCTGCTACGCATATCGAAACAAATGATAATGCGTTAAACTGAAATAAGCATGAGATTGTGAATATACTTGCCTCAGTCATTTGCTTACTACCAAATTTAATTTACTCGCGAGTGGAAAATTCTGTAAGAATATACATATCACAAAAATGAATTTATTATCTGGGTTTAAAATATGAGGGAGAAATGCACATGTGATGTCCTTGACTTTTAACGTCTCAATCTGATATAAAACTATTGAGGCTAAGAAATCAATTCAAACATCTTAAAATAATTTAAGAAAATAGCATTTTATAGTTTTTAAAACAAACTGCGCATCAGGGAAGTACTATGCTTTAACTCACTGGAGACTAGTAACCCATCGGGGATTATCAGCCCTTCGGGGATTATTAACCCATCGGGGATTATTAACCCATCGGGGATTATCAGTCCTTCGGGGATTATTTACCCATCGGGGATTATTAACCCATCGGGGATTATCAGTCCTTCGGGGATTATTTACCCATCGGGGATTATTAACCCATCGGGGATTATCTCATCAGGGATTAATCGGGGATTAACTCATCAGGGATTAATCGGGGATTAACTCATCAGGGATTAACCCATACTCGTCAGAGACTAAGTTAAAGTCTGCCTCAGATACAGGGTCGTCTTCCTTATTCCTCCATGTGTGGTGCCCTCAACCATATCCACACTTAGGTCAAAACTCATCATTCTCTCAGTGATACATAACATTTCTTTTGGTCTGCATGCCATCCTAAACACGGTTTAGGGTAAAGAAAATCAGGTTAAAGAATATTCAAACATGGGGTTGCGACTACTGTCAACAGAATGTTTGGTAGTTAAAGGTTTGTCCATCAGGTGGTTGTCAACAACACTACACCCAACTAGACAACTTGAAATAAATGACATTTACTCCGATCGTTAGAATATGCATTAAGTCATACTTTTGAGAATAAATGAACATGGTATTAAAGGTGGTAGGTAGAGCAGAGACGCAAGAAATTTAGCAAGACTTAAATAAGATGCTCTTACCTCCTTACTGTAGGAAGAAAATAAATGCTTCGGTTTATCCTTCAAGAAGAACTGCTGTCTCGAAAATTATATTTAAGTTTGATGGAAGTTTAGAAAGGTAGAATCAAGGTTACAACAGCGTGATGTGTATATATATCACTTGGTTGAACAACAAGAACCGTAGGATCAACTTGATCTCAGCTGTTGGTTATGAAAAGAAAGGAAATGACTGAAGAAGGAGAGAGTGATTGAAATGGCTGCTGTGTCCTTCGGTCATCTTTCATAGCTGACTCTAGGGTAATGGTAGGGATGATGAGCATTTAATGCTGCTGTTCCCTCCCCCCATCAGTGGAGTATTAAAAAAAACGGGTACTGTAGCTACCCGAAGCATTCATGCCAAAACACTCCTTTAAAGGTAGAACAACTTATAATCCTCATAAGCTTTACAAAATCATTTAGAAAATAAATCTTTTGGACATCACATTGCAGATAAATTTTTCATAATAAGAAAATAATTTCAATATTCACAACTTATAAGAAAATAATTTTCATAATAATAAAAAAAAAAATAATAAGCAAAAATAATTAGATTTCATCACGAAATTTATTTACAAATCGGGGTCTTCACAGTCACTCTTGAATGCATTGTTAGGAATATAGCATCTGGTGGTGATGTATATACTTAAAATTGTTAGATTTGTTATTATACAATAGCTACTGGTGTGTTTATTACATCAGTAGGATAGTTTTAAAAACTAGATTTTTTTCTTCAAGTATTATCATCAAATGAGTTATTTGTTCATCAGTGTATAGTAGTTAGGTTCAGTGGATATTATACTTCAGGGAGAAAATCACTCATCAGAGGATAAACTATGCATCAGTAGTTGATGTGCATCACAGTATAAAATGTGAATCAGCAGCTAATTTGTTCATCAGAGGATAAATTGCACATCATAGGATAAAATGTGCATCAGAGGATAAATTATGCATCATTAATTACTATGCATTAGAGAATAAATTATTCATTAGTAATTACTATGCATTAGAGAATAAATTACACATCAGAGGATAAATTATGCATCAGTAGTTACTGTGCATCAGAGGATAAGTTAGTCATCGACAGTTAATTTGTTCTTCAGTAGATAATCAGAGAATAATATTCATCAGAGGATATTTTTGTTCATCAGAGGATAAATTTATCCATCAGTGATATTTTTGTTCATCAGAGACTAACATGTTCATCAGAGGATAACATGTTCATTATAGGATAAATTTTTGTTTGTAAGTGGATAATATTCTTGTCCATCAGAAGATAAATTGGCCATCAAAGGATAAATTTGCCATCAGGAGATAATTTTAGTCAAGCCTACCAGAGACTGGAACTTTGTTTATCGAAGACTAAGGGTTTGCCTGTCGGAGACTAAGAATATTGCCTTTCGGAGACTAATGTTGAAACTGTAAGAGAATAAAGTAAAACTACTCTCTGATACAGTAAAGAGTCCTAATTAAAGATAAGGTGAAGCTTTCCAACATTATAGAGTTTTAGAAGGAAATAAGGATTCAATTTACAATAGTGGTTATAATTGGTTAGAAGTTGAATTCCTTTCTTAATTGTATGGTTGAATATTCACCATTTTAGTTGATTGAAGTTGTAAAAGAGTAAAGCACAATAGAGTACGATATATTCATGTTGAACACATAGAGTAAAATAGCTCTTGAGTATTTTGAAAGAAAAACTGAGATTGTCCATGTAGTCTGTTACTATGGGAAGATTACATTGAAGAAATACGTTTTAAGTAACCAAAGTAGTTAACATGGTTCCCACTCTAGTTAAATAATTAGACAAACACAGACTTTATATCTCATGTGTCTCAGTTAAATTAAATAATTAGTTAAGGCTTTAAAATTACCTTACAAAGCTTTCAATCTGCAGCACTCATTGTATGAATATTATTTTGAGTTTGAGAGTGTTTAGGAAAAGAAGAGTGGTAATACAAGAGTCTTCTTTATATATTAGTGCCTGTGAAAACATATGTCATGCGTGGGGTGTTACACACCTCTAGTTAGCATAAGACATGGAATTAACTTAATCACTAATTCATTAATATAATAAATTAATACTTGATCAACTCACTTATATGTATGTGTGTAGTTCTCAAAAGTGTCGTATAATAGTAATCAGTAGTACAACTGTAGCAGTAGTTAATTACTTATCCATAAGAGTCCAGTTAGCAATTTCCTGATTAACCCCCTTTCTTTGTAACAGTAATAGTAATAACTCACACTAATTCTACGACTACATATGCTACTACTATCTATGTTAATAATAATATGTTAAACTGAAACTTGGTCCTTTCAACATTTATAAAAGAATATTTGAACACAATTGCGAATACATATTTTTAACTAAAATTTATTTAATTAATATTTTAATATTATAATAATATTTACAAAGGTCTGGAGCTTCACAGTACTGTTAGATATAAATGATGATGATGATGATGTTTAGAGAATAAATTGTGCATTTGTAAATACTTATGATATTCAATAAACCTAAGTATCCGCACAAGTTTTGCATTCACTGATGATCAATCTGATCATCAGGGGAGGAAATACTCTTCACTAAGTCGAGTCATCAAGGGAACTTCTAAAGGGCTTGATATGTGAAGAGGAATGTCTGTTGTTACTCAAAGACAGTTAAAGTATTCCGCACATCAGACATTCCAAACAAACTCAACAAAGCTTCAATGATCAAAAACCATAAGGGGAATCCGTCAGGGGAATCCATCAGGGGATGACAAAGGCAGACCACCCCATCAGGGGAATGCGTCAGGGCATGAACAAGACATGTCAACCTGTCAGGGGAAGACATCAGGATATGACAGTGTCAGGCTAACCCATCAGGGAAACCCGTCATGGGGAATGCTCAGCACTACATCAGTGGAAGCCATCAGTATGTGTAGTAAGTCATAACATCAGGGAATCTAGAAACACTTAGTAAACTTAAGTGAAGTTTGAAGCACTAATATAGTCTTTGAGAAGACTTGTCATCAGAGGATCCAGAAGCACTGATCAAGTTCACGTCAGGGCTTGCTATCAGTGGATAGTTATGACTGCATTCATCCGTCATCAGGTCTTACACGCAAAATCAGTGAAGCTTGTTGAAGAAGCAAGAGATATAAACTGGAAAGATATTTCTTGAAGTTTGGTGATCCAATGATAACTCTCGATCATTAAATGCACGCATATCAAGGGATGAAAAAGAAGCAACAAAAGTAGCAACAGTTTGACACATAGTTCCTAAAGGACATTGATGTGACGAATATGCAGCTAAGTTGAAAAGAGCAGCATGCCTAAGCACGTGGGTTCATCCACTGATCTGATACACAAGCAAAAGAGTTCTCATATAAAAGAAAATCTCAATCCAACGAAAAAAGAGAGAACACCAACAAACATTGAAGCATACAAACACTAGAGCAGCTTTGTAATATATCTTGAGAGAAATATTTCAAAAAAAGTTAGAAGCTACTGAGTGTGAAATAGAAGCTGTAATTCATTACAGAATTTGTAGCTGATTAATCACAGTTGTGATTAACCAGATTTCCAGAAAAACCTCAAGTTTTAATAGATCTATTTTAACTTGAAATACGTGTGTTCATTTGATTATCTGTTATTGTTTTTCTAAGTATTGTAGCTATTTCCTTTTGTGCAAACAGTTGAAAAAGAAGAAAAAGTTTTGAGTGTTTGTATTCCCCCCCCCCCCCTCCATTACAAACACTTGAGGCTATTTTATTCTAACAATTGGTATCAGAGCCAACTAGCATATTACACTTACTAGACGATCATTATCAATGGCCAACAAAGCAAGAAATAGTAAAGTCCCCATGTTGGAAAGGGGAAAATACTTCTTCTAGAAATAAAGAATGATAGTTCATCTAAGAGCAATTGATGATGAATATTTGCAAATTCTGGAGGAAGGCCCTCACGTCCCAAAGAAGCTCATTTCCCAAGAGGTTTTCAATGGAGTCAGTATCCCAGAAAAGCTAATTCCAAAAACCACTGATGAGATGACACTGGAGGAAAGAGAAAAAGTAAAGAAGGATCTAAAAGTAACAGGCATCCTTTATAATGGCTTAGATGATGATATGCTAAACAGTATCATGAATCTTACAACGTCTAAGTCAATATAGGATACCATCTAGATCCTATGTGATGGAACTGAGGAAATGAGGGAGAATAAACTGTACCTGTTAACACAACAGTATGAGTGGTTCACAATGAAAAATGGTGAAACACTCATTGAGATATTTAACAAGTTCAACAGGTTGGTAAATGACCTGAGATTATATGGGAAGGCTTATGGCAATAAAGATGCGAACAAAAAGTTCATGAGAGCTCTTCCCATATCATGGGATCCAAAAACTACAGCCATCAGGGAATCCAAGGATATGAACCTTGTAGACTTGGATAGGCTTTATGGCACCCTGAAGACATATGATCTGGAGGTTCAACAAAGATCTGAAATGTCAGGGGATGCCAGAAAGCTTAAATCTGTAGCCTTGATGGCTGCCAAGAAGGATAAAGTAGAAGCTAGACCAAGTGTCTTGATGCAGCAGCAATCAGGGGATGCTGAGATTGAAGGGGACAATAAAGCTGATTCTAAGGAGAACGAGTACACTCCTGAAGAATTAGAAGACTTGGATGAAACCATGGCCTTTCTTGCAAAAAGGTTTTCCAAGCTGAAATTTCAAAAACCATCAGGATCAAAAAGATTTTCAACAAGGAAATCTAGTACCACAAAAAACATAATTGACAAATCGAGAATAAAGTGCTACAAATGCAATGAAATTAGTCATTTTGCAAATGAGTGCCGCAAGGCCACAAAGGAAGGTGAATCTAGGGAAAAGGAAGCTGAAGTGGATTACAAGAAGAAATACTTTGACCTTCTAAATGCCTTTAAGAAGGGAAAAGCTTACATTGTAGAGGGAAAGGACTGGGCTGACTCAAATTAAGAAGATAATGAAGAATATGTCAACCTAGACCTAATGACCTCATCCACTGATAGTAATAGCTCACAAGTAAGTCTTGAAATTTCCTCTAACATGTCTAAAAATGATTGTGTTAAAACTGTTAAGGAAATGGCTTGTGAGATAAAGGATCTTTATGACACCCTAAGGAGTGCTATAGCTGAGACTGAGAGAGTGCAGAAAATAAATGAGCATTTGACTGCAAGAAACACTCTCTTAGAATCTGAACTCACTAGACTTGAGAGTCTTGAAAAAGAACTCTCAAGGACTAAAAATCTCCTTGATTGTGCTGTTAAAAGAGAGGAATGGATCTCCAATCTTCTGAGTCAAGAAAGGGAAGTCATAAAGAAATGTAATGAGTCCAGCAAGAAACTAGAGGATCAGTTGAACAGTCAAAAATCAGATTCCAAATCTGGTTTAGGCTATGGAGAGACTCTAATGAAGCAACCTCCCATTGAGGTTGAAAATGCAGCCAGCTTTGGAAAAAGGCCTATTAAGTTTGTAAAGGCTATAATAAAGTTAGAAAAAGGGAATGTTTTCCCGATGAGTGAAGCTTCCACAAGTGATGGAAGTGGCAACAAATCTATTCTTGCCAAAGCACTCAAACCTCCAGTCAGAAAAGAATAAGACTATGCATCAGTGGATACACAGTCATCAGGGGGAAAGAGTGCATCAGGCCGTCGTAGCCCATCAGGGGATAAAGGCCTGTCAGGGGAATATAAAAAGAATAGGAATGGTAAGTTAGGTCTAAATAAAGCCAGTAATTACACCTCTACTCATGAAGCCCCTAGAAAAGTTTGCTGGAATTGTGGTAGTAATAATCATTTATATTTTCAATGTAAAGAAAAACCACAAATTCTCACTGGCACAATATTATACACTGATGATTTACCAACTGTTCAAGCTTGCTCCTCCAAGGGTAATGAAAAGAAAACAGTTGTTAAATCAGAGGCTTATAATGCAGCTCCCAAAAAGGAGAAAGTGAATGTCTTGCCAAAATCAACTGTCACAAATAAAGAAAAGGTTGTTTTACCATCAGCTGTGACTAAACCTAAAGGACCCAAAGCCACTTGGGTACTAAAAACAAATTAAATGTTCTTTGTGTGCAGGGAAAAGTCAAAAGCAGTCAAATCTGGTTTCTAGATAGTGGCTACTCAAGACACATGACAGGAAACAAAGCCTTGCTTACAGAATTTCAAGAAAAGGATGGTCCAGTGATTTCTTTTGGTGATAATAGCAAAGGATTGACTTTTGGTTATGGCCAAGCAACAAACAGGGATGTCTCATTTGAAAATGTAGCACTAGTTGATGGGCTTAAGCACAACTTATTAAGCATAAGTCAACTATGTGACAAGGGATACATCATTTTTTTCAACGGGGATCAGTGCTTGATCTCAAATGAAGATGATAGGAAGCTGGTTTTATCAGGGATAAGAAAAGGAGATCACTACATTGCTGATTTCAATTTAGTAAGTGGAGAATCATGTTTCTACAGCAAGCCAAGCCCTGACGAAAGCAAACTGTGGCATAAGAAGCTCTCCCACCTAAACTTCAAGGCTATCAATGATTTGGTAAAGAGAGAGTTGGTAACTGGACTACCTCAAATGGAATTCATTCAAGAAGGATTATGTTCAGCTTGTCAACAAGGGAAGCAAAGGAAATCATCCTTTGTCAGCAAGGAAGCCACAATGATCAAGGATCCAATTCAATTGCTTCATATGGATCTCTTTGGCCCTGTCAATATTATGTCAGTATCAAATAAAAAAGATTTGCAATGGTTATTGTGGATGACTACACCAGATACACTTTGGTTAAGTTTCAAAATACTAAAACAGAAGTACCTCAACAAATCATTGACCATATAAAGAAAGTGTAAACTGAGTCAGGGTCAGCGGTTAGAATGTTGAGGACAGATAATGGAACTGAATTCAAGAATGCAACTGTTGATGGATTTTGTGTGGAGAAGGGCATCAATCACACTTTATCAGCTCCAAGAACTCCTCAACAGAATGGTGTAGTGGAAAGGAAAAACAGAACCCTGATAGAAGCTGCTAGAACAATGCTAGCAGAGACAAGGATTCCTACCTATTTTTGGGCTGAAGCAATTTCCACTACTTGCTTCACTCAAAATAGATTGTTAATCAACAAGGCTCACAACAAGACACCTTACGAGCTAATGACAGGGAGGAAACCGAACATCAAGTTCCTACATGTTTTTGGATGCAAATGCTTTGTGTTAAGGAACTTTGGTGAAAACTTAGGGAAATTTGATCCAAAGGCTGATGAAGCAATTTTTCTAGGTTACTCCCTGACATCTAAGGCCTTCAGGGTTTATAACAAAAGACTCTAAGTAGTGATGGAGACTATAAATGTAGCTTTTGATGATCAAGAGATTTCTGGACTTGAAGACCCTGGTTTTCATGAGGAGCTCAGATTTGAAAATGAAGATGATTCTGATTATCAAGAGAATGAAGCTGATGAGTGCAGACAAATGGAAAATTTAACCATCCCTGATGTCAATGCAAATGTCACAGAAACCCCTTCAACAGATAGAATTGATTTCCTAGACAACAGGTCAGGGAATACTCCATCAGGGGATCAACCATCAGGGCATGCACCATCAGGGGATAACTTTAGCCCTGATTTAAGCATTAATTCAGGGGGAGTTTTCTCAAAAGCTGGCAGCACTGACTTAGGGGGAGGAGATGACAATCAAGCAAGCTCATCAAGATACATCTCTAATCCCAAATGGTCTAGGAGTCACACAACAGATTTGATTATTGGTGATCCAAACAAGAAAGTGCAGACCAGAAAGGCAACATCTAATGAATGCCTATATGCTTGTTTTCTTTCACAAGTAGAGCCAAAAAAATTTAAGAAGCCATTCAAGATGCAGATTGGATAATGGTTATGCAAGAAGAGCTGAACCAGTTTGAAAGAAATCAAGTGTGGCAATTGGTACCTAAACCCAAAGATAGAATTATAATAGGTACCAAATGGGTATTTAGAAACAAGATGGATAAAGCTGGAATTTGTTATAAGAAACAAAGTAAGGCTAGTTGCAAAGGGTTATCTTTAAGAGAAAGGGATTGACTTTGATGAAACTTTTCCACCAGTAGACAGACTTGAGGCTATAAGAATATTCTTAGCCTATGCAGCACATTCAAGCTTCAAAGTTTACCAAATGGATGTGAACAGTGCCTTTCTCAATGGGAAATTGGAATAGGAGGTATATGTCCAACAACCTCCAGGGTTTGAAAATTCAAAATTCCCAAATCATGTATTCAATTTAGAAAAGACACTTTATGGACTGAAGAAAGCTCACAGAGCTTGGTATGACACACTGTCTAAGTTTCTGGTGGAAAACAAGTTCACAAGATGTATCATCGACAAGACATTATTCTTTAGGCAACACCAAGGTTATCTGATTTTGGTTCAAATTTATGTTGATGATATTATCTTTGGATCCACTAACACTAGATTGTGTGAAAAGTTCTCCAAACTCATGCAAAGCAAGTATGAAATGAGTTTAATGGGTGAATTATCTTATTTCTTGGGACTGCAAATCAAACAAGTCACTGATGGAATTTACATTCATCAGACAAAGTATGCCAAAGAACTTCTCAAGAAATTTGACATGGAGGACTCGAAAGTAGCAAAGACACCAATGGCCACTACAACCAAGATTGACCCTCATAAGAATGGAAAGAAAGTTGATCTGAAGACTTACAAGGGAATGATCGGATCATTGTTGTATCTAATAGCAAGTAGGCCTGACATTATGTTTACAACATGTCTTTGTGCAAGATATCATGCTGATCTAAAGGAATCTCATCTCATTGCGGTGAAAAGAATCTTGAGATATATCAAGGGCACTACAGAGTTGGGACTCTGATATCCAAAAGAGTCTGGATTTGAATTGTTGGGGTATTTTGATGCTGACTTTGGAGGATGCAGAATTGAATGAAAAAGTACAACTGGAAGCTGTCAATTTCTAGGAGGAAGGCTTGTATCTTGGTTCAGCAAAAAGCAGTACTCAATTTCAACATCAAGTGTTGAAGCTAAATATATTGCAGCTGGAAGTTGCTGTGCAGAAATCCTATGGATGAAAAATCAGTTAATGGACTATGGCCTGAACTTCAACAAAATACCAATCAGGTGTGATAACACTAGTGCCATTGCCATTGTTGAAAATCCTGTGCATCATTCTAGAACGAAGCATATAGAAATCAGGTATCACTTTATCAGGGAACATGTTATGAATGGGACTATTGAACTACAGTTTGTACCAACAAGCAAGTAGCTGGCAGACATTTTCACCAAAGCTCTTAGTGAAGCCACTTTTTCCAATCTTGTGGGGGAGCTAGGTATGGTGAATTATGTTAAATGAACTTCGATAAACTGCTAGAAACTTGTCAGAAAGGATGTTGGAATCACACAAACTTTCTAAAGCTTAAGTTCTAGTACTCCTAATTCACATCATGAATACCTGATAAATTTAGAATGATATGTGATTATATATGTTAAAAATGTATATATGTACATACATATTTATGTTTGTGTTTTTGCCTTTCTTTGTTTCTGTCTGATGCATTAGGGTCTGAATATTCGACTTGTGCATCAGGGTCAAGGTATTCGACTCGTGCATCAGGATCAGGGTATCCGGCTCACGCATCAGGGTCAGGGCATTCGATCCGTGCAATCAGGGTCAGGGCATGTATATACTGTTTCTATCAGGGTCAGGTAAGAGACTTTTGACTGCATCAGGGGATTATATCTAGTAGTGCGATGACAGCTCATCAGGGAATTCTTCTCTCACTGATGACGTGTCATCACAAAACTGATACGACACCCTGATTGCGTGCTTTCAGGGACAGTTTTCAAACGTCAAAAGGTGGGTATTTATACTCTCTCTCTCTTTCTTTCTGAAACATCTCAAAACAGTAAATATGACTTTAATATATTCTCGAGTTTTCTTTCTCTCTCTCTCTTATTCACAGAAACCGTAGAACTTCAAATCTTCAAAAGCATCAATGGCACCCAGTAATGCTTAACAACTTCCAAGAAATCTTGTGGTTCCACCCACAAACTATGTGGGTTTCTCCGACATTGACAAGGTAAATGATTGTTTCAAGCTGATGATGAACTATCTACTCAAATCTGAGTATAGTCGAGCAATCTTCACTGATGAAGAAATGTCTGGAGAAGCATTTTTACAATTCTGGTCAAGTGCTAAGTTCATGAACTCCTCAACAAGACCAAAGGCTATGAAAGGAATCTCATTCAAGATTTCTTCTGAGAAGGGAAAAGTAACCCCTTCCAGAATCAACTCTGCACTGGGATTACCTACACAGGACTTTGTGGAAGTGCCTGGTGATGCTGAACTGCTCGACTTCTTAAGGGAACTGGGCTACAACACTACTCCTAGCACGGTGTTGAAGTTTAAGAACCTCAAGAGAGTGAACGTGAAGCGAGAGATCTCTTATCTCTTCGACACCATCACAAAGGTGTTCTCAAGTAAGTGTTCTAACTTTGAGGTAATAACCTCCTTAACATTAAAAATAGCATATGCAATGATTAGAAATGTACATATAAATAAAGGTAAATTAATTTTTGATGATCTTGTAAAGAAATTAGGAAGTTTTAATTCTAGAAAATTAGAGATCTATTATGCTAGATTCTTGTCAATGATTTTTAAAGATCAATTTTCTAATATTTCTTTTGAGAATGATATTACTGTACAGACCTACAAACAAACCAAGAAGTTGTTTGTGGAAATAATGAAGAAATTGTATACTACAGAGTCATTTGCACTTCCATCGCACATGGATCAGGTATCACGAACTCTTCCTCCCACCTCTTAACCTACTAATTCTTCTCCTTCAACTACTATGGCTGAGATCGCTACCACTTCTCAGCCTACTCAAGTAGTACAACCAGATTCAACTCTACCACTCTTAACAGCCCAACCCTTAGTCTCCTAAAAGACTAAGGGAATCAAAAGAAAAACCTCTAAAGTAGATACACTAATTAAGGGGGAGCAGGGAGAGAGAGTGATTGCCTACAGGAGATTAAGAAAGAAGGTGGCAACGAGTGTTACCCCACAGCCTAACCAGGCAGTATCCTCTCAAAAGGATACTGCTTTTGAAAAGGAATTAAACACATTTCTAACTAGTTCCTCTCAAAAGGAATTAGTTATTGAAAATAGTCCCCAACCAGGGACACAGTTGAGTAAGGCACATACACTGACCATTGCCCCTGATGAAATTAATATCAGGGTCTCTGAGAGCCACTTGCAGATATCTGACACAGTGAGTGCACACACAACTTCTATTGATGGATCACCTCCTCATTTAGTGATCCAGCCAACACTCCCTTCTACACTACTTCCTTCTTTCTCTATTCCTCAAATTTTTGTAGATATTATGACACAAACATTGAGTGTCATAAGATCAGATTATCCAATTTCACAATTCAAGGAGGAGCCAACACTCCCTGACATAGAGATTAATAGTCAACACACTCAAATGGTTGACTCATTTTTACTTAATACAATCACTGTTGATCAGCCCAGGGACATAAATTCATTTGTATATACCACTGCAATAAGTCTTTATGTTCCCCCACCTTTACATACTTTTTCTATAGAAACATACACTTCTCCAATTGTACATACATAAATTTCTTCCACTCCCTCTCCTATCATTTTTGTGGAACCAGTAAATGTACATAATGTACTTGAACTGGCCACAGTAGTTGATCTCATAGCCCATAGGAGCCCATCTAGGACAATTTTGAGTGAGGATGTGAGAATAATTAGTGAAGAGAGGCAAAGTCAATTCCCTGAGAGAACTTTGGCAAAAAGAGAGGCTGAGAGTACTGCCTTAGAAGACAAAGAAAAAGGAGAGTCTAAGAGTGATGCCTTAGAAGGCACAACAAAAGGAGAGATTGAGAGGGATAAGGATGAGATCCTTGTAAATAAAGAATATAGAGAAAATATAGTTACTAAAACTGTGAATATTGTAAATAATTCTAGTTCTTCTGAAAGTGATGAAGATGATACTCCTACAGATGATTTTTACCAGTTCATTGGAGTTGATTTATACCTTCAGCAAAATCAAATGACTGATACTGTACAGTTACTCAAGTAAGAGCTTTCAAGAACAACGGATCCAATTTTGATCAAGGTGCTCAAGTCCCAAATCATGAATGGGCAATCTGTAGATATTGAAAATAAGAAGCTCTATACACACTTTACCAATAAAATAAATAGTGTACAACAAGTTGTTGACTCCCTTATAACCAACCAGACTCTACTCCGGATGAAGAAAAATGCTAACATGTTGACAAGAAGCTTGTTGATCTCCCCACTCAAATGGCAAGCATGGAAACTCTGCAACTGACAATGGCCGATGTTAGGTTTTATAACATTTGATGATGATTGTCTTTAGATTACTTAGATATACAAATGTATAGAAAGTGTTAATTAGTAACACTGAAGTTTTGTAGCTAGTAGTTATCTCTTTGGTTGTAATTCATTTATTCTTTGTAAAGAGATAGATTCATTCTTTAATTGCAAGTAATTGCTGGAAAGTGTATCAAAGCTTCAACACATCAAAGTGTGTATTTGATCCGTCAGAGGTTACAAAAAGGCTTATCGGAGACTAAGGAAAACTTGTCAAAGACTAAGGATTTTGCCTACAAGAGACTAAGTTTTGCCTATCGGAGCCTGCAACTTACGTCATCGTAGATTAAGAATAAAACATCAGAGACTAAGCTTACATCATCAAAGACTAAGCTTAGTGTATCAGAGACTAAGCTTACGTCACCAAAGACTAAGCTTAATACATCGGAGACTAAGCTGATGTCATCAGAGACTAAGTCTAAAGCATCGGAGACTAATAACTTTGTCGGAGACTACACAACCTGATCAGGGACTAAAGACCAAAGACTAAGTTGATCAGGGACTAAAGCTGAAGCTATCAGGGACTAGTTGTGAATTATTTCCTGATGAGATACAGAGTTCGAATTGAATAAGGAATGTCTTCTACGTAAACTGAGATATTATTGAAGACATAGCTGGTAAGGAAACTAACTAGAAATCTATTCCTAATCAAAAAGGAAAGATTGTATTTGATTCGAATAAGGAAGCTGAATTTTATTCAGAATTGGTAACTGAATTAATTACATTTCAGTTTTTAGAAGCTGTAATTAGGTTTTACAGAATTGTAATTTTGAAGCTGTATAGAATTCATAGTTTGTATCTTTACTATACAGAATAGAAGTTGACGATTATATTGTTGTGATTGTTAGAATTTGTACTCAATTGTTAAATCAATAAAAACAATTGTTTATAAATTGATTTGAGTTCTTGTTCTTTATTTATGCAAGTATTATTTAATTTCTTGAAGAAAAAGCAATCGAAAAGAATTCAAAGAACTTGTAATCAATCCCCTTCTACAAGTTCTCGGCTATCTCACTGGGAAAATAATTAGTATCAGAGCCTTTAATTGAAATTAGTCAATTAACACGATTCAGAGATGGCCAACGATGAAGGTAGCAGCTCTGGCATAATGGCTTATGCAAGAAGTCGCGATGGTGGAACCAGAATTCCAATTCTGAAACGAGAAGAATATCCTATGTGGAAACAAAAGATGTACATGCACTTGAGAGCAACAGATCCTGACTATATTGCAAAGATTGAAAAGAGTCCTTATCTACCCAGGAAATTTGTTCCTGCTAAAACTGTTGAAGGATCCGTTGTTGCTGAACACTTTGAACTTGCTTCTAAAAGTGACTATACAAATGAGGACAAGTTGCAAGTGTTAAAGCATGCTAAGGTTATGAACATACTCTACAATGGTATTGACAAAAATATGTTCACGAGCATTATCAACTGCACAACATCTAAGCAAATCTGGGACACCATCAAAGTCCTGTGTGAAGGAACTGACCAAGTCCAAAAGAATAAGAGATCATTGTTGACTCAACAATATGAATTCTTTCAAGCAAAGCCTGGAGAACCAATCACGTCAGTTTATGATAGGTTTAACTCTTTACTCAATGACTTGAAAATACTTGAAAAGTCCTATGACAATGAAGATGTCAACACCAAGTTCATGAGAGCACTCCCACCAAGCTGGGATCCAAAGACTATTGCAGTAAGGGAGGCTCATGACTCGGACATACTCACGCTGGATAGACTCTACGGAAATCTAAAGATATATGAGCTTGAAGTAGAGCAAAGACAACGTATGCATGGCAGTGACAAAGAAGATGCGTTAATGGTTGAGACAAGCAAGTCTCAAGAGAAGCTTGATGATGAAACTTCTGATGCTAGCTCGACTGATGTGGAAGATGAATTGGACACTGATGATGACATGGAGGAATTCATGGCATTCATGGTCAAACAGTTCAAGAAATTTAGAGCTGGTAGAAAAGGAAAGAGATTATCAAGGAAGTCTAACCCTAAACGTGAAGGTCAAATTATGACCTTTGATATAAAGAAAATAAGATGTTATAACTGTGATGGGTTAGAGCACTTTGCCAATGAGTGCAGGAAGCCTAGATCTAATGATAGATCTAAGGATGATAAATCAAGGAAAACGGGGAATGACTTTGCTGATAAAAAGTTTAAATCAAAAAGCAAAGCCTTGATTACTGAGGGCAAGGATTGGATTAATAGTGACTTTGAGGAGGAAATTGTCAACATTGCCTTGATGGCTCGAAGTGACGAGCTAAGTGATTCTGCTCAGGTATGTGATGTAAATCAGATTTTAATGTGCTTGACTTAATTGATACATCTAGTATAGAAAGCATACAAAAAGATATGTCTGATTTATATGTAAGTTTTAGATCACTAACTATTAAGCATACCGGTGTAAAAGAATCACATGACCATCTCTTGAAAAGAAATAAATTTCTTGAAGAGAGGTTGGTACAATTTGACACTATTAAGTCTGATCTTGACAAAGCTCATCACATGATTAATGCTTTGAAAAAGAGGGAAAATTACTTAGTAGAACAACTTGAAAATGCTCAAGCTAAGATTAAACAATGGAATACTTCCTCTAAAAAGTTGACAGATTTGGTAGAATGTCAAATGATAGGTCAAAAATCTGGACTAGGTTATGATGCATATCTAGACAATAGTTCAGATTTAGATGATCCATTTGAAGCTGCTAACTCCTCTACTAGTAAGCCAAATGTTTTGAAAAGAATTAACTTTGTGTCAATGAACCCAATTTGTTAACACTCAATATCAACAAGTCACTGCAAAATCAAAGATTGATCAAAAGACAGTGAATATTGTTGATAAGAGTGAAAATAAAAGATTAAACATTGGGTTCATGACAAAGACACAATTAAATAAAAAATTGGAAAATTTTCCTGTCAAAAAGGCTGAAAAGTCAATGGAATTGAGTAGAAATAAGAAAAATAGGAATGGTAAAATAGGCATCAACAAGTACACAAATTATGCTGGAATGCCTGATGCTCCTAAAAAGACATGTCATATATGTGGTAATCCAAATCACATAGCTATGCACTGTAGGAGTAAAAATAAAATACCTATAATAGAGACTGCACCTTCAAAGATAAGAAAAGATAAATCACCTATAAAAAGGTCAAATCATCTTTGCATTAACTATGAAAACTCTAAGCTTGGCAGTCTCTCACAAAAAGGTAGCAAGACTAGTGATTGTCCAATTAAAGTCAAAAATGCTAAAAGACAATCAACTCAATTTGAGTCAAGTCTTGATTCTACAACTAGTGAGAAAGGACCCAAGAAAGTCTGGGTCCCAAAAATTTCTAACTAGTTACTCTTTACTGTGCAGGGCAAAAAGAAGAAAACATGGTACTTGGACAGTGGATGTTCAAGGCACGTGAGTGGAGACAAGTCCTTGCTAAAACAGTATGAAGAGAAAAGTGGCCCTAAAGTCACTTTTCGAGATGACAGTAAAGGTCATACAAAGGGTTATGGCAGTGTTGAATATGGAGATGTCATCTTCACTGAAGTATCACTAGTTGATGGCTTAAAGCACAATCTTCTAAGTGTGAGTCAACTATGTGATAAGGGATTCGATGTCACCTTCAAAGAAGATCAATGCATGGTGAGTGGCAAAGAATCAGGGAATGTGATCTTGACAGGAAAAAGAAAAGGAAATTTCTACATTGCAAATCTTATCTCTTTCACTGATCAAATCACATGTCTCTATAGCAAAGCTTCAACTGATGAAAGTTGGTTTTGGCATAAGAAGCTTTCCCACTTGAATTTCAAGAATATCAACAAACTTGTAAGGAAAGGATTGGTAGCTGGCATTCCGCAATTGGAGTTTACACAAGATGGATTGTGTGATTCATGCCAGAAAGGGAAACAAAGAAGTGTATCATTCAAGAGTAAACCAGCAACATCAATCACTGACCCTCTACAACATCCGAGTTGAGTAAATAGTTCATTATTGGCTTAAAGCAATCATTTACCTCATTAACGTCAGAGAAACACACATAGTTTGTGGGTGGGACTGTCAAGTTCCTTGGAATTTGTTGGCGTGCCATTGACGCTTTGAAGGTTTGAAGTTCTAGGGTTTCTGTGAAAACGAGAGAGAAAAAGAAACTCGAGCAAATATCAGA
The DNA here is from genome assembly GCA_014636745.2 of Centella asiatica. Lineage (NCBI taxonomy): Eukaryota > Viridiplantae > Streptophyta > Magnoliopsida > Apiales > Apiaceae > Centella > Centella asiatica. Next base: position 21,463,113 of record CM025788.1, read on the forward strand.
CAAAGATTAAATGTTTTGGGGAGTTTTAAAAAGTAGGAGAGATAGAGTATTAATACCTGCATGTTGACGTTTGAAAACTGCTCCAGAAAACATGCAATTAGGGAGTCGTTTCAGTTCTGTGATGACACGTCATAAATTTTTTTTTCTTTTTTTTTAATTTATAAAATGTCATCACTCAACTGACTGAAATCCCCTGATGCAGTTAAAAACATTTACCTTACCCTGCTGTTTAATGTATGTACATACCCTGATACTGATGCATAAGTCAGATACCCTGACGCTAATTCGAGAGCAAAATACCCTGACCCTGATGCGCGAGCCTGATACCCTGACCCTGATGAGCGAGTCTGATATCCTGACCCTGATGCACCTTAATGGAGATCCTGACCCTGTTGCATCAGTTAAAGACAAACACAACCAAACAAAAATACAGAATATACAAGTATACTTATACATTTTTATAGTATTAACATATATAATCACATATCAATTAATTTCATCAGAAATTTGAGATGAGTTAGAAATACCAGAACTTAGGCATTTGACCCTAACCCTGACGCATAGTTCATCATTCCCAGCTCTCCCACAAGATAGAAAAACGTGGCTTCATCAAGAGCTTTGGTAAATATGTCTGTCAGCTGCTGATTTGATGGTACAAACTATAGTTCAATATTTCCATTCATAACATGTTCCCTGATAAAATGATATCTGATTTCTATATGCTTGGTTCTGGAATGTTGCACTGGATTTTCAGCAATGGCAATGGCACTTGTGTTATCACATCTTATTGGAATTTTGTTGAAGACCAGGCCATAATCCATTAACTGGTTTTTCATCCATAGAATTTGTGCACAACAGCTTCCAGCTGCAATATATTTAGCTTCAGCAGTTGATGTTGAAATTGAGTGCTGCTTTTTACTGAACCAAGATACAAGCCTTCCTCCTAGAAACTGACAGCTTCCTGTTGTACTTTTTCTGTCAATTCTGTATCCTCCAAAGTCAGCATCAGAATATCCTACCAATTCAAATCCAGACTCCTTTGGATACCAAAATCCCAACTCTGTAGTACCTTTTACATATCTCAAGATTCTTTTCCCTGCAATGAGATGAGATTCCCTTGGGTCAGCTTGATATCTTGCACAAAGACATGTTGCAAACATTATATCAAGCCTGCTAGCTGTTAGATATAACAAAGATCCAATCATTCCCCTGTAAGTCTTCAAATCAACTTTCTTTCCATTCTTATCAGGGTCAATCTTGGTTGCAGTGGCCATAGGTGTCTTTGCTACCTTGGAGTCCTCCATATCAAATTTCTTGAGAAGTTCTTTGGCATATTTTGTCTGATGAATGTAAATTTCATCAGTGACTTGTTTGACTTGCAATCCCAAGAAATATGATAATTCACCCATCAAACTCATTTCATACTTGCTTTGCATGAGTTTGGAGAACTTTTCACATAGTCTAGTGTTAGTGGATCCAAAGATAATATCATCAACATAAATTTGAACCAAAATCAGATGACCTTGGTGTTGTCTGAAGAACAAGGTTTTGTCAATGATACCTCTTGAAAATTTGTTTTCCACCAGAAACTTTGACAGTGTGTCATACTAAGCTCTAGGTGCTTGCTTCAGTCCATAAAGTGCCTTTTCCAGTTTGTAGACATGATTTGGAAATTTTGAGAATTCAAACCCTGGAGGTTGTTGGACATACACCTCCTGTTCCAATTTCCCACAGAGAAAAGCACTTTTCACATCCATTTGATAAACTCTAAAATTCGAATGTGCTGCATAGGCTAAGAAAATTCTTATAGCCTCAAGTCTGGCTACTGATACAAAGGTCTCATCAAAGTCAATCCCTTCTTCTTGAAGATATCCTTTTGCAACCAGTCTTGCTTTGTTTCTTACAACAATGCCAGCTTCATCCATCATATTTCTGAATACCCACTTAGTACCTATTATGATTCTATCCTTGGGTTTAGGTACAAGCTTCCATACTTGATTTCTTTCAAACTGATTTAGCTCTTCTTGCATAGCCATTATCCAATCTGTATCTTGAATGGCTTCTTCAAATTTTTTTGGCTCCATTTGTGAAAGAAAGCAAGCATATAGGCATTCATTAAATGTTGTTTTTCTGGTTTGCACTTTCTTGTTTGGGTCATCAATAATCAAGTCTTGTGAATGACTTCTAGCCCATTTAGGATTAGAAATGTATCTTGATAAGCTTGCTTGATTGACATCTCCTCCCCCTAAGTTTGTGCTCCCAGCTTCTGAAAACCCTCCCCCTGAATTAGTGCTTAATTCAAGGTTCAAGTTATCCCTTGATGGTGCATGCCCTGATGAATGATCCCCTGATGGAGTATCCCCTAATCTGTTGTCCAGGAAATTGACTCTATCATTGGAAGGGGCTTCTATAGAATTTGGATTGACATCAGGAATGGATAGATTCTCCATTTGTCAGCACTCATCAGCTTCAACCTCTTGATAATCAGTTTCATCTTCATTTTCAAACCTGAGATCTTCATGAAAACCAGGGTCTTCAAGTCCAGAAATCTCTTGATCATCAAAAGCTACATTTATAGACTCCATCACCACCTGAAGTCTCTTGTTGTAAACCCTGTAGACCTTAGATGTCAGGGAGTAACCTAGGAAAATTGCTTCATCAGCCTTAAGATCAAATTTTCCCAAGTTCTCCCCAAAGTTCCTTAAGATAAGACATTTGCATCCAAAAACATGTAGGAACTTGATGTTTGGCTTTCTCCCTGTCATTAGCTCATATGAAGTCCTGTTGTGAGCCTTGTTGATTAATGACCTATTTTGAGTAAAGCAAGCAGTGGAAATTGCTTCAGCCCAAAAATAGGTAGGAATCTTTGCGTCTGCTAGCATTGATCTAACAGCTTCTATCAGGGTTCTCTTCTTCCTTTCCACTACACCATTCTGTTGAGGAGTCCTTGGGATAGAAAGTGTATGATTAACGCCTTTCTCCACACAAAATCCATCAACAGCTGCATTCTTGAATTCAGTTCCATTGTCTGTCCTCAACATACTAATCACAAATCCTGACTCAGTTTCCACTTTCTTGATGTGGTCAATGATTTGCTGAGGAACTTCTAATTTTGCATTTTGAAACTTCACCCAAGTGTATCTGGTGTAGTCATCCACAATAACCATTGTAAATCTTTTCTTTGACACTGACATAATATTGACAAGGCCAAAGAGATCCATATGTAGCAAATTGAATTGGCTCTTTAATCATTGTGGCTTCCTTGCTAACAAAGGATGATTTCCTTTGTTTCCCTTGTTGACAGGCTGAGCATAACCCTTGTTGAATAATATCCATTTGGGGTAGCCCAGTTACCAACTCTCTGTTCACTAAATCATTAATTGTCTTAAAGTTCAGGTGAAAGAGCTTCTTGTGCCATAGCCTGCTTTCCTCAGGAGTTGCCTTGCTGTAGAAACATGATTCCCCACTTACTGAATTGAAATCAGCAATATAGAGATCTCCTTTTCTTATTCCTGATAAAACCAGCTTCCCATCATCCTCATTTGAGATCAAGCACTAATCCCCTTTAAAGGAAATGATGTATCCTTTGTCACATAGTTGACTTATGCTTAATAAATTGTGCTTAAGCCCGTCAACTAGTGCTACATTTTCAAATGAGACATTCTCATTTGCTGCTTTGCCATAGCCAAGAGTCATTCCTTTGTTGTTATCACCAAAAGAAATTACTGGACCATTCTTCTCTTGAAATTCTGTGAGCAGGGCTTTGTTTCCTGTCATGTGCCTTGAGCAGCCACTGTCTAGAAACCAGATATGACTGCTTTTAACTATTCCCTGTACACAAAAAATGTTTAATTTGTTTTTGGTACCCAATTGGTTTTGGGTCTTCTAGGTTTAGTCACAGTTATAGGTAAAACAATCTTTTATTTAATTGTGACTTTTCGTTTTGGCAAATTTTAAATTTTCTCCTTTTTAAGAGCTTCAACATATGCTTTTGATTTCTCAACAGTTATTTTGTCTTTTTCTTTTGAGGAGCAAGCTTTAACAATTGGTAAATCATCAGCATATAAAATTGTGCCAGTCAAAATTTGTGGTTTCTTTTTGCATTTAAAAGATAGATGATTATTGCTACCACAATTCCAACACACTTTGCTAGGGGCTTCATGAATGAAAGTGTAATTACTATCCTTGCTTACACCAAGCTTTCCATTCCAATTCTTTTTATTATCCCCTACTAGGCCTTTTTCCCTTGAAGGGCTACGAAGGCTTGATGCACTCTTTCCCCCTGACGACTGTGTATCCACTGATGCACAGTCTTGTTCTTTTCTGACTGGAGGTTTGAGTGTTTTGGCAAGAATTGGTTTCTTTCCACTCCCACCACTTGTGGAAGCTTCACTCATAGGGAAAACATTCCCTTTTTCTAACTTTGTTACAGCCTTTACAAATTTGATAGGTTGTATTGGCCTTTTTCCAAAGCTAGCTGCAATATCCACCTCAAGGGGAGGTTGCTTCACTAGAGTCTCTCCATAGCCTAAACCAGATTTTTGATTGTTTAATTGATCCTCCAGTTTCTTGCTAGACTCATTCCATCTCTTTATGACTTCCCTTTCTTGACTCAGGACATTTGAGGTCCATTCTTCTTTTTTGATAGCACAGTCAAGAAGATTTTTTGTTCTTGAGAGTTCTTTTTCAAGATTCTCAAATCTGGAGAGTTCTGACTCTAAGAGAGTGTTTCTTGCAGTCAACTGCTCATTTATTTTTTGCACTCTCTCAGTTTCAGCTACAGCACTCCTCAGGGTGTCATAGAGATCCTTTATCTCACAAGCCATTTCCTTAACAGTTTTAACACAATCAGTCTTAGACATGTTAGAGGAAATTTCAAGACTTACTTGTGAGCTGCTACTGTCAGTGGATGAGGCCATCAGGGCTAGGTTGACATATTCTTCAGCATCTTCTTCATCTGAGTCAGCCCAGTCCTTTCCCTCTGTAATATATGTTTTTCCCTTCTTGTTTGCGTTAAGAAGGTCAAAGTATTTCTTCTTGTAGTCCACTTCAACTTTCTTGTTTATGGATTCACCTTCTTTTGTGGCCTTGCGGCACTCATTTGCAAAGTGGCCCATTTTATTGCACTTGTAGCTCTTTATTCTAGATTTGTCAATAAAGTTTTTAGTGCTACTAGGCTTCCTTGCTGAAAATCTTTTGGCTCCCGTAGGCTTTTTGAATTTTAGCTTGGAAAACCTTTTTGCAAGAAAGGTCATGGTTTCATCCAGCTCCTCTAACTCTTCTGGAGTATATTCATCTTCCTTGGAGTCAGCTTCGTTGTCCCCTTCCATTTCAGTTTCTCCCAGTTGCTGCTTCATTAAGACACTCAGTCTTACTTCTTCCTTGTTCTTTTTGGCAGCCATCAGGGCTATAGATTTAAGCTTCCTAGCATCCCCTGACATTTCAGAACTTTGTTGAACCTCAAGTTCATATGTCTTTAGGGTGACATAAAGCCTATCCAAGTCTAGGAGATTCATGTCCTTGGATTCCTTGATGGTCGTCATCTTAGGATCCCATGATATGGGAAGGGCTCTCATGAACTTTCTGTTCACATCTTTATTTGCATATGTCTTCCCATATAATCTCAGGTCGTTTACCAACCTGTTAAATCTGTCGAACATTTCAGTGAGTGTTTCACCACTTTTCATTGTGAACCACTCATACTGTTGTGTCAACAGCTGCAGTTTATTTTCCCTCACTTCCTCCATTCTATCACAAAGGATTTGAATGGTATCCCATATGGATTTAGACATTGTAAGATTCATGATACTATTCAGTATATAATCGTCTAAACCATTATACAGGATCCCTGTGACTTTGAGATCCTTTTTCACTTTCTCTCTTTCCTCGAGTGTCATTTCGTCAGTAGTCTTTGGGACTAATTTTTCAGGAACAGTGACTCCATTGACAACTTCTTGAGGAATGAGCTTCTTGGGAACATGAGGGCCTTCTTCTAGAATCTGTAAATATTCATCATCGATTGCTCTAAGATGAACTGTCATTCGTTGTCTCCAGAAGAAGTATTTTCCCCTTTCCAACATGGGGACTTTACTGTTTCCAGCTTTGTTGGCCATAGATGTTCCTCTTTGTTAGCAAGTGTAATCTGCTAAGAGGCTCTGATACCAATTATTAGAACAAAATAGGCTCAAGTGTTTGTAGAAGGGGGGGGGGGGGATGAATGCAAACACTCCAATCTTTTTGCTCCTTTTAAACTTTAGTTGGCACTAATTGGAAACAGCTACTAGGAACAGAAAAATAATAAAATATGAACACAAAGATTCAAGTTAAAATAGTCATATTAAAACTTGATGTTTTCCTGGAAATCTGTATAATCACAAATGTGATTAAACAGCTACAAGTTCTGTAATGAAATCAGCTTCTATTTCACACTCACTATCTTCTAAACTTTCATTGAAATATTTCTCTTGAGATCTATTACAAAGCTTCTCTCTAGTGATTTGTGTGCTTCTCTTTTTTTTTTGATCTGTTGGATTGATATCTTTATATATTGAGAACTGCTTTGCATAAGTAGAAGATCAGTGGTTGAACCCACGTGCTGAGACATGTTACTCTTTTCAAATCAACCGCATATATGTCACATCGATGTCCTTTGTGACAGAGTGCTGTTGCTTTTTGTTGCTTCTTTTTCTTCCCCTGATCTGTGTACATTTAATGTTCCAGAGTTCTCATTGGACCAAACAAACTTCAAGAAATATCTTTCCAGTTAACATCTCTTGTTTTTGTAACAAGCTTCGTTGATTTGAGTGTAAGTTCTGATGACTGGTGCATGCGGTCATAACTATCCACTGATAACAAGCCCTGATGAACTTGATCAGTGCTTCTTGGATACCCTGATGACTAGTCTTTGTTCAAGACTAGATCAGGGCTTCAACCTTCACTTGAGTTTTACTCAATGCTTCTTTGATCCACTGATGTTGTGACATACAGTGACGGTTTCCACTAATACAGTGCTGAGCTTTCCCCCTGACGGGTTGCCCTAACACTATCATTCCCTGATGCCTTACCCTGACAAGTGACATGTCCTGATCATGCCCTGACACGTTCCCCTGATGAGCTTGACGTGTCACAGCCATACCCTGACATGTTCCCCTAACGGGTTGGAAGGTCGTAGTCATCCACTGATGGGTTCCCCTTGATGAGTTTCCCCTGATGGGTTCCCCCTGATTGGTTCCCCTGACGGTTCTTAATCAACAAAACTTTGTTTAAAATATCTGATGTGCGGAATAGTTTGACTGTTATTAAGTAGCATCAGACATTCTTCTTCACTTTGTCAAGTCCTTTAGATATTCCATTTTTCGACTTGTCTTATGAAGTGATTGACCATCCCCTGATGAATAAGATTATCATTAGTGGATGCAAAACTCGTGTTGATCTTAAGGTTTATAATATACCTTAAGTATTTACAGTTGCATAATTTATTTCCTAAACATCATCATCATTAATTAATTCTAACACAGTCGACTTCAAGCCCTTGAATCCAATGTCCAACTCCTCCTTCAAAAGCAAGATCGAATGGAACAGCTCCTACTACAGGCAATTCCACACTTGGCCACCTCCTCCCAACCTACAAATGCTGATGTCAAAAAGGGGGAGAGTGGTCAGCATTTCCAACCAACCTCAAAATCAACTTCTGCTCCACCACTTACTGATGACCTGCAAGCAATGTTGGACAAAGTTTTGAAAAAACATGCAGATTACAATGCTATGACAACTACAACAACAACACAACCACCACCACCACAACCACCAACAATACCAGCAGTAACAGCAGCAACAACAATAAAGAAAGTCTCTCCTCCTACTCAACAAACTGCGTAAGCCCCAAGCACATCAAAAGACAAAGGCAAGGGTGTTCTGGTTGAGGATCCAAAGAAATCAAAATCTTCTCAATCAGGACAACCTAAGTTATTAGGGGATGCCATGAAGACTGCTCACTTTCCCACTCCAATTGAATTAATAATTGATGGGAAAGTAAAGTTAGTTTATCCTCAAGTGCAGAAACTTATTGAAGCTGATGCATTACTTGCTCAAAAGCTACAAAAGGAGGAGGACATGGTTGCAGCAAGGGAGGAGGAGAAAGCAAAGAAAAGGAAAATTTCTGCAAGAAAGACAAGTGCACAGAAGGCAGCCATCACCAAGAAAAAGAATAAGGAGATGGTAGAGGCTGAGAGATATGCAAGAAGGAAGCCTTTGGTCCAGGAATCTACAAAGAAATCTGAGACTAGGGAAATAAAGAAGCCTGCCTCTCAAGAACCTCCAAGGCCAACCGAAACTAGAATAGTGACTGTGAGTGGACCAACAAAGCCATGAATAGTTCCACCAAGGAAATCTTACAAGGTTGAAATGGCTAGAACAGAAGATATTATCAAAGCCTTGAAAAGGAGTACCAAGTACATCAACTTGATCAAGGGCACAGACAACAAAGAATGGCTCCATATCTTTTTAAAAGATGAAGAATCTTTGAAGTTCAAAACGCCAGCCTTGGAGGAACAAACAAAAGAGAGCTTGGAATTGTTGTTTTCTGTGGTGCTTGAAACTTCTGATCTCGACAAGGAATTTCGACGCCAAATCCAGAAGGTGATAAAGGTGATACATAAATGGACACAGTGCCAAAAGTTGATCCAAAGCCTCTTGGATTATGGTATGAGACTTTCCATGGAGAGCAAGTATTCTTCCATTACAACAGGGACATAAACAGTGTAAATGAGAGACATATTCAAGGTTTTATCAGTCTTCTAAAAAATTCAGAAGAAGCAACATAGGTTATTCTCAGAAAACTGTTGGAAGAAAGATTAGAAGTTTTGAAGAAAAACAAAAGGTGAAGTTGTTGGGATGGAAGATATGTTGTGTGTTGCATTGGGTGAAATTTTTGAATGGAGGAACAAACAAAAGAGTGCTTGGAATGCTTGTTGTCTTTGGTGCTTGAAACTTCTGATCTCAACAAGGAATTTCGAAGCCAAATCTAGATGGTGATAAAGGTTATACATAAATTGGACACAGTGCCAAAAGTTGATCCAAAGCCTCTTGGATTATGGTATGAGACTTTCCATGGAGAGCAAGTATTCTTCCATTACAACAGGGACATAAACAGTGTATATAAGAGACATATTGAAGGTTTTATCAGTCTTCTAAAAAATTCAGAAGAAGCAACATAGGTTATTCTCAGAAAACTATTAGAAGAAAGATTAGAAGTTTTGAAGAAAAACAAAAGGTGAAGTTGTTGGGATGGAAGATATGTTGTGTGTTGCATTGGGTGAAATATTTGAAGCCAGACTTATAGGATTCAAACCTGAGTCTTGGTGGAGCTGAACAAATTGTTCAGGTACATTTGTAGTTAGTAATTCTTTATTCTTTTTCTAAGTAATTCTTGTAATTTTGAGTTTTGACATCATCATCAACCTTGAAATTATGCTTATCATTCTGATATTCATAATTAGGGGGAGATTGTTAGGTTTTACAACATTTGATTATAATTCATTTATTCTTTGTAAAGAGATAGATTCATTCTTTAATTGTAAGTAATTGCTGGAAAGTGTATCAAAGCTTCAACACGTCAAAGTGTGTATTTGATCTGTCGGAGGTTACAAAAAGGCTTATCGGAGACTAAGGAAAACTTGTCAGAGAATAAGGATTTTGCCTACAAGAGACTAAGTTTTGCCTATCGGAGACTGCGGCTTACATCATCGGAGATTAAGAATAAAACATCAGAGACTAAGCTGACGTCACCAAAGACTAAGCTTAATACATCGGAGACTAAGCTGATGTCATCAGAGACTAAGTCTAAAGCATCGGAGACGAATAACTCTATCGGAGACTACACAACCTGATCAGGGACTAAAGACCAAAGACTAAGTTGATCAGGGACTAAAGCTGAAACTATCAGGGACTAGTTGTGAATTATTTCCTAATGAGATACAGAGTTCGAATTGAATAAGGAATATCTTCTACGTAGACTGAGATATTATTGAAGATGTAGTTGGTAAGGAAACTAACCAGAAATCTATTCCTAATCAAAAAGGAAAGATTGTATTTGATTCGAATAAGGAAGCTAAATTTTATTCAGAATTGGTAACTGATTTAATTACATTTCAGTTTGAAGTTGTAATTAGGTTTTACATAATTGTAATTTCGAAGATGTATAGAATTCATAGTTTGTATCTTTACTATACAGAATAAAAGCTGACGATTATATTGTTGTGATTGTTAGAATTTGTACTCAATTGTTAAATCAATAAAAGCAATTGTTTATAAATTGATTTGAGTTCTTGTTCTTTATTTCTGCAACTATTATTTAATTTCTTGAAGAACAAGCAATCGAAAAGAATTCAAAGAACTTGTATTCAACCCCCCCTTCTACAAGTTCTCGGCTATCTCACTGGGAAAACAGCCGACACTCTACAACAAATTCTTCAAGTCACATCCTGACTCTCTACTTCCACTAATGATGCTATCAAAAAGGGGGAGAAATCTGCAGAACCATCATCTTCAGGAGTTATTGCTGAGAAAATAACAAAGGCTCAACCATCAGGGGATGTTACTACTCTTGCTCCTGCTCCTAAACCCAAGGATAAGGGCAAAGGCATCCTGATTGAGGAACCAAAGAAGAAATCAAACACTTAATCAGGGCCTAAGCTGCTTGGAGATGCCATGAAGACAACCCACTTTCCAACTCCCGTTGAAGCTGTAATTGATGAGAAAGTGGAGCTGGTCTTTCCTCAAGACAAGAAACTTGTTGAAGCTGATGCACTTTATGCACAGCAACTTCAGGAGGAGGAGGAGAGGGAAATGGAAAAGGAGAAAGAAGAAGAAGATAGGAAGAACAAGAGTGTCAGGCCAAGATCCTCCAGGAAACCTCAGCCAAAGAAATCTCAAAATCTCAAGGGTGGATCAGGGGGTAAAAACCAAGAAAAACCTGATGACCCTAATGCCACCAAACCCAAGTCATCTAAAGCCAAGGATCAAGCACCTTCTCCTATAACCACAACATATGGACCATCCACTTTAGCTGAATCCCTAAGGGACAAAAGGCGCAAGAATCTGACATTTATGTTCTCAATAAAAAGCATAAATGTTAGGGTCAACAAAAAAAGGGATCAACTAATCTCTGTTTAACTAAAGAATGGGTCCCAATTCACTGTAACTATTGATTGGTTTAGGAGAATGGATGCTGAACAACTAGGCATGATCCTGAATTTACTTCCTCGAACGACAGGGCTTAACAGAGACTTGCGGGGGATGATTGAGAGGCTGAGGAATGCCATCAATGACGATAGAAGCCTTCCCACAACTTTGGATAGACCATTAAAGTCATTTTATAGATCCACTAATGGGCAAGAGAAAATCTTAAGGATAAGAGAAGTTGATGAGCTTGACCTGGAGGAGGCGATGCATGTTCTAAGCCAAATTGCAAATCAAAAAAATGAACATGTCATCCAGTTCAAAATCCTGCTACTGCAAAGGGTGCTAAAGGAGATCGAAGAAACCAGAGCTGGTGATGGGAATACAACTGTAGTAAGGGATGTGCCCCCAGTAAAAGGATTCAAAGAATATCCTAAGATGATCACAAACCCCATGGGTGTACAATTCAAAAATAAAGAAGGGGAGATCATCACCTTTTACTAGTCACAACTTGCTGCAGCTAATGTTCAAGAAATCAAATCTGTCCTTGAAGCTCTAGAATCTAGCAAGAATGTCAACATTGTGAACTTCAGAAGACTTCTTCAAAAGGAGCTGGAACAGCTGCTGGCAGGAGGGGAAGATAACAAACTCAGGATTCCTGATCAAAATCTGGATCAAAGGAGACAAGGCCTTGGAAGTGACACTCAACCTATCGAATCTAGTCATCCTTTGCCCTTTGTCTCTGCCCAACTGAAAAGGGGATCCTGATGTCTATACATAAATATTCTTTTGTAATAGTTATAGGAAATACTTGTACAATTATTCTTTTTGTTCATACAAATACAATAGAGTAGATAGAAACCATTTGTTTGTATAAATATAGTTTTTGGTTTTGACATCATCATCAGTGCATCAAGTAGATTTATGGTCATCAAATTGATAATCATAAATAGGGGGAGATTGTTAGATATAAATGATGATGATGATGTTTAGAGAATAAATTGTGCATTTATAAATACTTAGGGTATTCAATAAACCTAAGTATCCGCACAAGTTTTGCATTCATTGATGATCAATCTGATCATCAAGGGAGGAAATACTCTTCACTAAGTCGAGTCATCAGGAGAACTTCTAAAGGGCTTGATATGTGAAGAGGAATGTCTGTTGTTACTCAAAGACAGTTAAAGTATTCTGCACATCAGACATTCCAAATAAACTCACAAAGCTTCAATGATCAAAAACCATCAGGGGAATCTGTCAGGGGAATCCATCAAGGGATGACAAAGGCAAACCACCCTATCAGGGGAATGCGTCAGGGCATGAACAAGACATGTCAACCTGTCAGGGGAAGACATTAGGATATGGCAGTGTCAAGCTAACCCATCAGGAAAACCCATTAAGGGGAATGCTGAGCACTGCATCAATGTGTGTAGTAAGTCATAACATCAGGGAATCTAAAAGCACTTAGTAAACTTAAGTGAAGTTTGAAGCACTGACACAGTCTTTGAGAAGACTTGTCATCAGGGGATCCAGAAACACTAATCAAGTTCACATCAGGGCTTGCTATTAGTGGATAGTTATGACTGTATTCATCCGTCATCAGTTCTTACATGCAAATCAATGAAACTTGTTGAAGAAGCAAGAGATATAAAACTGGAAAGATATTTCTTGAAGTTTTGTGGTCCAATGATAACTCTCGATCATTAAATGCACGCAGATCAGGGGATGAAAAAGAAGCAAGAAAAGTAGCAGCAGTCTGACACATAGTTCCTAAAGGACATTGATGTGACGAATATGCATCTAAGTTGAAAAGAGCAGCATGCCTAAGCACATGGGTTCATCCACTAATCTGATACACAAACAAAAGAGTTCTCATATAAAAGAAAATCTCAATCCAACGAAAACAGAGAGAAGACCAACAAACATTGAAGCATACAAACACTAGAGCAACTTTGTAATATATCTTGAGAGAAATATTTCAAAGAAAGTTAGAAGCTAGTGAGTGTGAAATAAAAGCTGTAATTCATTATAGAATTTGTAGCTGATTAATCACAGTTGTGATTAACCAGATTTCCAGAACAACCTCAAGTTTTAATAGATCTATTTTAACTTTAAATACGTGTGTTCATTTGATTATCTGTTATTGTTTTTCTAAGTATTGTAGCTATTTCCTTTTGTGCAAAATGTTGAAAAAGAAGAAAAAGTTTTGAGTATTTGTATTCACCCCCCCCCCCCCCCCCCCACCATTAGAAACACTTGAGGCTATTTTATTCTAACAAGTACCTTACCGAAGAATTGACGTCGGGTAAGCTAATCAAAACGTCTTTCTAAATGGTGTGCACAAATCAAGCATCAATTACATAAAATATCCATGCATCATTAACTAAGCATAACATATATCTAACAAATATGAAACTAAAATGAAAAGCACATAAAAACACATTTTCAAAAACTTTATTTTTATTTATTGTTAATTTTAAGAGATGATTCCAAAAATTAAAATATTTAAAAGTTTGAGCGCGGGCAACCAACTCATAGCTCATAGTTGGACATACCTTACAACACTACCAGCTCACTGATAATGAGGCTTCATATTCAACCTGTGTTATGGGCCTAATCAACGCTCCAAGGGTAGGCATGCAGATATAATCATCGCGATATCCTATTCAGTTTGTGGAATGCTATAACTAAATGAGGCATGAAGGAACACTTAGCAAAAAGACAGCAAATAAAGCTCCTACCCTGCCAAGGGAGAAAGAACCAAAAAGAGGTTCTTATCATTGACTTTCTTTCATTCATTCTTTACTATGAGAACTTGGTCTATAGTCTCTTCGTACGCTAGGCAAACAGTTAAAGAAGCTATTAGTTTGAGCTCCTCTGATCCTTATTCCCACCTCTGGCTGGTCAATAAGGATACCTTGGCTTTCTCACTCCACTCGAAAAGAGAACTCTTCTCAGTGAGAATTACTTGTAGGGCTATGAGTTTGGAATAGAATCTAGTTCAAGCGGTCTCACTACCATAAAGGGGTCTTCGAATCTTATCCTTATGAATATCTCCCCCATTGAACATTTGAACTGATTGATCCCATCTATACTATAGGATCATTTGGGAAACCTATAGCATCATTTCTTAATAACAGCATTCCAAAATAGCAAAACATATACTAGACTATATTTAGCCAATTCGGGTACGGATAGGAATGGAAGGACTGAAGTATCAGAGTCAGCCGAGATACTTGTTGGAGTGTATGTCCTAGGAGCCAATTATTTAATAATTTTCATGGCGCACTTGTACTTATGTTTTGATTTAATAAATAATGTTTAGTTTATTATGTTTCAATTTACCATGTGATATAATTGTTAAGATAATAAACGTCCCTAGAATAATGAATACAAACTATATTGGTTCAAGTATGTAACTTGGAACATGAGATCATATAGTTTTAAAATGTATCAATATTATTAAACATCCCTAGTCAAGTATTATTGTTAATGGGACAACAATGATACATTGAGACTAGTATATGGGTTGACTGATGACCAAATCTCATTGGCCATAGATATGTGAGATATCAAGTCCACACATAGGTACATGTTGGAGAACAGTGTACTAGATTGATCCAACAAGAGAATTCTACATGTCAGTGAAGTGTCATAAGATATTCTCATAGTGACAATGATGTAATGGTCCTTCGACTTGAAGTCATTACATTTCTACACGAGGATTCATATGGTTTGACATCACCAAAAGTCATCTTTAACCGGATGGATCATAAAGGTGACTTTTGGCTATATTATGAGTCATGTGAGGAATGTGAATGATCTAGATGGGATTTTTCCCTCCTATGTATATTAGGAGTGATATTCTTGGGCCTCTTGATAAAGTAAAACTATGAAATGCTCTCAAATAGTGATTTTTCTCTTATAGTTACTCATTGATCAAGAAAACAAAGATTAAATTATAAAGAGGATGACACACTTCATGGCTTGAGTTTAACCTTGGATATCGAGGGGAAAAGGAATTATATTACATTGAAATATTGTTCACAAGAAAAGGTTATGTTGAATCACCAACATTATTATTATTTGGGTAACAGTGATGTATTACTAGATTCCGCTCACTCTTTATAATTTTATAATATGATTATAAGATTATTTCCAACGTAATAATAACCTATAGGATCTCACACTAAGAGCATAATTAAAAGGAGAATTAATCAGATATTAGATTTTAAATAAGTGAATATGATTAGCTTATTTAAAATTGTAGTTGAGAATTAATACTAGTAATTGAGATAGTCAATTGCAACAGCCATTGTAGAGTATTAAATGTTAATAGCTGCTTGCAAGAGGTGGTTAGTCACCTCTGTCTAAGTTCATTGTATTGAGACACACCTTTGTCCAGGTTCATTATATCTAGACACATCTCTGTCTAGGTTCATTGTATCTAGACACACCTCTGTCTAGGTTCATTTTATCTAGCCACCTCTATCTAGGTTCATTGAATCTAAATATATATATATATATATGATATATATGAAGATCTATTAGTTGAAAGGGGTGGTGGAAGAGGAGGTTAGCCACATCTGTCTAGGTTAATTGAATCTAAATATATATATGATATATATGATAATCTATCGGTTGAAAAGGGTGGGGGAAGAGGAGGTTAGTTGCCTATAATTACTCCTCTTCCTCTTATCTCCTTTATGAGATATGTTAGACATATATATAGATAGAGATATATACCAGATATACACAACCTCTAGTTCTTTCTTATGCTCTGTATAGCAAATAGTAGAGAAGAAAGAAATAGACCAAACAGAGAGAGTGAGATAAAAGTTATTCTTTGATTTCCTTTTGGCTAGTACCATATAAGGGCAGTCATTCATCTTCTTGGTTGAGTTATATGCTCATGTGGATACTTGTAGAGGCTTGGTTAACTTGGATTGAGTTTGTGGTTCATCACTATCTCCACTAAAGTTCAAAATCTACAGCTTGAACAGGTACTCTTCTATCAAATCTATATTTTTTGTTTTGCATGGATCCTAGTTAGGGTTTCAATAAATTGTTTTAATTTATTTTTTGGTTGCGTTTATGTGCTTGAAACCCCAACAATATTGTACTAGAGGAACTAGCATCTGAAATAAAGGAGTTGCATGGTGCAATATAAACACTTTCTTTTGTGGAGAACTATGTCAATGGCACACGCAAAATAGGGGATGCCTTAAGAAGTCGGTCAATATAGGCCCAGAACAACTGAAAGGAGATGAAGAGGGCAGCAGTGAGTAGACTTTGATGCTATGCTCCTTGTATGCATGAGATGTAATGAAGGAGCACTCAATTGCCTCCATTTGTGAGATGGCTTCTGTCAAAGAAGAAGTCCTTTTGGCCCTCTTCATTTGTTAAAGGGTTTCTACCGTCTAAATAAAATATTTTAGAGAAAATCCAATCTCGCTAAGATGCTCTGCGTTCTAACGGGGTGGGTTAGCCACTAGGGCATCTTTCTTCCTAGCCTTTATTCACGCTATGCAATCACTTTCTATTGTGGTATAGTGCCTCGGAGGTTAGTAGACAGAAGTTTACATCATACGTCTCCTCGGCGATGACATAGTTCTTGTTGTATTGCAAAGCTATATCATTGTCAGCAAGAACTTGGCATCAAGGTGTCAAATGTCATATCAGACAAAAAGATTCGTAACTACTCTTTACGACTTAAGGCCGATTTAAAAGTCGTCGATCGTCTAAGATTGGTCCGTAAGGTTCTAAACAAACTTTGATGCAATGTTATAAGATTTACATGCACTAAGCTACTTATGGATGTATTTCTAGACATCCTATGTTCTAATCTACTTGCAGGGAATTTTTTCGTCCTTCATCGAAGGTCCGATATCAGGGTTGGTGTGGCTAGTAAGGTGAGACTACTCATTCTTAGACATGCTCATCCTTGCACCTTAACTTTGCTTCGTCACTACTATCAAAGGCTTCCCGTTACTAGAAGGTGAGGATTTCTTTCTTCCGTTGGTGCTGGCTTATATTTCTTCATTGGCGGGGGACCTCTCTAAGTGTCTGAACAATACTGGCTAATACTTTAAAGAAGTAGGAGTCGCCATTATGAGTCGAACAGATTTAAGGATTCACTAAGCCCAATATATTTTTTAAAGAAAGGGCAGCTATTCACTAAGTTATTGATTCAGCTTAACTTCGTCACCTCAAATGTCAGTTTCACTCAAAAGAGAAAATGAAACCCTCAATCCATTCGTTGCGAATCGCCTGCTAAAAAGTTGATTCAAGCCACTGACACATATGTTGAGATAGAAGCTAGGTAGGAGCAGTTTAGCCTATAAATAAGGGATTTAAAGAACCAATGTGAAGCCCCAAACTTTTGTAAGCATTATTATAGTATTAAAGCTTTTATTAAATAAACCTTATCAAAAGTTTATTTATGGTTATGATAAAATATTCTTTTATAAATACTGAATGAAACGAATTTCAGTTCGAGATATTATCTTGAACAGTTTGTATGTTAATATGGTTTACCGCAGTGGTTATAGTCAAAGCAAGTTAAATAATAATTCTTCATAATGAGTAAGCACTTTAAATGCTAAGTCATTAGTATTACCTTTTGATACCTATGAGAAATTCATACTTACGTGTGGACGTAATGATCAAGTAATTGTTTATCTTATCTTAGTAGTTTAATTAATTTCATGTCCGACGCTAATCTAAAATGAGAGATACCCCACATCATATATTTTAATTTCTCCTGGCTCACCTATATAAAGAGGACCCCCGTCTTACTACTCCATCTCTCTAAACACTCTCAAACTCAAATAATATCCTACAACACGTGCTACAGAATTAAAATCTCACAAGGTAATCTTGAAAACTTTAATTAAGTTATTTATTTTAACTATTTGGTTATTTAACTTAAAGAAGAAGTTGCATGAAACCTACGATAACCTAAATGTAATCCTTTCCCGATAATTTTCTCATAAAGATCAACCGCATGGATAATCTCTATTCGAGAAAGAATTCTATACATACAACTTTGCCATCCTTTATACCTTGAAAAGATTGTATTTTTGTGCTTCTGATATTCACAAAAGCTAAAATCTAAAACAAATATACATTTAACCCAACTGCAAGTTATCGGAGGATAAATATCCACCGATGAGTTGTTTTTAGCTATCGGAAGATAACTTATCTACCGATGAACAAATTTTGTTAGTCTCCAATGAACAAATTTTGATTAGTCTTTGATAGGTAAAATATTTTAGTCTTTGAGAAGCAAAAATGCTAGTCTCCAACAAGTTTGGCGATGACTTATGAGTTTGGCGCTGAACAACTTATCTACCGATGAGTTTGGCGACAGCCAAGTGAGTTTAGCGATGGTCAAATGGTTTTACCGACGAGTTTGACTATGAATAAAATTTATCCACTGATGGGTAAATATCCACTGATGAGTAAATCATCCCCTGACGGGTAATTTAGCCCCTGATGGGTAAATATCCGCTGATGAGTAAATCATCCCCTGAAGGGTAATTTATCCCTGATGGGTAGATATCCATTGATGAGCAAATCATCCCCTGACGGCCGAAACCTTATCCACTGACAAGTATAAACCATGCACAACAACTAGAATAACCATTTCAAGTTTATGCAACACCATAAGATGTAATCAAGAAATATTAGTTATGAACTAAATACAGTCTAAAACAATTCATAAAGAAACTTGTTGCTTAGATTCTAACTATTAAATCATTTATGGATCATAAAACAGATCTTGCAGGAACACTTAAACCCATCATTCGTTATCACCCTGAGCAGGGCAAGTAACATAATTGTTATTCTTCTAATATATAACTTAGTTGTTCTATTATACATGCTTCTATAAATAACGCATTTACTATTCTTCAGCATATAACAGAGCTGTTTATGCAAGCATACATGTGGTATGATGCTTATTGCAATTAAACGTCTGATCCATTAACTCGATCAGCATTAAGACTTGTTATGCAAATACTCGAACTTTTCCTTATGTATACATAGTTGCTTGGTATACGTACTGATTGAGAATAATTGTTACTTGTTTTAACTTGAGCTAAAATTTATTGTTAAATGTTTGACTATTTGTATCCAGTTTTCAAACATCTTATCTGTTCCGTGTCAACACATGACATATTGAACTATTCAATTCAGTTTAACTTATCTAATATTTTCTACAAGGTTATCTGTGTGAATACCTTGTGATCCTAACTGAGGCATCAAGATTCATCCACTTTATAAGCAAGAAAAGGGAACCAACCCAGATGTGAGAATGGGTTATACTATTCTGTCGGGCCCTAGAGATTGTAGATGTAATTAAATCTATTAAATATCTTACATATGTACATAGCAGATCACATTGAGATAGTCCTAGCCTGCTATTGTCAAGTAAAGTACTATTTAATTAGCTATGACTTTACATTAAGAGTTATTAATTCATTTTCTTTGTCTTAGAAAGACTGATCAAATTTTTTTATGGTTTTGTAGATGTCTGACATAAACCAACCCATTAATACTTGAATTCTTTATCAACTGTCGAGCCAAATAAGTGGACCCTAAAGGATAATCTGTCACACCAGCCTATGTCTGTCAAAACTAAAGTCCCTGAGCGTATTGTTGATAACCCGATGTCAAAGGATGAAGATGATCCCACTAATGATGCTAGTAATAATGTTATAAATGGGAAAAGGATAAAAGATCAAGAGAGTTTAAAGGAGGTGACCCCAACACAGGTCGCACCTTCTGTCTCTCCACCCACTATAATACCAGATATTCCATCTAGCTCGTGTACGAAGATTAGACTTACTGTCAGGAATTCTGTCCCTACAAATTTCCATACCTTCAGTTTCATCATGCCTGTTCCTGAGCCAACCTATGTTCCTCCACCTACACCAGTTCCACCCTCCGTACCAACATTAGTAGTATCAGTTCTGGTTGCAGATGCTTTAGGTTCGGAGCAGAGGCTCTGAAACCAACTCAGATATTATGAAGCTAATTTACGGGATAGGGAAGAGGCAACTTTTCACCATGTTAGGGAGGCTTATGACTGTAGACAGATGTTGGAGCACTGGCAATTCGCCAAGTGTCGTGTCGAAGCTCAGTATAGAATGGCGATGCAAGCTGTTAATCAGCAAATGTTTGAAACAAGATGATTTGTACCAGTTTTTAAGGCATCGATGGAGGGCCTGATGCCCTTTTCAGATTATCAATTAAGGCTAGCCCACGCCTTTGAGGATGTTACCGGAAGCTGGGTCTATTCAGGACTCAGTGAGGAGTACTTGATCTGAGGATTAGAAAGCAGACCTAGGTTAACTTTAAGGGAAGTTCTAAATGTGTAAATATGTGCAATCAGTAATCACTACAATAACTTTTGAAATAAGGAGTTACATTTTGTTAGACACAAACTAATAGATGATAGAGTACGTTTTGTTATATCATCTTATCCTATGGTTGGAGTAGGTTTGTAAGCCAGCCAGGGAAAGGAGATTTAGCATATCTCCAATTTTGTATTCTGTATAAAATGACAATGAATATAAATGTATATAGTTTTAACTTACTGTTTGAGTAATATGTTATATTTTTTTTTACATAATAATTGACTGATGAAAATAAAAAAAATTTCAAATGAAGGATTTAACAGTAATATGTTCTGATTAAACAGAAAATGAATAGGGGAAACCGTAGCGGTCATTGAAGGCCCCTCGAACAAGAAAGCCAAATTGGAGTTGGCACTACCAACCCTATACAAGACCTTGTAAATTTACTAAAAGAAGCACTTGAGAATACCCAACCAAACCCTCGACCTAATAACCCAACACACAGGGTTACCTTTAAGGATTTTAAGGATCTAAAACCACCTATATTTATTAGAAAGAAAGGTCCAATAGCAACTCGTGAGTGGATTAAGGAAATTAAGAAAGCCTTTAGAATTTGTGAGGTTACAAATCTTCAGAAAACCACCTTTGCCTCTTACCTGTTAACCGGAGAAGAAAACTTTAGGTGGGAGAATGCAGAGCAGTTAGAATTAACTCAGTAAGCTGCTCACAACAACAATGGGGAGATTCCTTGGGAGAGGTTCATTGAAATGTTCCTTGCAAAGTATCTTCCTTTAAGTATATCTGATGAAATGGAGATCAACTTCCTTAATTTAAAAAAAGCAAGTATGATGGTAGCCGAGTACGAAGCAAAATTTATTGAACTATCCCACTTCGCTCCACATCAGGCGGATACCGAGTAGAGGAGAGCAAGACGTTTTGAGCAAGGACTGAATCCTTGGCTCAATAATAAAGTGGCAATTTTGGCACTGGATGATTTTTATGCAATAGTTGAGAAAGCCAAAATAGCAGAACGAGGAACCGAAACCCTCGCAAAATATAACTGAGATAAAGGAAAGAAGAATGACACCACTTGGATGAGGAATAGGCCTCAAGGAATCCACAAGTTAAACAAGAACCTAGAGTGGGAAATTTTCCTAGCCTCAATTTTAACAAACATCATTGGAATGGAGACCCATCGGAAAGTAGTGGGCCAAGAAAAGGGAGTGTTTGCCCCAAGTGTTATAGGAACCATGAGAATGAACCTTGTTTGAAAGGACTAAAAATATGTTATCGGTGTAAACATCCAGGACATATTTCCCAAGACTGCCCCAACCCTCCTATAATAAGCCAGAATAGACCACAAAATCAGAATCTGGGAAGACCTACCTATACCATGTGCGAGACCTGTGGCATGACAAGTCATATTTCTTTGAGCTGCCCCAAGAAAATAAGGAAGCTCATTGAGGGAGAGAGAAAGCCACCAACTGGACCCAATGTAAGTGTTGTACGTCCTATAGCACGCACCTATAGCATGACTGTCCACGATGCACTGCAATCTGCCGATGTGGTGACAAATATGCTTCCTTTTAATTCTATACTAGCATACGTATTATTCGATTTAGGAGCAACTAGATCTTTTATCTCTATGCACCTAGTTGAGAAATTAAAACAAGAACTGCAAGAGATTCTAAATCCAGTAGAGGTTACAATTGCCAATCAAGAGATATATTACATTACAAAGGTTTTAAATCAATATATCTTTCAAATAGGAAAACATGAGTTTCCCACAGACTTAATACCTTTTACATTGGGAAAGTTTGATGTCATTTTGGGTAAGGATTGATTAGGAAAATGTAAAGCTAAGGTTGATTGTTTTAGGAATCGTGTATTACTCAATACACCTCAAAACAATAAGATAACCTTTTATGGAACCAAACCAACAAATTATGGTCATATCCTTTCTAACATTCAAGCCAGGAAACTGATCAAGAAAGGATGTGAAACTTTCCTAGCCTATGTCCAAGACATTACTAAAGAGAAACAAACAGTAGTTGACATTCCATTGATACAAGAATTTAGGGACGTGTTTCCTGAAGAATTATCAAGTTTACCTCCTGACCGAATAATAGAATTTGGCATTGAATTAACTCCTCGTACTACACCAATATCAAAAGCACCATACCATATGGCTCCAGTAGAGTTAAAGGAATTGATGATACAATTGCAAGAATCATTGGATAAAGGTTTTATTCGTCCTAGTGTTTCACCCTGGGAGCCCTTGTTTTGTTTGTAAAGAAGAAGGATGGATCAGTGCGTTTATGCATTGATTATCGTGAATTGAATAAGGTAACCATTAAGAATAGATACCCTTTACCAAGAATAGATGATCTCTTTGATCAATTGAAGGATGCAGCCTACTTTTCTAAGATTGACTTAAGGTCTAGTTACCACCAATTAAGGGTAAAGGCTGATGATGTTTTGAAAACAACATTTCGTACCCTATATGGACATCACGAGTTCCTTGTAATGCCATTTGGTTTGACAAATGTCCCTACAACATTTATGGACCTAATGAATTGAGTGTTTAAACCCAATTTTAATAAGTTTATTATTGTGTTCATTGATGATATTTTGGTTTATTCCAAAACAAAGAAAGAGCATGAAGAACATCTTCAACTTACTATGGAGATTCTGAGAAAAGAAAGGTTGTATGCTAAGTTTTCTAAGTGTGAGTTTTGGTTGCAAAGGGTACAATTCCTTGGTCATGTCATTGATAAAAATGGAATATCAGTGGATCCAATGAAGATTAAGGCAGTGACTAAATGGCCTCAACCAAATACTCCAACTGAGGTGAGAAGTTTTCTTGGATTAGCTGGTTACTACCGACGATTTGTAAAAGATTTCTCAAAGCTAGTCGTACCACTAACCAACCTTACCAAGAACGTAGTAAAGTTCTCATGGACTCCAAAATGTGAGAGAAGTTTCAAGGAATTAAAAAAGAAATTAACAATGGCACCAGTCCTAATTTGTTAGGAATTATAGCATTTGATGATGATGTATAACACTTAGAATTGTTAGATTTTATAATTGTATAAGTACCCGCAGTAGTGTTGCATCGGAGACTACAAAGACTGCAATTGGAGAGTTTAACAAAAGTCAAAATTGGTCAAGCAAAATTTGTTCATCAGAGACTAAGTTTTTGTTCATCGGAGACTAAGTTTTTGTTCATCAGAGACTAAGTCTTTTAGAGACTAAGTATTTTGTTCATCAGAGGCTAATGTTGAAGTTACTACAGACTAAGGCAAAGACACTTCAAATGCATTAAAATAGCCTTGAGAAGATTTGACCGTCACCAAAGTCATCATGAAAATTTCAATCACTGAAGAACAAGTTCTCGAGCATTACGAGAAGAATATCCATTGATGAACAAAACAACGCATCAGGGGATGAATATCCATTGATGAACAAAACAACTCATCAGGGGATAAATATCCACCGATGAATAGAGACTGTCCATCAGGGGATAAAATAATCAGAGACTAAAAATGACATCTGGGATGACACATAACTGAGTTCACAAATTCACTAACTCAAGATTAGATGCGGTGGAATTAAAACATAGATGGTGATCCAAGAAGGAGAGATTGGATACCAAAGAAGCTTCAAGGAGATAAGGTATACGCTGCAGGTGTGAACACTGATAAAGTAAAATATGGAGATAAGCCATACTTATACACTAGCATGCGCATATAGCTGTTAGTGTGAAAACTGCAGAGATAACTTATGGAAACTTGAAGGAGTAAAATTTGGAAGCTAGACCAATCAAAAATAGGAAGCTCATAAAGATAAGTTATTTACTACAAAGATAACTTATCATGAGAACTCCAAGAGGAAAATAAGGGAGCTGGTGTGCTGATACACTAGAGATTTTACATAACAGGTTGGCGTGCAAGGAAGGTCATGCAAAAAGAAGAAGTTATGTGACAGAGCTACAATTACCAAAGAATATCGGAGATATTTTTTTGGAGGCAACTCACTTTAGAAGCTTGGAGAACAAGGAAGCTATGTCTATAAATAGAGACATGGAGCAGCTGAGATAACATACTTGAGAGAGAGATAACAAGATATCACTGAGATACACAAAAACACTAGTATACATATTATATCAAATCATATCATAATTGTAATAAACTTACAGAGAGAGAGAAGCAAGTTTTCATAACTTGAGAGAAGCTAGAAATCATATTCTAGAGTGCAGCTGTTATTTTCAACAGAGTTGTTAGAAGTTGGTCATTTACACTAGTGAGCTTTTGTAATATTTCATTGATTTATAAAAGTACTGTAACTCTTGTGATATATTGTATTCTTTTAATTCCGCAACTTTTAATACAGTATATTCACTAAACTCACAAAAGTGAATTCACTAAACTCACAAAAGTGAATTCACTAAACTCACAACTCTTAAGTTTTGTGGTTTGTATTCAACCCCCCCCCCCCCCCCCCCCCCCCCCCC
>CM025788.1:21488265-21523238 GCA_014636745.2 Centella asiatica
CTATTGATTAAAACACCAATCAATAGATCAAAAGATGGGACAAAAGGATGAAATGTCAAAATTCCAATGCTTAAGAGGGAAGAGTACTTTTTGTGGCAGAAGAGAATGTTTTTGTATTTGGAATCAACCGATTCTCAATATGTTGACATCCTCAAGGAATGACCTATTATTCCCACAAAAGTTGTGCCACAAGGTATTGTTGATGGCATTCCAACCCCAGAGACATTTGTACCTAAAAAGCCAAATGAGCTCTCCAAAGAAGAAAAAACGGAAGTCCTAAAAGACAGAAAAATCATGAACATCGTCTTCAATAGGTTGGACAATGATATGTTCAACAGTGTCATCAACTGCCAAAGTTCCAAGGAGATATGAGAAACCATTCAAATATTATATGAAGAAATTGAAGAAGTATGGGCCAACAAAAGGTCATTACTCATTCAACAATATGAGTGTTTCACTACCAAACCTGGAGAATATATTACTCAACTATATGATAGATTCAACAAACTCATCAATGATCCTAGATTGCATGGAAAAGTCTATGAGAATATAGACACAAATATTAAATTCATAAGGTCACTTCCACAGTCATGGGATGCCAAGATAACTTTTGTAAGGGAAGCTAAGGACATGAATACCATGTCCTTAAACAAGCTTTATGGTAATCTCAAAACTTATGAGCTTGAAGTGCAACAGAGAAGCATGCTAAATCCTGTCTTCAAGAAAGAGAAATTTGTTGCATTTACAGCAGAGACAAGTAATATGAAGCTTGATGGGAAAAGAGTTCTCATTAAGGAATCAAATTTTGATCAAGAATCTGATAAAGAAGCTAAAGATGCGGAGGTAGAGAAAGAATTCTGCACACCTGAAGATTTAGAAGACATTGATGAAGTTCTAGCTCTAAAAGCTAAAAAATTCAAAAACCTTAAATTTGCCAGGAGAAAACCTGGATTCAACAATGTCTTTTCATCAAAGATAGAAAGTCAATCTGGCAAAGTTGACAGATCTAAGTTCAGGTGCTTCAACTATGATACTCTTGGACACTTTGCTAGTGAGTGCAGGAATCCCAAGTCTGACAAAAAGACAAGGGAGCCTAGGGATGCTACAAGAGATGTGGATTACTATAAAAAGAAATACGATGATCTCCTCAACAGCAACAAGGGCAAGGGAAAGGCACTGATCATAGAAGGCAAAAATTGAGCTGATTCAGAATCAGAGGATGAAGAATATGTCAACATAACACTGATAGCCAACTCCTTTGATAGTAGTAACACTTTTGGAAGTCCAAATTCGAAGAACTCCCAGGTAACTGACTTGACTATATTCTTCTACTATGTCATTATCTGATTGCCAAGAAAGTTTAACTGACATGTGTAAAGAAATGTACCATTTAAAAGGAACACTTAGATACTCTGTAAAAGAAAATGTTAGACTCATTAAAACCGTTGAACTGTTAAAGAACAGAAATTCTTTCTTAGAGTCTGAGCTAGGTGTTCTTGAACAAGTCAAAAAATAGTGCAAAAAGGCACTAAATGATCTTGCTTGTGCTAAGCAAATAGAAGAATGACTAAGAGCACAACTTAAGAAAAAGCAGGACATCATAAAAGAATGGACCAACTCCTCTAAAATAGTTAAGGAGACAATAGAAAAATATAGCACAAGTCAAAATGAAGGGCTAGGCTATAATAACAAGGTCCAGGGAAAGCAGCCAGTGATTGAGGAATTGCCAATCACTGGAACTGGTGAAACTAGCACAAGTTAAAGTACTCCAGTAGCTATTGCTCCTACCTTTAAAAGGATAAAATTTGTTAAGGCAGGAGCTACTGAAGAAAAATCTAAGGAGACTATGCTGGAACAAAGAGTTAATGAGCTGGAAAAGAAATTAAATGACTTCAGAGCCAAAAGCTCTAATCCAAAGTCCATTCACTCATCAGAGGTTAAGCTGAAAAATAATAGGAATGGTAAGTAGGGAATCAACAAATATACTAATTATACTCCTGTTATTAATGCACTTAGGAAACATTGCTGGAAGTGTGGAAATCCCAACCACCTTTGTTATAAGTGTAAAAATATCCCTAGGAATATGCATGCTAAAAACTTACCTTCCGATAAAAGGAAAAAGTTAACTGTTAAGAACCACTCAAATGTTTAAAAGGTTAAAAACAGTTATCTGAAATCTCCTCTAAAGTTATGGCAAAAATTTGATGCACCTAACACTAAGAAGAAAGTTATTTCTTCTAAGCAGTGGGTGATAAAAGAAAGATAAAACTAAAAAACCCTTAACAACTGCTAAATTAAACTTTAAAAATGTCAATGGACCCAAGCAAGTCTGGGTTCCTAAATTAACTTAGATGTTTACTGTGTTCAGGGTACAAAGAAACAGATTTGGTTCTTGGATAGTGGTTGTTCAAGACACACGACTGGAGACAAGACCCTACTGACACAATTTGAGGAGAAAGCTGGCCCAATGTTTCTTTTGGAGATGACATCAAAGGATATACCTTGGGATATGAGAAAGTGACAAATGTAAATGTCATCTTGGACAATGTAGCACTAGTTGATGGTCTTAAGCACAACTTGCTTAGTATCAGCCAACTGTGTGACAGAGGTTATAATGTTGCTTTCAAGGATGAACATTGCTTGATAAGTAACAATAGAGATGGAAAAATAGTTCTATCTAGAGTTAGGAAAGGTAACCTCTACATAGCTGACTTTGGTTCATCAAATAAATATCAGTTCACATGCTTTTACAGTAAAGCATTAGTGGATGAAAGTTGGCTATGGCATCAGAAGCTTTCTCACCTGAATTTCAAGACAATCAACATTTTGGTGAAGAAAAAATTAGTGACAGGACTTCCACAACTGGAATTCACTCAAGATGGCTTATGTGGAGCTTGTCAAAAAGGGAAGAAAAAGAAGACTTCTGTTTTTCTAGTGAGATAGTCGAGAACTTGTAGAAGGGGGGTTGAATACAAGTTCTTTGAATTCTTTTCGATTGCTTGTTCTTCAAGAAATTAATTATTACTTGCGAAAATAAAGAACAAGAACTCAAATCAATTTATAAACAATTTCTTTTATTGTTTTAAACAATTGAAAACAAATTCTAACAATCACAATAATATGATCATCAGCTTCTTTTCTTTTCTATATAGTAAAGATACAAAACTATGAAAACCTATACAGCTTCAAATTTTTAATTCTCTGTAAACCTAATTACAGCTTCTAAAACTGAATTACTCAGATACTAAATCAATAATGTTTCAGCTTTCTTATTCGAATCACACACTATCTTTTCCTTTTTGATCAGGAATAGATTTCTGGCTTGTTTCCCTACCAGCTACGTCTTCAATAATATCTTGATCTACGTGGAAGACATTCCTTATTCAATTCGAACTCTGTATCTCATCAGGAAATAATTCATGACTACTCCCTGATGACTTCAGCTTTAGTCCCTAATTATGTCATCATTTAGTCTCTGATGACGTCAGGATGTGTGGTCTCCGATAGAGTTATTAATCTCCGATGCTTTTAGGCTTAGTCTCCGATGACGTCAGCTTAGTCTTTGATGCTTTTTAGATTCAGTCTCCGATGATGTAAGCATTAGTCTCTGACGCTTTAGACTTAGTCTCTGATGACGTAAGCCTTAGTCTCCGATAGGTAAAACTTAGTCTCTGGTAGACAAAATCCTTAGTCTCTGACAAGTTTTCCTAGTCTCCGATAAGCCTTTTAAAAAACTTTGATGGATCAAATACACACTTTGACTTGTTGAAACTTTGATACAGCTTTCCAATAGTTACTTACAAATAAAAAATAAACATCTCTCTTTATAAAGAATAAATAAATTACAACCAAAGAGATAACTACTTGCTACAAAATTTTTAGTGTTACTAATTAACACTTTCTAAACATTTGTATATGTAAGTAATCAAAAGACAATCATCATCAAATGTTATAAAACCTAACAACTTCCTTTAGAGGCAAGGAGATTTCATCAATTACAAGTCCATTAACTAATTCATATGGATTTATATGGACCTATAAACATTATGTCTATCTCAAAGAAAATGTATGCTCCGGTGATATTTGATGATTTCACCAGATACATATGGGTAAAATTCGAGCATATAAAAAATGAAGCAGCTCAGTTGGTGATTATTCACATCAAGAAAGTGGAAACTGAATTTAGGCTGATTGTCAGAGTTCGAAGAACTGATAATGGAATAGAATTAAAGAACTCCAAAGTTGAATGTTTCTGTGTGGGTAAAGGAATATCTCACAAATTTTCTGCTCCAAGAACCCCCTCAACAGAATGGAGTAGTTAAGAGGAAAAACAGAACTCTTATTGAAGCTGCTAGAACCATGCTTGAAGAAGCCAAACTTCCTACCTATTTTTGGGCTGAAGCAATTTCAACTGCATGCTTCACTCAAAATAGGACATTGATCAACAAAGCTCATAACAAAACTCCTTATGAGCTTATGACAGGTAGGAAACCAAATGTCAAATTTTATCATGTATTTGGTGGTAGATTGTTAGAGAGAAATAATGATGATGATGTTTAGAGAATAAATTGTGCATCTGTACATGCTCAGGGTGTTTTATAAACCTAAGTATATGCACATATTTTGCATCCACTGATGTTCATCTTAGTCATCAGGGGATGAAGTTTTTCACACTAGACAAGTCAACAGTTGGAATTCCTAAAGGACTTGATAGTGAAGAGGAATGTCTGTTGTTACTCAAAAACACTTTAGTATTCCGCACATCAAACATTCCAAATGAAATCAACAAAGCTTCAGTGATTAAGACCATCAGGTGAATCCGTCAGGGGAACCCATCAGGGGATGATATAGGCAGGCCAACCTGTTAGGGAAACGCGTCAACGTATGGCAGTGGCAAGCCAAACTCATCAGGGGGAACGCGTCAGGGCATGATAGTGACATGCCAACCTGTCAAGGGAAATCCTCAGGGTATGATAGTGTCAAGCTAACCCGTCAGGGGGAATGCTCAGCACTGCATCAGTGGAAGCCATAAATGTATACTTTCAGTCCTAACGTCAGGGGATTAAGAAGCACTTGGATAACTCAAGTGAAGTTTGAAGCACTGATCTAGTCTCAGACATGACTTGTCATCAGGGGATCCAGAAGCACTGATCAAGTTCACATCAGGGCTTGTCGTCAGTGGATACTTATGACTGCATACACTCATCATCAGGTCTTACACGCAAATCAATAAAGCTTGTTATAGAAGCAAGAGATATAATCTGGAAAGATATCTCTTGAAGTTTGGTGGTCCAATGACAACTCTCGATCATTAAATGCACGCAGATCAGGGGAAAATAAAGAAGGAACAAAAGCAATAGCAGTCTGACACATCATTCCTAAAGGACATCGATGTGACATATATGCTGCTAAGTTGAAAAGAGCAGCACGTCCAAGCATGTGGGTTCAACTACTGATCTTCTATATATGCAAAAGAGTTCTCATTACAAAGTATAAATCCAACAGATCAACTAACACATTGAAGCACACAAACACTAGAGAGAAGCTTTATAATATATCTTGAGAGAAATATTCAAAGAAAAAATGAAGCTAGTGAGTGTGAGATTGTAGCTGTAATTTATGTATATATTTTATTGGTGTTATTTGTAAAGTGCTTTAAGGATTCAAGTGTAAAGATTTGTAAGTTCATTTAGAATAGCTTGAATGGCTTACGTAAGAATGACTACCTCATAAGTACATAGGTTAAGTTGATTAATAAGCTGCTTGTGTGTCATTAGTGGATAAAGCTTATGTGCATGAATGACAACAACTACTTATTTCATGTATCAGCTGTTAAGAATCATGAAGAGTAGCCATTTTATTAACCAATGGTTTTATCTCAAAGCTTAATCTCAGCTTATTATAAATACCTCATTCGGAGGTAACATTTCAATCTCTTTTCTAAAGATTTTCTCTCCTAAAGTTCTTCTTTAAACCTACCATCTCCATATAATTTCAAGTTCTCTTTTCTAGGCGATTACTTTCAGACAAGCTTTGTTTTCTTTCGTTAATCCAAGAGATAAGAATATTATGTTCTCCTCTGCTTTTCATTTATACGAAAGTATTCACCGTGTATGCTAAGTTTTTAGGAAAGAATAAAGTTGTTAAGAGTATGGTGTTTTGAGTTATTAAACGGGCGATTATGTATCTTAAGATTGAGTTTGTTCTTCACTAGATATCGTTCTTGATCATGGAAGACTTTCTTTTTATCAGAGACAACTTCTATGATCAGTCTCTGATGAGATAATGTTAGTCTGTAACGAGATACTATCAGTCTCTGATAAGTTAACAATAATCTCCGATGACGTCACCCTTAGTCTCTGATGGGATAAGATGACATCATCAGTCTCTGATGAAATAACATTAGTCTCTGATGAGATACAGTTAGTCTTTAATGACTAATGATGTTAGTCTCTGATGAACATCTATGTTTTGTCTCCGACAGGTTTGGCACTGAACAAGTGAGTTTAGCGCTGAACATTTATCCACCAAGGAGTTTGGCGCTGGACAAATCATCCACTGATGAGTTCAACGATGACTTGGGGAGTTTAACGCTGAACAAGTTGTCACTCGACGATTTTGGCGATGAACAAGATTATCCCCTGATGGGTAAATCATCCCCTGATGACTATTCCCTGACGGGTGAATTATCCCCTGATGAGTAAGTCATCCCCTAATGAGTATCCCCTGACAGACATTCATCCCCTGATGGATGAATTATCCCCTATCAGGAATGCATCCCCTGACGAGTAAAATATTCCCTGACGAGCAACTTCGTGCCCTGATAACCATTCTTTGTTTTGCATAATCATCTTCCAATGTATGGATTTCTCATGTTATACCAATAATGATGTTTTACAGAACCCTATTGCAACTAGTATTTTGAGAATAGAAACTAGCTAAGGACCAAGGCAAGTATATACTCATTCCACTTTCTTTCTTATTGATTACGTAGAATCATTATTTTGATTTATGTAAATGAATGATGTTAACGCCTATGCAAGATGATGATCTCTTTTATGATTAAGTAACGTACTATCATTGATCCGATGTACGTGAAAAGTTGTTGATTATTGAGCTATATGTTATTGGGTGATTTCTAGTTGTTTAAAGTCGCTAGCACACCAAAAGATGATAAAGATGATGTAAGGGTGTTGTAGGTCATGATCTTGTATGCACACTCGAGCATGTCCCGTATGGATATATAGTTACGTTATTGGCAGTCGCTACTTTTATTTGTTGAGCACGCCAAGGTTATTGGCAGTCGCTGCTTTTAATTATTAAGCACGCCAAGGTTTTTAAAACAAGAAAATGTTTTCAAGAAGATATATCCATATGGGAAGTTAAGGGGCTGTTGAATGCTTTCGCCTGGTATTCTGGCCAATGATGATAGGGAATGAGAGGTCGAGGCATCGGTAATCAAACCCTTGCAGATTAATTGGTTTCTGCAAATGACTACGTATGTCAAATGATGGAATCAAACGACCAGGCTAACCAGCTGGGATGAAATTTGATTGTTAAAGGAAGTCAGATAGTGATCAGTCTGGTCAGGTGATGCATTATCTGATGAAGAGAGGGCGAATCATGATTTATTCATAAAAGGGTCAACCCTTTGATATCACTTGGGAACCTTAAATGATACATATTTATTGATTTATTAGGAGGTGTTCGCATTACTTGGCCCAACCTCAATTAATATTAAAGCTTTTGAATTATCTGTTCTTCTTGCTTATGAATATATACTTGCTGAGCGTAAACGCTCATGTGGAATGTTATGAAATATTTTACAGGTTTTGTCAAGAAGGCCGAATTGCCTAATAAAGGAAAAGAGGAAATGGCATAGTGAGAGCTCCTTAATATCTCTCCTATGGATGGCCTTTAGAGGGAAAGTGAATTGGGAGGTCATTGTAGAAATATTTAGATTGTAAGGCCAGATGGGCCATCTAAAGTTTTGTTTCCGCTGTAGACTGTCAATTTGAATTTTGAGGTTTTATAAGAGGTTGTAAACTTCTAAGTTATGTACATGATGTATTTGAGAATATATTCTCATATGATTACTAAATGCTTGGTTATGATGTATCTGTCGCTTTTGAGTTGTTGTTTTGTGTTTCATGGCGGAGCCCGGGGTTCCAGCTTGGGGATCTTAAGGGCTGTCATCCAGATTTTTGATAGTGCCCGAGGCCCAGCTCTGGGGGATTTCTGGGGCTGCAACAAGAATTCATGGCCTTCATGGTGAAGCAATTCAAGAAATTTAAAGCTGGTAGAAAAGGGAGAAGATCATCAAGAAAACCTAACTCAAAACGAGAAGGTCAAACTATGACCTTTGATAAAAAGAAAATAAATGTTACAACTGTGATGGGTTAGGGAACTTTGCCAATGAGTGTAAGAAGCCTAGATCTACAGAGAGATCTAAGGATGAAAAGAACAGGAAATCTGGGAATGATCTTACTGATAGAAAGTACAAATCAAAGAGCAAGGCCTTGATTACTGAAGGCAAAGATTGGATTGACAGTTATTCTGAGGAAGAAATTGTCAACTTTGCCTTGATGGCTTGAACTAGTGAGCCAAGTGATTCTACAAAGGTATGTGATGCAACTCTGAACTTTAATGTGCTTAATCTAATTGAAACATCTAGTAAAGAAAGCATACAAAAAGATATGTCTGATTTGCATGTTAGTTTTAGATCATTGACCATTGAACATACAAAAGTTAAAGAATCACATGACCAACTCTTGAACAGAAATAAATTTCTTGAAGAGAGACTAACACAATTTGATACTA
The DNA here is from genome assembly GCA_014636745.2 of Centella asiatica. Classification (NCBI taxonomy): domain Eukaryota; kingdom Viridiplantae; phylum Streptophyta; class Magnoliopsida; order Apiales; family Apiaceae; genus Centella; species Centella asiatica. The sequence goes on from CM025788.1 coordinate 21,497,086, forward strand.
TCAAGTCAGAGCTAAATAAAGCTCATCACATGATTGATGCTTTGAAAAAGAGGGAATATTACTTAGTCGAACAACTTGAACATGAATAGGCTAAGATAAAATAGTGGAACCAATCCTCTAAAAAGTTGTCAGACTTGGTAAGAAATCAAACGGTAGGTCAAAAATCTGGTCTAGGTTATGATGGGTACCTAGGAAAGAAATCAGATATAGAAGAGATTAATGAAACTGCTGACTCTATGACTTACAAGCCAATTCCTATTAAAAGAATTAATTTTGTCTCACCAGTCAATGAACCTAAATTTATCAACACTCAAAGTCAACATGTCACTGTAGTGATAAAGAATGATCAAAAAACAGTGAATATTGTTGAAAAGAGTGGAAGCAAAAGACTGAATATAGAATTCATGACCAAGACACAATTAAACAAGAAATTGGAAAACCTTACTGAGTCTAAGGTTGAAAAGTTAGTGGAGTCTAACAGTGGAAGAAGGAATAGGAATGGAAATATAGGCATTAATAAATATACCGATTATGCTAGAATGCTTGATGCTCCTAGAAAAACATGTCATATACGTGGTAATCCAACCACAGTGCTATACATTATAGGAGTAAAAATAAAGTTCCTATAGTAGAGACTGAACCAACAAAGATAATTAAAGAAAAATCACCTTTAAGAAGGTCTAATCATCTTTGCATCAATTGTGAAAATTCTAAACTTGACAGTCTTTTTCCTTCAAGAAGCAAGACTACTGATTGTCCCATAAAAGTTAAAAACTCTAAAAGACATCAACTTCATCAGAGTTAAGTCTTGATTCTAAAACTAGTGAGAAAGGACCTAAGAAAATCTGGTTCCCAAAAAATTCTAACTAGTTCTTACTGTGCAGGGCAAAAAGAAAAAATCATGGTTCTTGGACAGTGGATGTTCAAGGCACATGACAGGAGACAAGTCCCTGCTTATACAGTATGAAGAAAAGAGTGGTCCTAAGGTAACTTTTGGAGATGACAGCAAAGGCCATACAAAGGACGATGGCAATGTTGAGCATGGACATGTTATCTTCACTGAAGTATCACTAGTTGATGGTTTAAAGCATAATCTGTTAAGTGTGAGTCAACTATGTGATAAAGGAATCTATGTCACCTTCAAAGAAAATCAATGCCAAGTGTGTGACAAGGAATTTGGAAATGTGACATTGACAAGAAAAAGGAAAGGGAATTTGTACACTGCAAACCTAATCTCTTCTATTGATCAAGTCACATGTCTTTATAGCAAAGCCTCAGCTGATGAAAGTTGACTTTGGCATAAGAAGCTCTCCCACTTAAATTTCAAGAACATCAACAATTTGGTGAGAAAAGGCTTGGTAGCTGGCATTCCTTAATTGGAGTTTGCACAAGAAGGTTTGTGTGATTCATGCTAGAAAGGAAAACAATGAAGTGTATCATTCAAGAGTAAACCAACAACATCAATCACTGACCCTTTACAGTTATTACATATGGACTTATTTGGTTAAGTGAATGTGATATCAATATAAAGAAATAGATATGCCTTGGTTATAGTGGATGATCACACAAGGTATACTTGGGTAAAATACCTTCACTCAAAGGATGAAGCTGCTCAGTTGATTACTGATCATATCAAGAAAGTAAAAACTGAGTCAAGAAAATTAGTAAGAGTTATAAGGAGTGATAGAGGAACAGGGTTCAAAATTTCCCAAGTAAATGAATTCTGCACTGAAAAAGGAATAAATCATCAATTCTTAGCTCCAAGAACCCCTTAACAAAATGGAGTTGTTGAGAGGAAAAATAGAACCCTTATTGAAGCAGCAAGGACAATGCTAGAAGAGTCAAAGCTTCCAACCTGTTTTTGGGAGGAAGCAATTAGCACTGCTTGCTTCACACAGAACAGGTCCTTGATCAACAAGACTTACAACAAAACACCTTATGAGTTAATGACTGGGAAAAAACCAACTCTGAAGTTTTTACATGTGTTTGGTTGTAAGTGCTTTGTTCTGAGAGACTCATCAAAGAGAAGAGGAAAATTTGATAGCAAGTTTGATGAGGCCATTTTCTTAGGTTACTCCATATTAAGTAAGACATATAGAGTATATAACCTAAGAACAAAGGTCATTGTGGAATCCATTCAAGTTGTATTTGATGATAGCAAGATTTCAGGAATGATTGGTTAAGGATTACATGAAACTCTCAGATTTGAGAATGAATTGGATGCATGGAAAGATTCAACAGAGACTGAAGAATCACCCCTAAATGTTTATGATCCCTATATGAGTGAGGGAGAGTTAACAGTTGTGCATGAAGTACCAAGGGCTAATATTCCATCAGAGACTAAAGTATTAGCATTCAATGAAACACTAGAGATTGGTAACATGAGTGCACGATCAAAGACTAATGAAACACCAAAGACTATTGAAATCAACAGTCAAGATGAGACTAATAGCTCAAGGGGAGCTAACAATAAAGAAATCATTGGATTAGGGGGAGCAGGTTCTGATCCATCAACTAGATTGAACAATGTTAATCCAGAAAATGAAGCCTCATCTTCAAGATTAAATCTGCCACCAACAAAACCTTGGTTGAGAGATAATACACCGAATTTAATTATTGGAGATTTAGAGGAAGCAGTCAAGACAAGAAGTGCAACACAAAATGAGTGTCTTTATTTTAGTTTTCTGTCAAAAATTGAGCCAAAGAAAATTGAAGAAGCACTTCAAAATCCTGACTGGGTGATAGCTATGCAAGAAGAATTAAACCAATTCAAAAGGAATATAGTCTGGACATTGGTGCCCAAACCAAGGAATAGATCAATAGTTTGTGCCAAGTGGGTCTTCAGAAACAAATTAGATGAAGTTGGTACAATAACAAGAAATAAAGCAAGATTGGTAGAAAAGGGCTATTCTCAAGAATAAGGAATTGATTATGAAGAAACCTTTGCACCAGTTGCAAGACTTAAAGCAATAAGAATTTTCTTGGCATATGCAGCCCATAAAAACTTCAAGGTGTACCAGATGGATGTCAAAAGTGCTTTCTTGAATGGAAAGTTGGAAGAAGAGGTCTATGTTCAACAACCACGAGGTTTTGTAGATCCCAAATTTCCAAATCATGTCTACAGGTTAGATAAAGCACTTTATGGCTTGAAACAAGCACCCACGGCCTGGTATGATACTCTCTCTCAGTTTTTAATTGAAAATAAATTTGTTAGAGGTATCATAGATAAACACTTTTCTATAGAAAACTAGGTTCTGATTTAATACTTGCGCAAATATATGTGGATGACATTATATTTGGATCTACAAATGAAAAAATATGTGGAAAATTTTCAAAGTTAATGCAGTCTAGATATAAAATGAGTATGATGGGTGAGTTAACATTTTTCTTAGGATTACAGATAAAACAAACAACTGATGGAATTTTCATTAGTTTGTCCAAGTATATCAAGGATTTATTAAGGAAATATGATCTGGTTGATTGTACATCTGCAAAAACACCCATGGCTACAACCACTAAGTTAGATAAAGATACAAAGGGAAAGAAAGTTGATATAACTAGCTATAGGGGCATGATAGGCTCACTTTTATATCTAACTACAAGTAGACCTGATATAGTGTTTGCTACATGTCTGTGTGCAAGATTTCAAGCTGATCCAAAAGAGTCACATTTAATTGTTGTTAAAAGAATAGTCAAATATTTAAAGGGTGCCCCAAACTTTGGGTTATGGTATCGTAAAGAATTTGATTTTAAACTAATTGGCTATTCAGATGCTGACTATGCAGGATGTAACAAAAAAAACACAAGTGGAAGCTACCAATTTCTTGGAGGTGGACTTGTTTCTTGGTTTAGCAAGAAACAAAATTCAGTGTCAAGCTCGATGGCTGAAGCTGAGTATATTGCAGCTGGGAGTTGCTGTGCTCATATCCTGTGGATCAAAAATCAACTCCTAGACTATGGTATGTCATTATCCAAAATTCCTATTTATTGTGACAATACAAGTGCCATAGCAATAACTGAAAATCCAGTACAACATTCAAGAACAAAACATATAGATATTAGGTATCACTTCATTAGAGAACATGTTAGTGAAGGAACCATTGAATTGCACTGGGTTACAACTGATAAACAACTTGCTGACATATTCACAAAGCCCTTAGATGAACCTACATTCTCTAGGTTAGTCTATGAATTAGGTATGCTAAATTATGCTCTTAAAAATTGACTAAAACCTTAGAAACCAAGTTGTTAAGTTTTGAGAAGCTAGAATTCAATTTCTAGGTTGAAGCTGTTCTTTATGGACAAAATTTTAGAAACTAGAATTAATTTCTAGAATGTAGTTGTTATGAATTAATAGAACTTTTGTAGCTAATAATCATTGTATTGATTGTTGGATGACTATGGAAATAAAATGGAAGCAGAGACTAGTCTAACTAAGTCTCTGAAGGAATTTGAGTGAGAGACTAAAATTAGTCTCTGATAGTTCTTTTTAATTAGTTTCTGACTAGTTATAAATAACCTATCGAAGACTAGTTAAATTAATCTTTGATAGTTGATTTTAATTAGTCTCTGACTAGTTAAAAATAACCTATCGGAGACTAGTTAAATTAGTCTCTAATAGTTATTTTTAATTAGTCTTCGACTAGTTAAAATTACCTATTGGAGACTAATCTACATAAGTCTCTGATGAGTGAACGTGGTAGAGATTAGGGCAGTCTTTGATGAGGGATAAATTGGTAGTTACTCATATACCCACGATCAAAAACCGTTCACTATCTTTTGAATTGCAAAAGTTTCTTATACTTTGTTCAAAGAGAAATCAAACACAACTGCAATTTCATTCACTCAAAGAACTTTCTCTCTCATATCTGTGCGATTTAACCCCTTGCAAAGAATCGCTTCAAGCTTTACACAGATATCAACAATGGCACCCAAGATTGTCCGCTTCAAGTTCGGTGACTTCGACTTTATCAAGACCAATCATGCTGGGGTCGTGGACAAGAACGAGTTCGAAGCACAATACCACCCTTTTGTAGATTTTCTACAAACATCTACACTTTTGTATGCCATTTATGACGCTCCAAACAAGCCGCTGAAAACTTCACAGCTATGTGGTCCACTGCTGAAGTTCAGAATGAGAGTGATGACTCTCCTGTGGTAACCTTTAAATATGATAATCTTATTTATACCATTGATCATGTTGTAGTTAACAATGCATTTCACTTACCTATTCATGATGCATATGACCTAACTGCCTCTGATGAGGAATTGCTAGATATGTTCAAAAACTTACACTATGATGAAGAAATTGCATCAATAGGTTCCATAACTAGACCCCATCTTAGGCAGGAGTGGTCTTTATTTTTCGATATTATCAATAAAGGATTCACTTCAAAATGCAATGGTTATGATGCCATCACCACACTCACACAACAAATTGCATTTAGTGTGTTGTATGATAGGTACATAAATTTAGGGCTATTAACTCTGCATAACTTAATGGCTAAATTGAAAACTGGTGATAAAAATAAAATCTATTATGCTAGGTTTTTGATGATGATTGCGAATATCTGATTCCTAATCTAAATATCAATAGTATGCAAGTTGTGCCTACAGTTTTGCAGAGTAAACACATATTCATTGATATGAAGAGAAAGGCAGCAAAGGTAAATGTTCCTCTCTCCTTCCCTCCTATCATCAGATCAACTCTCATAGATAGGTTTTCAAACCTTTATACTTCATCTTATTTTGAGGATCTTGAGCAACAAACCAGAAACCCTGTTGATCTTCCAACAACATCTTCACAACAACAATCTGAAGCCCCCTCCACAGTCTCTCAAAAGACTGTGGTTGTAAAAACAACAAAAGCCACAAAGTTACCCATTAAAAGAAAAAAAAAAGAAGAGGGTGGCAGTGAGGTTGAGGGAGTAAAGGAAGCTAAGGTGGCTCCTCAGAGAAAGAAGAGAGTGTTAACTATGTGAACCCAAAAATTTTATATGAGTTTGTTACATGAATTAATGTATGTTGTAATTAATTTTCTTATTTTATATACAGTTGGTAAATCCATATTTTAAGTGAAAATTTTGATGACAATAAGAGGTTCAAACCTTGTATAGGGTTATGATTAATCAACTTGAAAGAAGAGGAGAGGGTTACGTAAGATTGGTGGATTACGTGTTTGATTAGTAGGCAGGTTGTGTGAAAAAAACTGATTAAAGACAAGCTGCATGTATGACAGTAGCTGCTTGTTACATGTATCAGCTGTTAAGAATCATGATGAGCAGCCGTTTCACTATCCAGACTAACCAATCATCTTATCTCAAGGCTTAATCTTAGTCTGCTATAAATACCTCATTCGGAGGTAAAATTTTAATCTCTTTTCTAAAATTTCTCTTCTAAAGTTCTTCTCTAAACTTACCATCTTCATAAATTTCCAAGTCTTTCTCTCAGAAAATTATTCTCTGACAAGCTTTAAATTTCTCCCTTAAAGACGAAGAGGTAAGAACCTGGTACTCTACTCAGTTTCTTTTGTACATAGCATCAAAGATTTATTAACCATGTATGCTAAGTTTTCAAGAAGGAATAAAACTTTAAAGGATTATATTCTTTTGCATTTTTATGAGGCATCCTAGGTTGAGTTGTTCATGTTAGGCCTTCCATTGAAACAAAGACAAGTTCCATGTTAGTCTCTGATGAGTTAATGTTAATCTCTGATGAGATAATTCTAGTCTCTGATGAGTTAATGTTAGTCTCTGACAAGATAATCTTAGTCTCTGATGAAGGAAGTTTAAATTAGTCTCTGATGGTGTCATCCTTACTCTCCGACAGGCTAAGCTTAGTCCTTGATGACGTCATCCGTAGTCTCTCATGGGCAAAATATGTTAGTCTCTGATGGCTAAAGATATTAGTTTCCGAGGAGTTTGGCGATAGCCAACTGAGTTTGGCGCTGAACAGATTATCTACTGATGAAGTTCAGTTATGACTTACTAAGTTTGGCGATGAGCAAATCATTCCCTGACAGCCAAGAGAGTTCGGCGATAGTCAAAGTTATCACCTGATGAGTTTAGCGGTGAGGAAATTATCCCCTGATGGGTAAGTTATCCCCTGATGAGTGAATCATACCCTGATGGTCGAGAGACATCCCCTGACGGGCGAAACATCCCCTGACGGGTAGTTTACCCACTGATGTCCAGTCATTCCCTGACGACTAGTTATCCCCTGATGACAAAGGATCCCCTGACGTGGAAGATTTTCCCCTGATGCGCAGTTTGTCTTTAAAGCTATAAAACATTATTTTTCCTTAAATTATTTGAGGATGTTATTCCTTTAACCTTAATGGTTCTGTTGTCAGATTTGAAACATTAAAAGTTTAAGGACATCGCATATGCATTTTTCTCTCATACTTTTAACCAAGGTATTAAATTTATCTTATGATATGCATGTTTTACAGAAACTTTCACTCATGAGTAAATTGAATTTGATTATGTACCAAGGGACTGAGGCAAATATATTCTCACTCTTATGCTTATTTCAGTTAAGCACATGATCAATTGATTCGAGATTATGACTTTTATGTTTAAATTTCCTTGTGAATCAGAATGCTATGTTTTGATTTCCGCTAGCATAATATGAATGAAAGTGCATAGATATAGCTGAGCTTTGATTTTCAGTTACTTTTCAATCTTATATCTGTGTAAACAAATGAGAATGATATGTCCCTTAAATGGGTTATGCCACATGGTTGGCAAGAGGAAGCGAAAGGTGTTGATTTGTTCTTCACTTGACCTAGAGGAATTTTAAGTGACTACGTACGTTCACACAAGGAGGGATCATGCAGTCACAGTTAGGCCAGCTGTGTACTATATGGTTAGCAGATCCAACGGGTTTAGCCCCCAATGGATATTTTGAGAAAGTTATACACAGGTGAATACCTACCTTTCTTCAAGGAGGATTACACATTGTTTAACATCAGTGATCCTAAAGATTCCTCAAAGATTTTTGAGGCATTAGTATTGTTCCACTGAGCCTCTTAACAGAATTGAATCCCAATTAATATTTTAGCTTTGTTTCCCCAAATTGTTTATATACTTGCTAGGCGTAAATCGCTCATTCTTGTTGAATTTTAATGTCTTACAGGGCAAGGTATAAAGGTTGAACCCTCTGACAAGGGGAAGGCAAAGATGATCAGCTACTGAGTTTGGCTAACCCTTTTAAGTACCAAAAAGGAAGGAAGAAAGGAAGTTGTTTTGAAGGGTGATGTTTTGTATTATTACATAGAGATAGAATAGCTTCCGCTGATAATGTAATATTTTGGGTTGTAATAACTCTTTACTAATTCCTTTTATTAGTATTTATGCTATGTTTGGATGTGAAGTTATCTTTCCTTCATTTGACGAAACCCTGGTCCAGTAAGGGATTTTGGGGTCACCGCATTAACCTTAAGCCAAAAGCAATCCATTGCATCTCAAAAGGCAATGGAGGTTCAAAAGAAAACCAGTACTCTGTTAACATCCTCCCAAAAAGATGCTAACATTAAAGAAAGTTCCCAACCAGGAACAATAGGTAGAGAGTCTGCAAAACCCCCTGTACATAAAAAGGGGCAAGCCCAAAGAGAGAAAAGATTAAAAAGAAAGAGTGACACAAGGAGTGCACACACAGAGTCTCTTCAACTTGATGCTCCTCAAATTTCTGTTCTTGAGGAGCAGCCAACACTCCCATCTGTACATTCTCCTATCTCTTCTCCTATTCTTGATTCTTTAGAACTTGATAGTTTAAATCTTTTTGATTTTCTCCAAGAAGATCCAACACTCCAAGAGATTGATGCACAAGAAGCACTTGTTCAAAGTACAAGTGCAGTCAGTTCTCAAACACTTCATTGGAGAGATCCCTAACCACAGACATACAAAGGGAACCCCCTCTCCTTAGTACTACAACTATTTCTTCTCTACCCCCTCCTTCTGTAGGATAGAGTGTCACTATCCATATGAGTGAGGTCGAGAGAATAATTAGTGAGAGTCAGGCTTATGACCTGGAAAAAGGAGAGAACATACAAACACATAAGAGTCAAGCTTTAGAGAGCTTGGAAAAGGGAGAGATAGAGCAGCTGGATTTCCAACTCCAGGCAAAAGGTGAGTGTGTGAGCAAGGATGAGATCCTTGAACAAAATACTAGAGAGAAAAATACATTCAACAGGTGATTTTCTCAAGCTTGTTGAGCCCTCCACCTCAATTGAAGCTCAAGTTTCCTCTGCTCCAACAACACTTGCTCAAACAAAGGAAATTGGGGGAAGCTCACAGCCAGGGGATACAACTCTACAATTACTTGCTGAAATGTCCAATGCTGATTTTGAAATCTTATATGGACTTCAACGACAACAAGATCAAATATCAGCATTGAAGACACAATTTGCACATGAACCTGAGCATGTTGAGATTGAAGATGAGAATGTGGATGCTTGGCTGGATGCAAACGACACAAACACTTTGGATGAAGCAGCTGCCCAACTTAGACAAGATTATTTGATCACATTAGGGTTTGGTGTAGCTAAACTTACTCCTAGTGCAGTCTGTGAGGAATTGATCAAAATTGATAAGAAACATATGAAGTACCAGCACTTCATGATCATTGGCCTCAAGGTTGCCCTTCAAAATATTGAGACCAAGATGGACTTGGACACAAACAAAATTCGAACATGTTATGAAGGTCACCTTCCCAGGAGGATGCTCAATTCCATTTATATGCGGCTAAGAGAGCAGTCCACAACTGAGAGGAGACTTCAAGCACTGGAATCAAATGTCCAATCCATTTTGCAGAAACAAGACAAATTTGATCTTACCTTTCAAAATCTCACACAACTTCTACATCAGGCAATTCCTACACTGGCTATTGCTTCTCCTACACCTTTAGATTCTGATGTCAAAAAGGCGTAGAGTAGTCACTCAAGGTCTGCAGCAGTTCACATTCAACAAGAAGAAGTTGTTCTTGAGAAAACAAGTTATGCTAGTTTGATGGCTGAACTAACAAGACTTGAAGATGCCAAGAGATAACTTGATGCAGCCATCAAGTCTAGTATTTCAACAACAACAACAACAACAACAACAACACAATAACAACAACAACAACAACAACTACTACTACTACTACAATAGCAACAACAACAACAGTTCTTCCCTTTACTGTAACAGCTCCAACTACAAGAAAGGATAAAGGCAAGGGCATTCTAGTTGAAGAACCAAAGAAAAAAAAATTCTTTTCAACCAGGACATCCTAAGCTATTAGGAGATGCCATGAAGACTGCTCATTTTCCCACTCCAGTGGAAATGATAGTGGATGGGAAAGTGTAGTTAGTTTATCCTCAGGAGCAGAAATTAATTGAAGCTGATGCATTGTTTGCTCAAAAATTGCAAGAGGAAGAGGAAATGGCTATAACTAGGGAGGTGGAAGAATTAAAGAAAAAGGCCTTGACAACAAAGAAAACAAAAGCTCAAAAGTCTGCTGAGACTAAAAGGAGAAATAAGGAGATTGAGCAGACTGAGAGAAGGGCCAAAAGGAAGCCATTGATGGGTGAGCCTCCGAAGAAAGCTGCAGCTGCTTTGGTAACTATGGTTAAACCAAATGAATCAGAATCAGTTCCAAGTAGTAAAATCTCCAGAATCGGGATAGCTAATATTTTTGAATTGAAGGAAGCTTTCAAAAAGAGTATTGAGTCTATCAATCTTGAAACGGATAAAAAAGACAAGGAGTATCTCAAAGTCATTCAGAAAGATGGAGAGACTCTGAGTCTGGTTAAACCATGTATGGAGATGAGGTCATTCAAGGATATGGAATGATTGTTATCTGTTGTACCTGAGAATTTTGTGCCTAACTTAGAGTTTAGGAGGCAAATTCAAATGGAGCTTGTAGAGATGGAAAAGCTAATCGAGCTGCCAAGAGTAGATATTCCTCCGCTTCCATATGAGTTATGGTATGGGAATTTTCATCATGATGTGATTTTCTTTTATTATGAAAAACAGATCAACACAACAAGCCTTGGTGAACTTGAAGGATTCATAGCCTTACTATAAGATTCAATTGATGAAGATGAGATCGAGTTTAGAAAGCTGCAAGAGAATAAAGTCAAAGAAATCAACAAGAAGAAAAGGTGAAGTTGTAGTTGTTGATTTTTATTTTTGAAGCCAGACTTATAGGATTTAAACCTGAGTCTTGGTGAAGCTGAATTTAAGATCAAAGATCTTATTTTAGGTAGTTAACACATTCTTTAAATTTTTGATTTTAAGTTATTCTTGTAATTTTTGAGTATTGACATCATCATCAACCTTGATTTATGTTTATCACTTTGATAATCATAAATAGAGGGAGATTATTAGGTTTTATTACATTTAATGATGATTGTATTTAGAATACTTAGATATACAAATGTACAATTAGTGCTAGTTAATAGCATTTGAATTTTTGTAGTTGGTAGTTTACTCTCTAATTCATATAATTTATTTTTATATGAGAGTAAATTAATTTGTATTATAAGTGACTACCAGAAGTGCATCAGAGATTTCAACAAGTCAAAGATTATGTTTAGTCTATCAGAGACTAAGGCAAAAGCTTATCAGAGTTAAAGCATTAGAGACTAAGCGTAAACCATTGGAGATTAAGATTAAAGCATCGGAGGCTAAGCTTAAGCTGTCGGAGACTAAACATAGTTGATCAGAGACTAAAGTTGAAGCAGTCAGAGACTAAAGTAAAATTACTCTCTGATGCAGTACAAAGTTCTAATTGGATTAGAAGTTATCTTCGACATGGACATTGAAGATATATTGAAGACGAAGCTGGTTAGGAAATTAGTTGATGAGGAAGAGTGAAATAGTTTTTCATCATCATGAGGAAAAACCTATTTCGATTGTACATAGAAAATATCTATTGAATAAGATTAGAAGCTAAATTTTGATTCCGATTTGGAAGCTGTAATTAATTTTACAGAATTGTATTAGAAGCTGTATGTTTTCATAGATTTGTATATATACAGCACAAAAATTGAAGCTGACAATCAATTTGTGATTGTTAGAATTTGTAATCAATTATTAATCAATAAAAGCAATTGTGTATGAATTTGTTCTTGTTTTTGTTCATTATTTTCTGCAAGTTTAATACTTTGAAAAACAAGAATTCGAAAAGGGTTTTAAGAACTTGTATTCAACCCCCCCCCCCCCCCTACAAGTTCTAGGCTTTCTCACTAGGACAACATCTATACATGTTGCATTTGATGAGAAGAAAATAATGGGAATTCTAGATGAAGGAATGCATGAGGTTCTAATGTTTGAAAATGAACATGAGTCAGAAAAAGCTGAAAATGACTCATCAGATGATGAAGTTGAACCCCATGGAGCTATTCCACCAGTGGATATACCTTTAACCACTGAGGGGGAGCAGTCAATAGAAAAAGAATCAGAGGATCTCTCAAACTCCAATCAAGAAATATCCACTGATTCAGGGGGAGCTTCATAAGAAGCTGAGAGCACTGAACACCATGGAGGAAATAACAATCATGAAGCTTCTTCTTCAAGAAGTCTACCTCCATAAATAAAATGGACAAGGGATCATCCTATTGAGCAAATCATAGGAGATCTAACTAAAGGTGTGACAACAAGAAGTGGTACTCAGAATGAATGCCTATACCTGAACTTTCTATCCAAGATTAAACCTAAAAAGGTTGAGGAAGCATTATAAGATTTTGATTGAGTAATTGCTATGCAAAAGAAGCTCAGTTAGTTTGAAAGAAACAAAGTCTGGAGACTAGTACCAAAACCAAAGTATAAATCAACCATTGGTATTAAATGGATCTTCAGAAACAAGCTGGATGAAGCTGGTATAGTGATAAGAAATAAGGTCAGTCTAGTTGCATAAGGTTATTCACAAGAATAAGGAATTGACTATAATGAAACCTTTGCACCAGTAGGTAGATTGGAAGCAATTAGGATAATGCTTGCCTATGTTGTTCATGCAAATTTTAAAGTGTACTAGATGGATGTAAAGAGTGCCTTTCTGAATGGGAAAATACAAGAAGAGGTGTATGTCCAACAACCTCCTGGCTTTGAAGATCAGAAATTTCCCAATCATGTCTACAGGTTAGAAAAAGCACTCTATGGATTTAAACAAGCACCAAGAGCCTGGTATGATACTTTATCTCAGTTTTTAATTGAAAATAAATTCACTAGAGGTATCATAGATAAAACTTTTTTTCATAGAAAATATGTTGGGTATTTAATACTTGTTCAAGTGTATGTTGATGATATTATCTTTGGTTCTACTAATGAGAGCTTATGCTCTAAGTTTTCTAAGCTTATGCAAAGTAGATATGAGATGAGCATGATGGGAGAATTAACTTTCTTTTTGAGTTTATAGGTTAAACAAACCACTAATGGAATTTTCATTAGTCAAACAAAATATTTAAAAGACCATTTAAAGAAATTTAATTTACAAGATGTTGCAACTTCTAAAACTCCCATTGGAACCGCCACTAAACTTGACAAAGACTCAACTAGTATAAAGGTTGATACTTCAAGTTATAGAGGCATGATAGGGTCTCTCTTATATCTCACTACAAGTAGACCTTGTTAGGTTTTATAACATTTGATGATGATTGTCTTTAGATTACTTAGATATACAAATGTATAGAAAGTGTTAATTAGTAACACTGAAGTTTTGTAGTCAGTTGTTAACTCGTTGATTGTAATTATTCATTCTTTGTAAAGAGATAGATTCATTTTTACTTGTAAGTAACTGCTGGAAATTTGTATCAAAGCTTCAACAAAGTCAAATTGTGTATTTGATCAGTAGGAGATTACAAAAAGACTTATCGGAGACTAAGGCAACACTTGTCAAAGACTAAGTTTTGTCTATCAGAAACTACGGCTTACGTCATCAGAGATTAAGTCTAAAAGCGTCAGAGACTAATGCTTACGTCATCGGAGACTAAGCTTAGTGCATCAGAGACTAAGCTGACGTCATCGGAGACTAAGTCTAGAGCATCAGAGACTAAGCTGACGTCATCAGAGACTAAGCCTAAAGCATCAAAGACTAAGAACTCTGTCAGAGACTACACAACCTGACCAGAGACTAAAAGACCAGAGACTAAACATTGACTAGATCAGGGACTAAAGACTGAAGCTGTCAGAGACTAGTCGTGAATTATTTCCTGATGAGATACAGAGTTCGAATTGAATAAGGAATGTCTTCCGTGAAAATCAAGATATTATTGAAGACGTAGCTGGTAAGGAAACAAGCCAGAAATATGTTCCTAATCCAAAAAGAAAGATTGTGCTTGATTCGAATAAGGAAGCTAACTCATTATTGATTTAGAATAGGAAAACTGAGTTAATTGTAATTCAGTTTTAGAAGCTGTAATTAGGTTTACATAATTGTAATTCAAAGTTGTATAGGTTTTCATAGTTTTGTATCTTTACTATACAAAAAAGAAAAGAAGCTGATGATCATATTGTTGTGATTGTTAGAATTTCTATTCAATTGTTAAAATCAATAAAAGCAATTGTTTATAAATTGATTTGAGTTCTTGTTCTTTATATTCTGCAAAAAAAGTTAATTTCTTAAAGAACGAGTAATCGAAAAATATTCAAAGAACTTGTATTCAACCCCCCCTTCTACAAGTTCTCAGCTATCTCACTGGTGCCATAGCAATAATAGAAAATCCATAGCAATAACAGAAAATCAAGTGCAACAACAAAAAATCCAGTGCAACATTCAAGAACAAAACACATAGATATTAGATATCACTTCATAAGAGAACATGTAAGTGAAGTTAATATCGAATTACACTGGGTAACAACTGATCAACAACTTGCAAACATATTTACAAAACCTTTAGATGAATCTACTTTTTCTAGATTAGTTTCTGAATTAGGAATGTTGAATTATGCCTCTAAAAATTGATTAAATTTTGAAAACAAGTTGTTTAGTTGTGAGAATCTAGAAATTTTATTTCTGAAAATGTAGCTATTTTTTAATTAAACAGAATTTTAGAAGATAGAATTTAATTTCTGGAATGTAGCTGTTATCAAATAACAGAATTTTTGAAGTTAATAATCATTAAACTTGATTGTTGAAAATATTTTGAAAGCTTGAGAGAAAGAGACTATCTTAGTCCCTGATAGTGTTTTTAATTAGTCCCCGACTGAATTAAAAATTGAACTATCAGAGACTACCTAGTCCCCAATAGTTGTTTTTAATTAGTCCCCGACTGAATTAAAAATTGAACTATCGGAGACTAATTAGTCCCCGATAGTTGTTTTTAATTAGTCCCCGACTGAATTAAAAATTTAACTATCGGATACTACCTTAGTCCCCGACTTAGTTTTTGGTTAGTCTCAGACTCAATCAAAATGAACTATCCGAGACTAATTGGGTCTAGTCTCTTATGAGTGAACTTATCAGAGATTAGGGCAATCTCCGATCGAGGGTAATCTGGTAGTTATCCTACCCACAATCAAAAATGGTTCACTATCTTTAGAATTGCAAACATTTCTAATACATTGCTAAAAGTAAAATCAAACACATCTGCAATCACAATTTCTCAAAGCTTTGAAATTATTTTCTCTCTGCAAATTCTCTGCAATTTAACCCTTTTTCAAAGTTTCTTCAAAGTTCACAGATCTCTTCCAATGGCCGCTAAAACAGTCTGTTTCTAGTTTGGAGATTTCGATTTCATTAAGACTAACCATGCAGGGGTGGC
Organism: Centella asiatica; assembly: GCA_014636745.2. Classification (NCBI taxonomy): domain Eukaryota; kingdom Viridiplantae; phylum Streptophyta; class Magnoliopsida; order Apiales; family Apiaceae; genus Centella; species Centella asiatica. The sequence goes on from CM025788.1 coordinate 21,512,825, forward strand.
TAACAAGCATGAATTTAGAGCCAGTACCCCTCTTCGTGGATTTTCTTCAAAACACCACACTAACCTATGTCATTTATGAAGCTCCCGTCCAAGCCGCTGAAGTCATTACGGCTATGTGGACCACTGCAACCATCCAGGATGAGAATACTGACTCTCCTGTGGTAAGTTTAAGGTATGATAATACTGTTTATAATATCAACCATACCGTTGTTAATAATGCTTTACACTTACCTGGGTATGAAAACTTTGACTCCCCTGCCTCCGATGAAAAACTTCTTTCTATGTTTAAAAACTTACATTATTCTACTGAAATTAGTTCTGTAGGGTCTATTACACGACCCCTTCTAAGGTAAGAGTGGTCATTGTTCTTTGATATAATAACTAAGGCATTTACTTCAAAATGCAGTGGCTATGATACTATCACTACACTCACACAACAAATTGCTTTTAGTGTGTTGTATGATAGACATCTAAACATTGGGCTTTTAATTCTGCAAAAGCTTTTGGTAAAACTGAAATCTGGTAATAAAAATAAAATTTATTATGCTAGGTTTTTGATGATGATTGCTTATTATCTAATCCCTAACCTTAATATTACTGGATTGCAAGTTGTACCAACTGTTTTGCAGAGTAAAAGAATTTTTACTGATGTGAAGCATAAATCTGCAAAGGTAAAGGTTCCCTTATTTTTCCCTCCTGTCATGAGATCTATTCTCATTGATAGGCTTCCAAATCTTTACTCTTTGAAATTCTTTGAGGATATTGAAAGCCAAAACCCCATTAAACCTCCAACCACTTCACAACAACAATCTATAGCCCCCTACACAGTTTCCCAAAAGACTGTGGTTGTAAAAACAAAGACAGCCAAGAAGCTCCCAATAAAAAGAAAAATAATTGAGGGAGTAATTGAGGATAAGGGAGAACAAGAAGCTGAAGTACCACTTCAGAGAAAGAAGAGATTAATAACCCTTAGCCAAAAGCAATCCATTGCTTCCCAACAAGCAATGGAGGTTATAAGGAAAAACAGTGAACTGTCACCATCCTCCCAAAAAGATGTTGACATTGAAGAAAGTTGCCAACCAAGAACACACTGTACAGAGTCTGCACAACCTCTTGATCACCAACAAGAGAAACCCCAAAGAGAGATAATAAAAGAAAAGAGTGACACAAGGAGTGCACACACAGAGTCATCAATTGATGTTCCTCAATTTTCAATGTCTGAGGAACAACTAACACTCCACACTGTACATTCTTCTCCTTCTTCTCCCATACTTGATTCTTTTGATATTACACATTTAAATTCTCTTGATTTTTCCCAAGAGGAGCCCATACTCGAGACAAGCTCTCAAACACATTCCATGGATGGATCCCTAGCCCAAGATATACAACGGGAACCCCCTATCCATGCAGTCACAAGTACTTCTCAAACCCCCACTTCTGTAGGACGGAGTGCACCTATCCATATGAGTGAGGATGTGAGAATAAATAGTGAGAGTCAGGCTCCTGACCTGGAAAAAGGAGTGGATATAAACAAACAAGAGAGTCAAGCTTTAGAAAGCTTGGAAAAAGGAGAGCAAGAGAAGCTGGGTGCCCAATCCCAGGCAAAAGGAGAGGGTGTGAGCAAGGATGAGATCCTTGAACAAAATAAAAGAGAGAAATTCTCAGCAGGTATATTTTTACAATCTGTTGATACAAGCTCACAAGAAGCTCATGTTTCTTCTGCTCCCTCCCCAAATATCCAAACAGAAGAAACTGAGAACATTTCCAGCACAGGGGATGCAACATTAAATGTGATATCTGAAATGTCTAATGCCGACTTTAAAGTTTTATATGGTCTGCAACAAAGACAAGACCACCTTTCTGCATTGAAAACAAGGCTTGCAGATGAACCTGTGTCTGAACCACCTGCAGAGACAAATGTTGATGAATGGCTTGATGCCACATACTTAAACACTCTGGAGGAAGCAGCCGCCTAATTGAGGCAGGATTATGTTACCAATGTCGGGTCAACTGCTGCTGCACCATCTATTAAAGAGTTATTAGAAGAAGTAACCAAGGTCGATAAGAAACATACAAAGTTTCACCACTTCTTGGTTATTGGCATACATAGGGCAGTCAAAAGCATGGAGGAAAGGATGGAGTTGGAGACAGAAAAGATAAGAAGGTGCTATGAAGGACATCTGCCAAGGAGGACAATCACTGCCATTGATACGCTTATCAAAAATAAGTCCAAGACTGACAGTAGACTTCAAGCCCTAGAAGCAAATATACAACTCCTGATCCAAAAACAAGACAGAATGAAGTAGCTATTGCTATAGGCAATTCCATACTTGGCCATCTCCTCCCAACCTAAAGATGCTGATGTCAAAAAGGGGGAGAGTGGTCAACATATCAAATATGTACAAGAAGTACAGTAGCTGAGACTGAAAGAGTGCAAAAGATGAATGAAAATTTAACAACCAGAAATGCTTTTTTAGAATCAGAATTGACTAGGCTTGGAAATCTAGAAATAGATCTAAATAGGACTATAAATCTCCTTGACTGTGCCATCAAAAGGGAAGAGTGGACCTCCACAAAGCTCAAAGAAAAGGAGTAGGTCATAAGAAAATGGAATGAGTCTAGAAAAATTGGAGGATCAACTGAACATTAGAAAATATAATTCAAAAACTAGTTTAGGCTATATGAGGAAACTCATATGAAGCATACTTCTATTAAGGTTGAAAATGCAGCTAGCTTTGATAAAAAGCCTATGCAACCTGTCAAGTTTGTTAAGGCTGTGTGTTAGAGTTAAATGAGCTTAAGTGTTTGTAGAAGGGTGGGTTGAATACAAACACTCTAAACTTGTTGCTCTTTTTAAATCTGTTAAGCATTGCTGGAATAGCTACAAGAAAAACTTAACTGAAATTCAAATGAATACACAAGCATTAAAGTTAAATTAGTTGTATTAAAACTTGATGTTTTTCTGGAAATCTGTTTAACCACAAACGTGATTAATCAGCTACAATCTGTAATAAATTACAACTTCTCTTTCACACTCACTAGCTACACACTTTGAATATTTCGTTCAAAATATGTTTCTATGCTTCTTTCTGGTGTTTGTGTGTTTTTCTCTTGGTTGTCCTTTGTGTAATGAAAACTCTCTACATATGTAAAAGATCAGTTGTTGAACCTACGTGCTTAAACGTGCTGCTTTTTCAACATAGCCATAGTATGTCCCATCATTTGTCCTTTCGGAGTTATGTGTCAGACTACTTTCGACTTTTTGTTACTTCTTTTTCATATCCTGATCTTCGAGCATTTAATGATCGAGAGTTGTCATTGGACCACCAAACATTAAGAAATATCTTTCCAGTTATATCTCTTGCTTCTTTAACAAGCTTCAATGATTTGCATGAAGACCTGATGACAAGTGTATGCAGTCATAACTATCCCCTGATGACAAGCCCTGATGTAAACTTGAGCAGTACTCCTGGATCCCCTGATGACAAGTCCTGATGAGGACTTGATCAGTGCTTCATGGTTCACTTGAGTTAATCTATGTTTGTAGAGTTAGCCAAGTGCTTCTTGATCCCCTGACGTTAAGACCTACTTGCATCCACTTATGGCTTTCACTGATGCAGTATTGATTATTCCCTCTGATGGTTTGATCTGTGACTGTCATACCCTGATGGGTTCCCCTGATGTGTTTCCCTGATGAGTTGGTCTGCCACTGTCATACCTTGATGGGTTCCCCTGACGAATTGGTCTTATAGAATTAATCATTGATGCTTTATTTACTTTGTATGGAACGTCTGACGTGCGGAATACTTGAATGCTTTTAAGTAATAACAGACATTCCTTCTACACAATCAAGTTCTTTAGAAGTTTTCACTGATGACTTGCTTAGTGTAGAACAGTTCATTCCCTGAGGACTAAGTTGATCATCAGTGGATACAAAGCTTGTGCAAATATACTAAGGTTTATAGAACACCTTAAGCATTTGCAGATGCACAACAAAAACTCTAATCATCATCATCATCAATTGTATCTAACAAACTTCCCCTATTTATGATTATCAGTTTGATAATCATAAATCTAATTGATGCACTGATGATGATGTCAAAACCAAAATAGTACAATATCAACCGAAAAAAATTGTATTGATCTAGTCTATTTGTATGAACTGAGAAAATAAATGTACAATTATTTTCTATTTCTATTACAAAATATACTTTAGACATCAGGATTCCTTTTGTGTTGAGCAGAAACAAAGGGCAATGAATGACTTGATTCAATAGATTGTGAATCACTTCCAAGGCCTTGTCTCCTTTGATCTGGATTTTGTTAGAACCAAATAAGCTCAAGTGTTTGTATAAGGGGTGGGGGTGGGGGTGGGGGGGGGGGGAGGTTGAATACAAACACTCAAAAAATTTTGCTATTTAAAAACATGTTAAGCACTATTAGAAATAGCTACAAGATCAGAAAAACTATAGTGAATATTAAGATGAACACAAATAGCATTCAAATTAAAATTGTTGTATTAAAACTTGATGTTTTTCTGGAAATCTGTTTAATCACAAATGTGATTAATCAGCTACAATCTATAATAAATTACAGCTTTTATTTCACAGTCACTAGCTTCTTATTTTCTTTGAATATTTCTCTCAAGATATATTACAAAGCTTCTCTCTAGTGTTTGTATGCTTCTTTTTTTTTTGGTTGATCCGTTGGGTATCTATTTTGTGTAATGAGAACTCTTTTGCATGTATAGAAGATCAGTTGTTGAACCCACGTGCTTAGACGTGCTGCTTTTTCAACTTGGCCAGATATATGTCACATCGTTGTCCTTTTGGAATGATGTGTCAGATTGTTGATGACTTTGGTTGCTTCTTTTTCATCCCCTAATCTTCAAGCATTTAATGATCGAGAGTTGTCATTGGATCACCAAACTTCAAGAAATATCTTTCTAGTTATATCTCTTGCTTCTATGACAAGCTTCAATGATTCGCGTGTAAGACCTGATGACGAGTGAATGCAGTCATAACTATCCCCTGATAACAAGCCCTAATGTGGACTTGATCAGTGCTTCTGGATCCCCTGATGACACATCATGTTTAAGACTTGATCAGTGCTTCATGCTTCACTTGAGTTAATCTTTTGTTGTAGAGTTACCCAAGTGTTTCTTGATCCCCTAATGTTAAGACTTATAGCATCCACTGATGGCTTCCACTGATGCAGTGTTGAGCATTCCCCCTAATGGGTTAGCTTGTCACTGTCATGCCCTGATGGGTTGGTCTGCCATTGTCATCCCTTGACGGGTCCCTCTGATTGATTTCAATCACTGAAACTTTGTCGATTTTGTCTGGAATGTCTGATGTGCAGAATACTTGGTTGCTTTTAAGTAGTAACAGACATTCCTTCTTCACTATCAAGTCTTTTAGAGGTTTTCACTAATGACTTGCATAGTGTTGTGCAGTTCATCCCCTGAACACTAAATTGATCATTAGTGGATGCAAAACTTGTGCAGATATATTAAGGTTTATAGAGTACCTTAAGTATTTAAGAATGCACAATTATTCTCTAAACATCATCATCATTATTTATCTCTAACAATCTCCCCCTATTTATGTTTATCAGTTTGATAACCATAAATCTAATACATGTACTGATGATGATGTCAAAACCAAAATTGTATATATTTAATCTATTTGTATGAACAGATAAAATAAATGTACAAGTATTTCCTATAACTATCACAAAAGAAATATACATTTTAGACATCAGGATTACTTTTGTGTTTGGCAGAAACAAAGGGCAATGGTTTACTTGATTCAATAGGTTGTGAATCACTTCTAAGGCCTTGTCTCCTTTGATTTGGGTTTTGATCTAGAATCCTGAGCCTGTTGTCTTCACTTCCTGCCACTAGCTATTCCAACTCCTTTTGAAGAAGTATTCTAAAGTTGACAATGTTGACATTCATGCTGGATTCCAGAGCTTCAAGGAAAAATTCAATTTCTAACAAGTTAGCTGCAACAAGTTGTGACCAGTAAAAGGTAATGATCTCCCCTTTTGCATTTTTTAATTCAACACCCATGGGGCTTGTGATCATCATTGGATATTCTTTGAATCCTTTTTCTGGTGGTACATTCCTTACTGTTGCTTCATTCCCATCATCAGCTCTGGTTTCTTCAATCTCCTTTAGCACTCTCTATATTAGTAGGATTATTGTTAGGTTTTATGAACATTTGATGATGATTGTCTTTAGAATACTTAGGAATACAAATGTACAGAAAAGTGTTGGTTTGTAACACTTTAGTTTTGTAGCTAGCAGTAGTATCTCTTGTTTGTAAATTAGTCATTATAATAAAGAGACAGATTTATTTCATTTGTATGTACTGCTGGAATGCTTGTTGAGTTTGTTCAACAAGTTGTTTTAAATTTATTAGTCCTTCGAAGATTGAATTTGGCTTGTCGGAGATTAAGGGAAAAGTTCATCAGAGACTAAGTTTTTGTTTATCAGAGATTGGACTTTGCCCATCGGAGATTAAAGTTTTCTTAATCGGAGATTGAAGAATCCTTCATCAGAGATTAAAGTTTTGTTCATCAGAGATTGAAGGATTGTTCATCGGAGATTAAAGCTTACGTCATCGGGGATTGGAACTAAAGAGTCAGAGATTAATGCTGACGTCATCAGTGATTAACACAATACCTCGGAGATTAAAAGCTGACGTCATCAGCGACTAAAGCCAAAGCATCGGAGATTACTCGAAGTAAAGCATCAGAGATTACTCGAAGTAAAGCATCGGAGATTACTCAAAGTGATCAGGGACTAATGAAAGAAGCCATCGGAGATTAGTCGAGGACTTAATCACTGATGGAGTTAGGGTTCAAATCAAAGAAGGAAAGTCTTCCATGCACACGTAGACTTTATTGAAGACGTAGCTGACAAGGAAACTTGTTAGAAATCTTTCAATTGGAAAGATTGTATTTGATTTGAATTAGGAAGCTAGGTTTTTGGTAACTTAGTTTTTTTTTAGAAGCTGTAATTAAATATATTACAGGAGAACAATACGAAGCTGTATAGAATTAAAAGAGTTGTATTTTCTTAATATACAGAATAGAAGCTGACGATCAAAGTTTGTCTTGATTGTTAGAAAACTTGTAATCAATTGTTAAATCAATAAAAAGCAATTGTTTGTAGAGTTTTGATCTTGTTCTTCATATTCCGCAGAAAAGTTTAATTTCTTAAAAGAACAAGAATTTGAAAAAATTTGTAGGAACTTGTATTCAACCCCCCTTCTACAAGTTCTAGGTCGTCTCACTGGGAAAACAATTGGTATCAGAGCCACTAATTAAAAATACTCAATTAACAAGATTCTGAGATGGCCAACAACGACGAAGCAAGCAGCTCTAACATGATTGCGTATAATGGAGGACGTGATGGTGGAACTAGGATCCCTATTCTGAAGAGGGATGAATATCCAATGTGGAAACAAAAGATGTATATGCACTCGAGAGCAACAGATCCAGATTACATAGATAGGATTGAGAAGGGTCCTTATCTACCCAGGAAATTTATTCCTGCAAAAACTGTCGAAGGATCTATTGTCGCAAAACACTTTGTACTTGCACCAAAAAGTGATTATACCAACGAGGACAAGTTACAAGTGTTGAAAGATGCTAAAGTAATGAACACACTCTACAATGGAATAGACAAACATATGTTCAATAGCATCATCAATTGCACGACATCTAAACAAGTTTGGGACACCATCAAGGTCCTATGTGAGGGGACTGATCAAGTCAGGAAAAATAGGCGTTCACTGTTGACTCAACAATATGAGTTCTTTCAAGCAAAGCCTAATGAACCAATCACGTCAATCTATGGCAGATTCAACTCTTTGCTTAATGACTTGACCATACTTGGTAAGACATATGATAATGAAGATATCATTACCAAGTTCATGAGATCCCTTCCTCCTAGCTGGAATCCAAAGACTACTGCAATAAGGGAGGCTCATGATATGGAAACACTCACACTGGACAGGCTCTACGGAAATTTAAAGACCTATGAACTTGAAGTAGAGCAAAGACAGCGCATGCATGGCAGAGACAAAGGAGCTGCGTTGATGGTTGAGACAAACAAGTCTCAAGAGAAGCTTGATGAGGAATTTTCTGACGCTAGCTCAATTGATAATGAAGATGAACTGGATAGTGATGATGACATGGAAGAATTCATGGCATTCATGGTTAAACAGTTTAAGAAATTTAGGGCTAGCAGAAAAGGAAGAAAATCATCAAGAAAACTTAACCTTAAACGAGAAGGTCAAAAAGTCACCTTCGACTTAAAGAAAATAAGATACTACAATTGTGATGGGTTAGGGCACTTTGCCAATGAGTGCAAGAAGCCTAGATCTAATGATAGATCTAAGGATGAAAAATCAAGGAAGGACTTTGCTGACAAGAAAGCCAAATCGAAGAGCAAAGCCTTGATTACTGAGGGAAAAGATTGGATTGACAGCGATTCTGATGAAGAAGTTGTCCACTTTGCCCTAATGGCTCATAGTGACAAGTCAAGTGATTCTGCAAAGGTATGTAATGCAAATCAGAATTTTAACGTGCTTAATTTACTTGATACATCTAGCATTGAAAGCATGCAAAAAGATATATTTGATTTGCATGTCAGTTTTAGGTCTTTAACTATAGAGCATACCAATGTAAAAGAATCACGTGACAATCTCTTAAAAAGAAACAATTTTCTTGAAGAGAGATTGGCACAGTTTGATACTATCAAGTCTGATTTAAACAAAGCACATCATATGATTGATGCTTTGAAAAAGAGGGAATATTACTTAGTAGAGCAACTTGAAATTGCTCAAGCTAAGATCAAACTGTGGAATACTTCCTCTAAAAAGCTAAAAGACTTGGTAGATAGTCAAACAATGGGTCACCAATCTGGATTAGGCTATGATGATTGGATAAATAAAAATTCAGAATTAGATGACCTATTTGAAGCTGTTGAGTCCACAACTGCAAAGCCAAAAGTTGCTAGAAAAATTAACTTTGTGTCTCCTGTTCATGAACCCAGATTTATTAACATTCAAGATCAACAAAACACTGAAAAAACAAGTTTCAATCAAAAGACAGTGAATATTGTTGAGAAGAATGAAAACAAACATTTAAATATTGGGTTTATGACAAAGAAACAGTTAATAAAGAAATTGGAAACTGTTCCAATACAAAAGGCTGAAAAAGTTGTGGAATCAAACAGAAGCAAGAAAAATAGGAATATCAAGTTAGGCATTAACAAATATACCAACTATGTTTCAATGCCTGATGCTCCTAGAAAAACATGCCATGTATGTTGTAATCCAAACCACATAGCTATGCACTGTAGGAGCAAAAATAAAATTCCTATGCTTGAGACTAGTAACTCAAAGACAACAAAAGATAAATCACCTGTAAAAAGGTCAAGTAGTCTTTGCATTGAAAATAATAAATTAAAGTCAATTAGTCTCACAAACAATGGAAGCAAGACTGTAAATTGCCCAAATAAAATCAAACAAGGAAAGAAACAATCGACTCATTCTGAGTCAAGTCTTGAATCTGCAGCTAGTGAGAAAGGACTCAAGAAGATTTGGGTCCCAAAAATCTCAAACTAGTTCTCTCTACTGTGCAGGGCAAAAAGAAGAAATCATGGTACTTGGACAGTGGCTGTTCAAGGCACGTGACTGGAGATAAGTCCCTGCTAAAACAGTATGAAGAGAGAAATGGCCCAAGAGTAACTTTTGGAGATGACAGCAAAGGCCATACTAGAGGATATGGATCTGTTGAACATGGAGATGTCATCTTCACTGAAGTATCACTAGTTGATGGCTTAAAGCACAATTTACTTAGTGTGAGTCAACTACGTGATAAGGGATTCAATGTCACTTTTAAAGAAGATCAATGCTTTGTAAGTGACAAAGAATCAGGGACTGTGATTTTGACAGGAAAAAGAAAAGGAAATTTGTACATTGCAAATCTCATTTCTTCAACTGATCAAATCACATGTCTTTATAGCAAAGCTTCAACTGATGAGAGTTGGCTTTGGCATAAGAAGCTTTCCCACCTGAACTTCAAGAATATCAATAGTCTTGTGAGGAAAGGGTTGGTAGCTGGCATTCCACAATTGGAATTTCCACAAGATGGATTGTGTGATGCATGCCAGAAAGGAAAGCAAAGAAGTGTATCATTCAAAAACAAACCAGCAACATCAATCACTGACCCTTTACAACTTCTCCATATGGATTTGTTTGGTCAAGTGAATGTGATGTCTATCTTAAGGAATAGATATGCACTGGTAATTGTTGATGATCACACAAGGTATACTTGGGTAAAATACCTCTTTGCAAAGAATGAAGCTGCTCAGTTAATTATTGATCATGTCAAGAAA
>CM025788.1:21523338-21533653 GCA_014636745.2 Centella asiatica
ATGGATGAATGGTTATCTTTACCTTCTTATGATGATGCCCTAGTCCGGTATGGGATTATGGGGTCGTCACAGTGACAATTATGAACTAAAAGTTTCATTTAACTCAAATGAGTAATTCTACAGTAATTGTTGGCATTTACAGCCACTGCACACTAATTGATAAATAATGAACATCTTGTTGTCCTAAGATGAATAGCATGAGTTCAGACATCCCTCAACATAGGAATGCATAACAACTGAAATGAAACACTCTTAATAAATTATGCGATATACAATCTAATAGACATTACATAAAGAGTCATATTGATTTAGAGATAAGCTATAATTCTAACTTTTGATCATTTATGGATCAAAAATAAATCTCGCAGGAACACTTGAACCCAATATAAGTTATCATCCTGATCAAAGCAAGTAATTTATTTGTTATTCTTTCAACGTACAACTCAATTATTTTGTTATACGTGATTTTGCAAGTATATATGCAATCTGATGCTTATTGCAAATTAAATGCATGATCAATTGATTTGATCTGCGTAATGACATGTTATGATATGATATGCAAGTGCTTATACTTTTTGACATTTATTCAACTTTAGCAAAGATTATATTACTAAATGTTTGACTAATTGTATCCAATTTGCAAGTATCCTATCTGTTTCAAGATATATTGAATTATTGGATTCAATTCAACTTTTCTAAATGTTATACCTTTGCATTATTGTGATATCATCTATGTTTTTATGAAATTACCCTCGCTGAGGTGTCGGGATTAAACCACTATATAAGCTGATGAGGGAACATCTCGGAGTTGAGAATAGTTTATTATATTATGTCAGCCCCTATAGATAAAATTATGATCACATAGTCGTATTGCAAAAGCTCGTTTAGCCATTTTTATTGGATGCATGACGCCATCTTCTGCTCATCTTGGTATCAGAGCTGTTGGTGGACAATTCCATTCTTGTATTAAGTCTACAAACTATAGATCAATGGCTAGGGAAGAAGAACAACTTATCCCATGAAGGCAAACCATGGAGTAAGCACAAAATTTGCGTCGTCACAGACAAATCAATGAACTCACTGATTGAATGAACGAGCTATTGGAGAGATTAGATCAGAGGAATCTCTCCACTAGTCCAAATAGAAGCACAAAATCTGTTCGGACTTCTAACACAGAGGAGGAAGAAGTGGCTAGACCCGTGAACCGCCGAGCTAGAGAGAACAATGATGATGAAGTTTGATGGGAGTATGAAACCTGAAAAGTTCCCTGAATGGTTGCAACGGATCGAACGAGTTTTTGACTATAAAGACTATGATGATCGAAAGAGATTCAAGATATCCACTTTAAAACTCACAGGCTATGCCAACCTGTGGTATGAGAACTTGAGAACCAAAAGGAGAAAGGAGGGTAAGGCATGCCTAGAATCTTGGGAAGCACTCAAAACTAGAATGAAGAAACAGTTCCTTCCTGTAGATTATGTGCAACATTTTTTCCTAAAATTGCAAAGGTTTAAACAACGAACAGTCTTGGTGGAAGAATACACAATAGAGTTCGAAAAATTGACGATGCTCTATGATCTAAAAGATAGAGTAGTGCACAAGATTGCTCGTTTCTTAACCAGACTAAATGGTAATATTGCTGAAAAGGTTGAACTCCAACCTTTCTAGTCCTTTGAGGAGGTTTGCAAGGTAGTTATGCGTGCAAAAAAACATGTCAAGGCTAAGGGAAGTAATTATATCCGACCTGTTAATAAAACATTTGAGAAGGGCAGAACTGAGAGAAGGAACGAAGCACAACCTGTTGCCAAATTCACTCCTAACTTTGACAAATTCAAAAGGGACAAAGGTAAGACCTCTACACCTTTAGCAACAGAAGATAAAAGAATTTGCTTAACTCAAAAGGGATAAAGGTAAGACTTCTGCACCTTTAGCAATAAAAGACAAAATAATTTGCTTCAAGTGTAAGGGCTATGGGCATATGCAACGTGTTTGCCCTAGCAATAGAGTCATGACTTTGCATGACATCAAAGAAATTGAGGCAGCCTATGCCCTGAAGGAGCAAGAAATGCTTGAATAAGAGGAGCAAACAGAAGCAAGGAGGATGATTATGATGATTTTGAGGCTGACTCGGAGGAAGAACTTGAAACTCATAGCTCACAATTGGTTATAAGAAGACTATTACAAGCAAAGCCAATTCCCTTAGAGGCTTATCAAAGGGACAAGTTATTTATGACAAGAGTGTTGGTAAAGGATAAACTGTGCAATATGATCATTGACACAGGAAGCTGGACTAATGTGGTCTCCACCACGTTAATTAACAAACTCAATTGGCCTACAATAACACATCCTAAACCATACAAGTTGCATTGGCTAAGTGATGGAGGGGAGGTTAAAGTAACTAAACAAGCCCTAATCTTTTTTGAAATTGGAAAGTTCATGGACCAAGTGTTGTGTGATGTTTGTGCAATGGATGTATGTCACATCCTGTCGGGAAGGCTGTGGCAATATGATAGATTCGTCAAGTTTGATGGAAGGATGACTGTTTACATTGCCAAGGTGAGAAACAAAAGAATAGCATTGACGCCCTTATCTTCACTCAGTACATGCAAGGAAAGTTTGCTTGTGACTGAGAAACAATTTAAACATGATTAGAACAAGAGGGACAAGGTTTTCTTTTAATTGCTATTGGATTTCAATCCGAACAAATACTTGGAAAACCATTTAGAGCTTTAGAGGAGTTACTGATAGAATTTAAAGATGTTTTTCCTGAAGAATTGCCACCAAGTTTACCACCTATCTGGGGAATCGAACATCAAATTGATTTAGTCCTGGGAGCCCTACTACCAAACGAGGCAACTTACAGATGCAATCCTCAAGAGTTTGACGAAATCCAAAGATAAATTGAGGAATTGATGAAAAGAGGATCTGTTAGGGAGAGCATGAGTCCTTGTGTAGTGCCAACTTTGGTGGTACCCAAAAAGGATGGTACGTGGCGTATGTGCATTGCTAGTTGAGCTATCAACAATATCACAATTAAGTATAGGTTTCCAATGCCAAGATTGGATGATTTACTTGATGAATTATGGCTCCAGATTGTTTTCAAAGGTAGATCTTAGAGCAGGATACCATCTCCGAATGAGGGAAGGTGATTAGTGGAAAACGACATTCAAGACAAAAGTTGGCTTGTACAAATGGTTGGTCATGCCTTTTGGCCTAACAAATGCACCTAGACCTTCATGTGACTTATGAACGAGGTCTTGAAACCTTTCCTGGGTAAGTTCATGGTGGTTTACCTAGATGACATCCCGATTTATAACAAGAATGTTGAAGAACACCTTGCCCACTCGAGGTCAGTTTTTGAAGTTATGAGAAAACAAAAATTATATGCCAAATTGGAAAAGTGTTACTTCTTAGTGTCAGGTGTAACTTTTCTGGGCTACATAGTTTCAGGGGATGGAGTTTCAGTGGACCCATCAAAGGTGGAAGCTATCAAGTTTTGGCCGATACACACCACAGTCACAGAGGTATGATTCTTTCATGGTCTTGCTTCTTTTTACAAAAGGTTTGTCAAGAATTTCAATAGTGTCATGGCGCCTATAACTGAATGCATCAAGAAGGGGAAGTTTGAGTGGACTAAAGCTGCTCAAAGAGCTTTTGAAAATGTAAAGAAATTGTTATGTGACACACCTGTCCTAGCTCTACCAGATTTTTCAAGTCCTTTCGAAGTGGAATGCGATGCTATTGGTGTTGGAATATGAGCTATGTTAGTACAAAAGAAGAGACCTATTACCTACTTTGGTGAAAAGTTGAATGGATCAAAGCTTAATTGTTCTACATATGACAAGGAATTCTATGCAATAGTAAGGGCACTTGATCTTTAGATTCATTATCTGAGACTGAGCCATTTTATATTGCATTCAGATCATGAGGCTCTAAAATATATTCATGGACAACAAAAACTTAACCCTCGACATGCAAAGTGGGTCAAATTTCTGCAATCGTTCAAGTTTTCATCAAGACACAAACAGGGGAAAGATAATGTAGTGGTTAATGCTCTTTCTCGCTGGTATACATTACGTGGTGTGTTGAATTCCAAATTGCTTGGGGTTTGGGTTGATTAAAGAATATTATAAGCAAGATGTGGATTTCCAACCAATTATCAAGGAATATGTTAGAGGTGTCATGGGTAATTACGTAGTACAGGATGGGTTTCTATTCAAAGGAAATAGTTTGTGCATTCTTGCTTGTGCCATTTGAGAACTTTCGGTGAGAGAAGTTCATAGTGGAGGCCTGGCTGGACACTTTGGCATTACTAAAACTTTGGGTATTTTGCAAGAGCATTTCTTTTGGCCAAAAAGGGAAGGAGATGTTATGGAGATCATTGCTCGTTGTGCTACTTGTAAAAATGAAAAAAGTACTTTCCAACAGGGGTTGTAGACTTCTTTAACTGTCCGGGAATATCCTTGAGAAGATATGTCTATGGATTTTATAGTTGGATTACCTCGCACACAAAGAGGTAATGATTCAATCATGGTTGTTGTTGACAGGTTTTCAAAAATGGCACATTTTAATGCTTGCTAAAAAATGGATGATGTGTCTAAAATAGCTGATTTGTACTTCAAAGAGGTGGTGTGACTATATGGTGTGCTGAGAACCATTGTTAGTGATTGAGAAACTGTTTTCCCAGTGAGATGACCTAGAACTTGTAGAAGGGGGGTTGAATACAAGTTCTTGCAACTTTTTTGATTTCTTGTTCTTTAAGAAATTAAACTTTTCTGCGGAATATAAAGAACAAGATCAAAACTCTATAAACAATTGCTTTTATTGATTTAACAATTGATTACAAGTTTTCTAACAATCAAGACAAGCTTTGATCGTCAGCTTCTATTCTGTATATTAAGAGAATACAACTCTTCTAATTCTATACAGCTTCGTATTGCTATTCTGTAATATTTTTAATTACAGCTTCTAAAACTAAATTATCAAAAACCTAGTTTCCTAATTCAAATCAAATACAATCTTTCCAATTGAAAGATTTCTAACAAGTTTCCTTGTCAGCTACGTCTTCAATAAAGTCTACGTGTGCATGGAAGACTTTCCTTCTTTGATTTGAACTCTAACTCCATCAGTGATTAAGTCCTCGACTAATCTCCGATGGCTTCTTTCATTAGTCCCTGATCACTTCGAGTAATCTCCAATGCTTTACTTCGAGTAATCTCCGATGCTTTACTTCGAGTAATCTCCGATGCTTTACTTCGAGTAATCTCCGATGCTTTACTTCGTGTAATCTCCAATGCTTTGGCTTTAGTCGTTGGTGACGTCAGCTTTTAATCTCCGAGGTATTGTTTTAATCTCTGAGGTATTGTTTTAATCTCTGATGACATCAGCATTAATCTCTGACTCTTAAGTTTCAATCCCCGATGACGTAAGCTTTAATCTCCGATGACCAATCCTTCAATCTCTGATGAACAAAACTTTAATCTCCGATGGGCAAAGTCCAATCTCTGATGATTAAAAACTTAGTCTCTGATGGACTTTTTCCTTAGTCTCTGACAAGCCAAATTCAATCTCCGAAGGACTAATAAATTTAAAACAACTTGTTGAACAAACTCAACAAGTATTCCAGCAGTACATTCAAATGAAATAAATCTATCTCTTTATTATAATGACTAATTTACAAACAAGAGATACTACTGCTAGCTACAATACTAAAGTGTTACAAACCAACACTTTTCTGTACATTTGTATTCCTAAGTATTCTAAAGACAATCATCATCAAATGTTCATATAACCTAACAATCTCCCCCTAATTATGAATATCAGAATGATAAGCATAATTTCAAGGTTGATGATGATGTCAAAACTCAACTATCAAAATTTACTTAGAAAAAGAATAAAGAATAATAAAATTACAAATGTACCTGAACTTTAGATCTTTGATCTATCATTCAGCTTCTCTCCCTGGATAATTTACCCAGCTTCTCCAAGATTTAAACAACCCTGGCTACACTGAATAATACATTCAGCTACTCCAAGACTATGTCTGGCTTCAAAAAAAACTTGTACAGCAATCAATCTTTCTTTCTCCTTCTGTTTTCCCTTATTCGTTCTAGCCTTTCCATCAACAGCTTTTTGAGAACAACTTCAGTTGGTTCTTCTACATTTCTAAGAAGTTTGATAAATCCTTCAATATGATTTTCACTCACTTTATTGATATCTCTGTTGTAGTTGAAGAATACTTTATCACCATGAAAAGTCTCATACCACAATCCAAGTGGTGCAGTTTCAGAAGGATCGGATGGCACTCTGTTCACACTTTTTACCTCCTTTATCTCCTTCTTGATCTGATTTCGAAATTCCATGTTGAGCTTTGTAGTTACAAGTATTGTAGACAACAGCCATTCCAAATCTTCTTTTGATTGCCCCTCCAAGTCTGGCTTAGTATACTTCACAGAATCTCCATCTTTAAAAAAGATATGAAGTAAATCCTTGTCATTTGCACCCTTGATCAGATTAATATTCCTTGTATTCTTTTTCAGGGCTTTAATCATCTCACTTGTACTAGCCATATCAACTTTGTAAGGCTTCCTTGATGGTGCTGTTTGTGACTTTGTTGGTCCACTTACAGTCACCAAGGCAGTCTCAATTGACCTTGGAGGTTCTTCATTTGTAGGTTTTTTCTTTGAAGGTTTTCTCTTGGCTACTACTACTCTCCTTGCACTTGTCCTCCTAGTTGAGTGTTTCTTCTTTTTAATCTCCTCCTCCTCATTTTCTTGTTCTGCAGCCATGTCTTCCTCTTGTTGAAGTTTCTGAGCAAGCATTGCATCAGCATCTATTAACCTTTGATCTCGAGGATTAACTAACTCTACTTTCCCTCCTACATCAATTTCAATAGGGGTGGGAAAGTAAGCAGTCTTCATAGCATCCCCCAATAGCTTAGGCTGTCCTGGTTGAGTAAGAGTTTGTTTCTTTGGTTCTTCAACCATGACACCTTTGCCTTTATCTCTTGAAGAAGTTAGGGCTGCTGCAGTTGCTACTGATGGTATTGTTGTTGTTGTTGTTGCTGTTGTTGTTTCAAGATCAGCATGCTTCTTTAGAATTTGTTCTTTGTAAGCTTGTAGTGCAACATTTTCTTTCATTGTCTTTTCTTTCAATGCCTGCAACTCCATCTGCAAGGAAGCACTTGAATCTGGAACTATCTGCTGTGGATGTGGATTTTACAGGATGTTTGAAGTGACCACTCTCCCCCTTTTTGACATCAGCATCTTTGGGGAGGGAGGAGGTGGCCAAAAATGGTAATGCCTGCATCATGAGTTGTTCCATTTTATCTTGTTTCTGGAGAAGGAGATTGATTTTGTCTTCAAGGGCTTGAATCTTACTGTCAGTTTTAGATTTGTTACTAATGAGAAAATCAAGGGCAGTGACAGTTCTCCTTGGCAAGTGGCCTTCATAGCTCCTTCGAATTTTATCAGTTTCAATCTCCATTTGTTGTTTTATCTCCTTGACTGCAGAATTTAAACCAGTAACCAAAAAGTGGTAAAACTTGGTATGTTTCTTGTCCACTTTGGTTATTTCTTCAAGCAAGTCCTCGGTAGATGGTGCAGCTGCTGTAGACCCTATATTGGTCACATAATCCTTCCTGAGTTGAGCAGCTGCATCCTCCAGAGTGTTGGAATATGTGGCATCAAGCCATGCATCAACATTTTCCTCTAGAGCTTCTTCATGTACAGGTTCATCTGCAAGCCTTGTCTTCATTGCATAAATATGATCTTGTCTTTGTTGTAGACCATGTAAGACTTCAAAGTCTGTATTAGTCATTTCAGATATAATATGTAAGGCTGCATCCCCTGTACTTGAGTTGTTCTCAGGTACTGCTGTTTGGATATTGGTGGAGGGAGCAGCAGAACCTTGAGCTTCTTGTGAGGTATATGGCTCAACAGGTTTCAAAAAGGCACCTGCTAAGAATTTCTCTCTTTCATTTTGTTCAAGGATCTCATCCTTGCTCACACCCTTTCCTTTTGCCTGGGGTTGGGCACCCAGCTTCTCAATCTCTCCTTTTTCCAAGCTTTCTAAAGCTTGACTCTCTTGTATATTAATATTCTCTCCTTTTTCCAGATCAGGAGTCTGACTCTCACTAATTATTCTCTCATCCTCACTCTTTTGGGAAGATACACTCATTCCTACAGAAATGGGGGGTTGAGAAGTGCTTGTGACAGCATGGATAGGGGGTTCCCTTTGTTTATCTTGGGCTAGGGATCTATCCATGGAAGATATGTGAGAGCTGGTCTCGATTATTGGCTCCTCTTGGGAAAAATCAAGAGAATCAATTATTGGTGTATCAAAAGAATCAAGAATGGGAGAAAAAGGAGAAGAATGTACAGTAGGGAGTGTTGGCTATTCCTCAGATGACAAAAATTGAGGAACATCAAAAGATAACTCTGTGTGTGCACTCCTTGTGTCACTCTTTTCTTTTGTATTCTCTCTATTTGGTTCCTCTTGGCTGTGACCAAGAGTTTGTACAGATTCTGTATAGTTTGTTCCTGGTTGGGAACTGTCTTCAATGTCAGCATCCTTTTGGGAGGATGATGACAGTTCATTGTTTTTCCTTTTAACCTCCATTGCCTTTTGGGAATCAATGGATTGCTTTTGGCTAATGGTAATTATTCTCTTCTTTCTCTGAAGTGGAACTTCAGCTTCTGGTTCTCCCTCATCCTCACTTACTCCCTCAATTATTTTTCTTTTTATTAGGAGCTTTTTGGCTTTTCTGGTATATGCAACCACAATCTGTTGGGAGACTGTGGAGGGGGCTTTGGATTGTGATTGAGAAGTTGTTGGGGGATTAGTTGGTGTTTGTGTTGTATCCCCAAAGAATTCCAAAGAATATGAGGTTGGAAGAGTGTCAATGAGAAAGTTTCTTATGACAGTAGGATAGAATAGAGGTACATTTACCTTTGCCTCATACTTCTTCAAATCCCTAACCACTCTTTTAGTCTGCAAAACTGTAGGCACAACTTGCATACTAGCAATATTAAGGTTAGGTATTAAATGATTTGCAATCATCATTAAAAATCTAGCATAATAACCTTTAGTTTTGTTGCCAGTTTTAAGTTTTTCAATCAGATTGTGCAAAATCAAAAGCCCTAAATTAATATGCCTATCATACAACATACTATATGCAATTTGTTGTGAAATAGTGGTGATGGCATCATATCCACTGCATTTTGAAGTAAAGGATTTGGTTATAATGTCAAAGAACAATGACCACTCTGGTCTAAGATGGGGACGTGTGATGGTCCCAACAGAACTTATCTCAGTATTATAGTTTAAGTCTTTAAACATACCTATAAGTTCTTCATCAGAGGCAAGGGGGTCATAGTTTTCCCTTATGGTTAAGTGAAGTGCATTATTAACCATGGTATGAGTAATAGTATAATCTGTGTTTTCATACCTGAAACTTACCTGTGGAGAGTCATCACTTTCATCAGTGATTGTTGCAGTGCTCCACATGGTTGATATTACTTCTGCAGCTTGGATGGGAGCTTCATAAATGGCGTATTGTAGTGGGGAGTTCTTGAGGAAATCCACAAAGGGGTAGTATTTTGCTTCGAAATCATATTTATCAGCCACCCCTGCATGGTTAGTTTTGATAAAATCGAACTCACCAAACTTGAAGCACACTGTTTTTGCCACCATTGAAGAGATCTGTAAACTTGTAAAGAAAGCTCAAAGAGAGATTAAATTGCAGAGAATTTGAGAGAGAAATCAAATTGCAGAGTTTGATACTTGTGATTACAAACGTTTTTGAAATTACTTTTATTAAAGTATAAGAGACGTTTGCTATTCAAGGATCATGGGTAACTACCAATTTACCCTTTTTCAGAGATTGCCCTAATCTCTGATTGACCCGTGTGATAAGAGATTGATCCGATTAGTCTCCGATGAAGTGATTAGTCTCCAATGAAGTAATTACTCGTCAGGGACTAAGGTAATCTCTGATGAATTAACTCATCGGGGAATAATCGAGTCTCCGATGAAGTAATTTTAACTGATCGGGGATTAGTTAAACTACACATCGGGGAATAAGTCCCTTAATCTCTTATCACTCTTTTTCTCAGGGACTTAATCCCTGCTCCAGTTTTATCTTTCAAAAACTTTTCCAACAACCATATTGATGATTATTGGCTTCATGTATCTGTTTTATCATATTTAAAACAGCTTCTTTTTCCAGAATTAATTATTCTAGCTTCATGCAACTGTTAAACAACTTAAAAGTTAAAACTTTAATTTTTAGAACCATAATTCAACATTCCTAGTT
>CM025788.1:21533753-21554011 GCA_014636745.2 Centella asiatica
CTGTCAAGCAAAGCATACAGAGTTTATAACTTAAGAACCAAGGTCATTGTGGAATCCATTCAAGTTGCATTTGATGATAGAAAGATTCCAGGAATGCTTGGTCAAGGATTGCATGAACCTCTTAGTTTTGAGAATGAATTGGATGCATGGGAATATCCAACAGAGAATGCTGAAAATCCCCAAAATAACAGTGATTCCTCTTTAATTGAGGGGGAGTTGACTGTTGTGCATGAAGTACCAGGAACTGAAGTATTATCAGAGACTAGAGTACTGGAACAAAATGGAACACAAGTCACTGATAACATTAATTCTCCATCGGAGACTAATGATACATCAGAGACTAGTATCCCTGATGCACACACAGAGACTATTGAGATATCTAACTCAGGGGGAGTTAATGAAGAAGAGATCAATAGTTTAGGGAGAGCAAACTGTGCTAATGAAGCTGGATTGAATATTATCAATCTAGAAAATGAAGCCTCTAGTTCAAGATCAAATCTGCCAAAAACTAGACCATGGTTGAGAGACCACACAACAGATTTGATCATTGGAAATATTAAGGATGGAGTTAGGACTAGAAGTGCAACACAAAATGAATGTTTGTACCTCAGTTTTCTATCAAAGATTAAACCAAAGAAAATTGAGGAAGCACTTCAAGATCCTGATTGGATTATTGCCATGCAAGAAGAATTAAACCAATTTGTTAGAAACAAAGTCTGGAGACTGGTACCCAAACCAAGGAACTGATCTATAATAGGTGCCAAGTGGGTCTTCAGAAACAAATTGGATGAAACTGGTACAATTACAAGG
This sequence comes from Centella asiatica, assembly GCA_014636745.2. Classification (NCBI taxonomy): domain Eukaryota; kingdom Viridiplantae; phylum Streptophyta; class Magnoliopsida; order Apiales; family Apiaceae; genus Centella; species Centella asiatica. The sequence goes on from CM025788.1 coordinate 21,534,564, forward strand.
AATAAGGCAAGACTGGTTGCAAAGGGATACTCTCAAGAGGAAGGAATTGACTATGATGAGACCTTTGCACTAGTGGCTAGACTTGAAGCTATCAGAATTTTTCTTGCTTTTGCATCCTACAAGAACTTCAAAGTGTACCAGATGGATGTCAAGAGTGCTTTCCTTAATGGAAAATTGGAAGAAGAAGTCTATGTTCAACAACCCCCAGGTTTTGTAGACTCCAAATTTCCTAATCATGTTTACAAGTTAGACAAAGCACTCTATGGCTTAAAACAAGCACCAAGAGCCTGGTATGATACTCTTTCTCAGTTTTTAATTGAAAATAAATTTGTAAGAGGTATCATAGATAAAACATTGTTTTATAGAATTCAAGGCTCTGATGTTATACTTGTGCAAATATATGTTGATGATATTATTTTTGGGTCTACTAATGAAAAATTGTGTGCAAAATTTTCAAAACTTATGCAGTCTAGATATGAAATGAGCATGATGGGTGAATTAACATTTTTCTTAGGATTGCAAATTAAATAGTCAACTGAGGGAATTTTCATCAGTCAGTCTAAATACATTAAGGACTTACTAAGAAAATATGATTTGGTTGATTGTACTTCTGCAAAAACACCTATGCCCACAGCCACTAAGCTAGATAAGGATTTAAAAGGAAAGAAAGTAGACATTACTAGCTATAGAGGCATGATAGGCTCACTTTTGTATCTAACTGCAAGTAGACCTGATATAATGTTTTCAACATGTCTATGTGCTAGATTTCAAGCTGACCCTAGAGAGTCACATTTGATTGCTGTAAAAAGAATACTCAGATATCTAAAGGGTACTCCAAATCTTGGATTATAGTCTCCCAAGGAATCTGATTTTAAACTAATTGGTTATTCAGATGCTGATTATGCAGGTTGCAAGCTTGATAGGAAAAGAACAAGTGGAAGCTACCAACTTCTTGGAGGCAGACTTGTTTCTTGGTTTAGCAAGAAACAAAATTCAATTTCTACTTCAACAGCAGAAGCTGAATACATTGCAGCTGGGAGTTGCTGTGCACAAATCTTGTGGATCAAAAATTAACTCCTAGATTATGGTATGAAACTATCCAAAATCCCAATTTATTGTGATAACACTAGTGCCATAGCCATAACTGAAAATCCAGTGCAACACTCAAGAACTAAACACATAGATATAAGATATCACTTCATTAGGGAACATGTTAGTGAAGGAAATATTGAATTGCACTGGGTTACAACTGATAAACAACTTGCAGATATTTTTAAATAACCTTTGAATGAATCTACATTTAACAGACTAGTTTCTGAACTAGGAATGTTGAATTATGGTTCTAAAAATTAAAGTTTTAACTTTCAAGTTGTTTAACAGTTGCATGAAGCTAGAATAATTAATTCTAGAAAAAGAAGCTGTTTTAAATATGATAAAACAGATACATGAAGCCAATAATTATCAATATGATTGTTGGAAAAGTTTTTAAAAGATAAAACTGAAGCAGGGATTAAGTCCCTGAGAAAAAGAGTGATAAGAGATTAAAGGATTAATCCCCGATGTGTAGTTTAACTAATCCCCGATCAGTTAAAATTACTTCATCGGAGACTCGATTAATCCCCGATGTGTAGTTTAACTAATCCCCGATCAGTTAAAATTACTTCATCGGAGACTTGATTAATCTCCGATGTGTAGTTTAACTAATCCCCGATCAGTTAAAATTACTTCATCAGAGACTCAATTATTCCCCGATGAGTTAATTCATCGGAGATTATTTTAGTCCTCGATGAGTAATTACTACATCGGAGACTAATCGGGTCAATCTCTTATCACATGGGTCAATCAGAGATTAGGGCAATCTCTGAAAAAGGGTAAATTGGTAGTTACCCATGATCCTTGAATAGCAAACGTCTCTTATACCTTAATAAAAGTAATTTCAAAAACGTTTGTAATCACAAGTATCAAAATCTGCAATTTGATTTCTCTCTCAAATTCTCTGCAATTTAATCTCTCTTTTAGCTTTCTTCACAAAGTTTACAGATCTCTTCAATGGCGGCAAAAACAGTGTGCTTCAAGTTTGGTGAGTTCGATTTTATCAAAACTAACCATGCAGGGGTGGCTGATAAATATGATTTCGAAGCAAAATACTACCCCTTTTTGGATTTCCTCAAGAACTCCCCACTACAATACGCCATTTATGAAGCTCTCATCCAAGCTGCAGAAGTAATATCAACCATGTGGAGCACTGCAACAATCACTGATGAAAGTGATGACTCTCCACAGGTAAGTTTCAGGTATGAAAACACAGACTATACTATTACTCATACCACGGTTAATACTGCACTTCACTTACCCATAAGGGAAAACTATGACCCCCTTGCCTCTGATGAAGAACTTATAGGTATGTTTAAGGACTTAAACTATAATACTGAAATAAGTTCTGTTGGGACCATCACACGTCCCCATCTTAGGCCAGAGTGGTCATTGTTCTTTGACATTATAACCAAATCCTTTACTTCAAAATGCAGTGGATATGATGCCATCACCACTATTTCACAACAAATTGCATATAGTATGTTTTATGATAGGCATATTAATTTAGGGCTTTTGATTCTGCATAATCTGATTGAAAAACTTAAAACTGGCAACAAAACTAAAATTTATTATGTTAGGTTTTTAATGATGATTGCAAATCACTTAATACCTAACCTTAATATTGCTAGTATGCAAGTTGTGCCTACTGTTTTGCAGACAAAAAGAGTAATTAGTGATTTGAAGAAGTATGAGGCAAAGGTAAATGTACCTCTATTCTATCCTACTGTCATGAGAAACTTTCTCATTGACACTCTTCCAACCTCATATTCTTTGGAATTCTTTGGGGATACCACACAAACACCAATTAATCCCCCAACAACTTCTTAATCACAATCCAAAGCCCCCTCCACAGCCTCCCAAAAGACTGTGGTTACATATACCAGAACAGCCAAAAAGCTCCCAATCAAGAGAAAAACAAAAGAGGGTGCTAGTGAGACTGAGGGAGAAAAAGAAGCTGAGGTGGCACCTCAGAGAAAGAAGAGACTTGTCACCCTTAGCCAAAAGCAATTCATTGCTTCCCAAAAGGCAATGGAGGTTATAAGGAAAGACAGTAATCTGTTAATGTCCTCCCAAAAGGACATTGACATTGAAGAAAGTCCTCAACCAGGGACATCTGTTACAGAGTCTGCACAAATTAAGACTAAGAGAGATCAAATACAAGAAAAGAGTGACACAAGGAGTGCAGACACAGTGTCATCAATTGATGTTTCTCAACCCCTTGCCCTTGAGGAACAGCCAACACTCCCTACTGTCCTTTATTCTCCTATTTCCCCTACACTTGATTCTTCTGAAAAATATAATCTCTGATCCTCTTGAACTTTCTCAAGAGGAGCCAACACTCTTACTGACTTGGACAGAAACTATTCAATCTCAAGAGACTAGAACAACATTGCAAACTATCCAAGATCATACTTCAGGATCTAGCCCACAAGAACCACTTCTTCAAAGTACAAGTGCAGCTAGTTCTCCTACACTTTCCATGGAGGACACCCAACCAATTTCCATTTTAAGGGTAACCCCCCTCCATGATGACACTACTTCTCAAACCCCTCTTTCTTCAGGACAGAGTGCACATATCCATATGAGTGAGGTTGAGAGAATATTTAGTGAGAGTCAGGCTCCTGACCTAGAAAAAGGAGAGGAAATACAAACAGAGAGTCAAGCCTTAGCGAACTTGGAAAAAGGAGAGAAAGAGAAGCTGGGTGCCCAACCCCAGGCAAAAGGAGAGGGTGTGAGCAAGGATGAGATCCTTGAAGAAAAGAAAAGAGAGAAATTCTCAATAGGTGAATTTTTCAAACCTGTGGCTCCCTCCACCCAAATCCAAACAGAAGCTCCAACTGTCTCTACATCAACAAGAGAAGTTGGAGGAAGCTCCAGTGCAGTGGCTGCAAACTTGCAGGTCATATCAGAAATGTCAAATGCAGCCTATGAAGAACTTCTAAATCTTCAACAAAGAGAAGATCACCTTTCTGCTATGAAGACTAGGCTTGCATTTGAATCTACTGCTGCAGAGGAGACTCTAGAGCCAGAAAATGTGGATGCCTGGCTGGATTCAGATTTTAACAACACCCTGGAGGAAGCAGCTGCCTTGTACAGGCAGGAATACGTGACCAATATAGGGTCTCTTCCAGCTGCCAAATCCTTTCAGGATGTTGCAGAAGAAGTAACCAAGTCAGTGCACCTAAATGCTAAATTTTTTCACTACTTGGCAGCTGGCATGAAGACTGAACTGGAGGAGATGAGGAAACAGATGTCTTTACAGACAGATTCTATTAAAAGGCATTATGAAGGACATTTTTCAAGGCCGACTGTCATGAATATTCAGGCTATGATCAAAGACAAAGTTAAAACTGACAGCAGACTGAGTAACCTTGAAGTTAAATTTGATCAAATGCATACCCTTCTGAAACAAATTGCTACTCAACTCCCTCTCTCTGCCCACTCTAAGGATGTTGATGTCAAAAAGGGGGAGAGTGATCCAGTAATGAAGTCATATGCAAGTCTTGATGAACTCAAGGCAACCTTGGAGAAACTTGAGTCCAGGGTTAAAACATTACCAACAGCAACAGTAGCAACAGCAACAACAACAGCAACAATTACTTCTTCCAAACCATCTGCAGCAGCCCCAACTACTTCAAAAGACAAAGGCAAGGGAGTCATGGTTGAGCAACCAAAGAAGCAAATCTCCACTCAACCAGGACAACCCAAGCTACTGGGGGATGCCATGAAGACAGCTCATTTTCCCACTCCAATTGAACTAATAGTGGATGGGAAAGTGGAGTTGGTCTATCCTCAAGAGCAGAAATTGATAGATGTTGATGCGATGCTTGCTCAAAAACTTCAGCAAGAGGAGGATATGGCTGCAGAACAAGAGAGGAAGGAGGAGGAATCTAAAAAGAAGAAACAGTCAACAAGGAAAACAAGTGCAAGGAAAGTGGTAGTAGCCAAGAAAATGCCTTCAAGGAAAGAGACTACAAATGAAGAACCTCCAAGGTCAACTGAGACTGCCTTGGTGTCTGTAAGTGGACCAACAAAGCCACAAACAGCTCCGTCAAGGAAGCCTTACATAGTTGATATGGCCAGTACGAGTGAAATGATCAAAGCCTTGAAAAGAAATACAAGGAATATTAATCTGATCAAGGGTGCAAATGAGAAAGATTTACTTCAGATCTTCTTCAAAGATGGAGATTCTGTGAAGTATGCTAAGCCAGACTTGGAGGGGCAATCAAAAGTGGATTTGGAATGGCTGCTGTCTACAATACTTGTCACTACAAAGCTCAACATGGAATTTCGAAACCAGATCAAGAAGGTAATAAAGGAGATAAAAAGTGTGAACCAAGTTGAAACTAATCTTTCTAAACCTGTACCTCTCAGATTATGGTATGAGACTTTTCATGGGGAGAAAGTTTTCTTTGACTACAACAGAGACATCAATCAAGTGAGTGAAAATCATCTAGAAGGATTTATCAAACTTCTTAAAGATGCAGAAGAAGCAACTGAAATTGTTCTCAAAAAGCTGCTGATGGAAAGGCTAGAACGAATAAGGGAAAATAGAAGGAGAAAGAAATATTGATTGTTGTACAAGTTTTTTTGTTGAAGCCAGACATAGTCTTGGAGCAGCTGAATGTATTATTCAGTGTAGCCAAGGTTTGTTTAAATCTTGGAGAAGCTGGGTAAATTATCCAGGGGGAGAGAAGCTGAATGATAGATCAAAGATCTTGAATTCAGGTACATTTGTAATTTTATTATTCTTTATTCTTTATCTAAGTAAATTTTGATAGTTGAGTTTTGACATCATCATCAACCTTGAAATTATGCTTATCATTCTGATATTCATAATTAGGGGGAGATTGTTAGGTTTTATGAACATTTGATGATGATTGTCTTTAGAATACTTAGGAATACAAATGTACAGAAAAGTGTTGGTCTGTAACACTTTAGTTTTGTAGCTAGCAGTAGTATCTCTTATTTGTAAATTAGTCATTATAATAAAGAGATAGATTTATTTCATTTGTATGTACTGCTGGAATGCTTGTTGAGTTTGTTCAACAAGTTGTTTTAAATTTATTAGTCCTTCGAAGATTGAATTTGGCTTGTCGGAGATTAAGGGAAAAGTTCATCAGAGACTAAGTTTTTGTTTATCAGAGATTGGACTTTGCCCATCGGAGATTAAAGTTTTCTTAATCGGAGATTGAAGAATCCTTCATCAGAGATTAAAGTTTTGTTCATCAGAGATTGAAGGATTGTTCATCGGAGATTAAAGCTTACGTCATCGGGGATTGGAACTAAAGAATCAGAGATTAATGCTGACGTCATCAGTGATTAACACAATACCTCGGAGATTAAAAGCTAACGTCATCAGCGACTAAAGCCAAAGCATCGGAGATTACTCGAAGTAAAGCATCGGAGATTACTCGAAGTAAAGCATCGGAGATTACTCGAAGTGATCAGGGACTAATGAAAGAAGCCATCGAAGATTAGTCGAGGACTTAATCACTGATAGAGTTAGGGTTCAAATCAAAGAAGGAAAGTCTTCCATGCACACGTAGACTTTATTGAAGACGTAGCTAACAAGGAAACTTGTTGGAAATCTTTCAATTGGAAAGATTGTATTTGATTTGAATTAGGAAGCTAGGTTTTTGGTAACTTAGTTTTTTTTTTTAGAAGCTATAATTAAATATATTACAGGAGAACAATACGAAGCTGTATAGAATTGAAAGAGTTGTATTTTCTTAATATACAGAATAGAAGCTGACAATCAAAATTTGTCTTGATTGTTAGAAAACTTGTAATCAATTGTTAAATCAATAAAAAGCAATTGCTTATAGAGTTTTGATCTTGTTCTTTATATTCCGCAGAAAAGTTTAATTTCTTAAAAGAACAAGAATTTGAAAAAATTTGTAAGAACTTGTATTGAACCCCCCTTCTACAAGTTCTAGGTCGTCTCACTGGGAAAACAATTATGAACTGGATGACATGTTCATTCTTGTGATAAGCAATTTGGCTTAGAACATGAATCACTTCCTCCAAGTCAAGCCCATAAACTTCTTTGATTCTTATGTTTTTCTCTTGCCCATCAGTTGTTCTGTAGAAAAGTTTTAATGGTTTTTCCAAGGCTATGGGCAACCTCCTTTCATCGTTGATGGCCTTCCTCAGCTTATCGATCATCCCCCTCAAGTCTCTATTCAGCAATGTTGATTTGGAAATCAGGTTCAGGATCAACCCTAATTGCTCAGCATCCATTCTCCTCAACCAGTCAGATGTGACTGTGATCTCAGACCCATTTTTCAGTTGTATAGGGATTAGCTTTTCCCTCTTGCTGTTAGTCCTAACATTTATGCTTTTTATTGAGAACATAAATGTCAGGTTCTTGCGCCTTTCTTTTCTTAGGGATTCAGCTAGTGTGGGTGGTCCATATGGTATAAGAAAAGGTGCTTGATCCTTGGCCTTAGATGACTTGGGTTTGGTAGCATCAGTGGATTTTGAATTTTCTCTGTCTTTATCCCATGATGCACCTTTAGGGATTGAAATTTCTTCGGCTGATTTTTCCTGGAGGATCTTGGCCAAACACTCTTTTTTTCTGCTTTTCTTCTTGTTTCTCCTCCTCCACAGCCCTTTCCTCCTCTTGTTGGAGTTGCTATGCATAGAGTGCATCAGCTTCTATTGACTTTTTGTCTTGAGGATAGACACGCTCCAATTTTCCATCTATTAATACTTCTACAGGAGTTGGAAAATGAGTTGTCTTCATTGTGTCTCCAAGTAGTTTGGGTCCTGATTGACTATAGGTTTTCTTTTTAGGTTCTTCAATCAAGATACCCTTACCCTTGTCCTTAGCTTTTGGAGCAGGAGCAACAGTCACATCCCCTGATAGTTGGCTTGTTTGAGGCTCAACAACAACCCTGAAGATTTCTCCCCCTTTTGGACAACATCATCAGTGGAAGTTGAGAGTAGGGATGTGAGTTGAAGAACTTTGTGTAGAGTGTCAGCCATGGATAGTTGCAGAGACTCCATGCTTGCTATTTTGGTGGAGAAAACAGAGAGTTGTTTGTCAACATTGTCAGCAAGTTTCGTCATCTTGAGCATGGTTTGCCTGGTGACGAGGGAGTCCACAACTTGCTATACATTGTTTATTTTGTTTGTAAAGTGTGTATAGAGTTTCTAAGATTCAACATCCACTGATTTCCCTATCATTATTTGTGACTTCAGCACTTTTGTCAAAATTGGATCTGTGGTCCTTGAAAGCTCCTGTTTTAGTAATTGTACAGTGTCGACCATTTGATTCTTTTGAAAGTATAAATCAACTCCAATGAACTGGGGTAAGTCATCCATTAGAGTGTCATCTTTATCACTCTCAGAAGAACTAGAAGTATGTACAGTATCTACATTTTCTCTATTTTCTTTATTTACAAGGATCTCATCCTTATCTCCCTCAATCTCTCCTTTTTCTATGCCTTCTAAGGCATCTCTCGAAGACTCTCCTTTTTCTTTGCCGTCTAAGGCAGTACTCTCATTCTCTCCTTTTGCCAAAGTCCTTTCAGGGGATTGACTTTACCTCTCTTCACTAAGTATTCTCACATTCTCACTCAAAGTTGTCCTAGAAGGGCTCCTATGGGCTGTGCGATCAGCAACTATGGCTAGTGCAAGTAAGTTAATTACAGTACCTGGTTCCACATAAGTGATAGGAGAAGGAGTGGAAGTCAATTGTGTATGTACAATTAGAGAAGTATATGTTTCTATAGAAGAAGTATTTACATGTGGGGGAACATAAATGCTTATTGCAGTAGTATGTACAGTTGCATTGTTGTCCCCAGACTGTGTCACAGTGATTGAATCATTTAAAAAGGAATCAACCAGTTGAACATGTTGATTATCAATCACTGTGTTAGTGAGTGTTGGCTCATCCAAGAATTGAGAGATTGGAGAACATGATGTCATGACACTTAGAGTTTGTGTCATGATATCTGAAGAAATTTGAGGAATTGAGAAAGATGGGAGAGGTGTAGAAGGGAGTGTTGGCTGGATCATCAAATGAGGAGGTGATCAATCAAAAGAATTTGTGTGCACTCACTGTGTCAGTTATCTGCAAGTGGCTCTCCAAGACCTTAAGGTTAATTTCATCAGGGGCTATGGTCACTATTTGTGCCTCACTCAACTGTGTCCCTGGTTGGGGACTATTTTCAATAATTAATTCCTTTTGAGAGGAACTAGTTAGAAATGTGCTTAATTCCTTATCAAAAGTAGTATCCTTTTGAGAGAATACTGTCTGGTCTGACTGTAGGGTTACTCTCTTGGCCACTTTCTTCTTCTTCAATCTCCTTAAGACAATCACTCTCTCTCCTTGCTCCCCCTCACTTGTTGCAGTTCCTTCAAAGGGTTTTCTTTTGGCACCCTTAGTCGTTTGGGAGACTAAGGGCTGGATTAATGAGAGTGGTTGTGTTGAAATTGGTGGTACTACTTGGGTAGGTAGAGAAGTGGTGGTGATCTCTGCCATAGTAATTGAGGGAGAAGAAGTAATAGGTTGAGAAGAAGAAGGGAGAGTTTGAGATACCTGTTCCATATGTGATGGAAGTACAAATGATTTCGCGGTATAGGATTTCTTTATTATTTCTACAAATAATTTCTTCGTTTGTTTATAACTCTGTACAACAATGTCATTCTCAAAAGAAAGATTAGTAATTTGATCCTTAATAATCATTGACAGGAATCTAACATAATAAATTTCCTATTTTCTAGAAGTAAACCTACCCATTTTATTAACAAGATCATCAAAAATTAATTTTCCTATATTAATTTTTGCATTCCTAATCATGGCATAAGCTATTTTAAGAGTTAAAGATGTTATCACCTCATAGTTAGAGGACTTACCTGAAAACACCTTTGTGATTGTATCGAAGAGATAGGACATCTCTCTTTTCACATTGACCCTTTTGAGGTCTTTGAACTTCAAAGCTACATTATTTGGTGAGTTGTAGCCCAGTTCCCTCAAGAAGTCAAGCAGTTCAGCATTACTTGGCACTTCCACAAACTCCTGCGTAGGTAGTCCCAGTGCAAAATTAATTCTAAAGGGAGTTATCTTTCCCTTTTCAGAAGAAATTTTGAATGAGATTCCCTTGACAGCCTCAGGTCTGGTTGCAGAGTACATGAATTTGGCACTCGTCCATAGTTGTGCTAATGCTTCCCTAGACATCTTGTCATCGGTAAAAATGGCTTTGTTGTACTTTGAGTTGAGTAGATAGTGCATCAATGGTTTAAAGCAAGCATCTACTTCTTCGATGTCTGAAAAACCCACAAAATTGGTTTGTGGAACCACTAGATCCCTTGGTAGTTGTTGAGCAGTGCTTGGTGCCATTGATACTATTGATGAGTTGAAAATCTAGGGTTTCTGTGAATAAGAGAGATAGAGAAAGAAAACTCGAGCAAATATCAAAGACAGGTTAAATGTTTTGAAGTATTTCAGAAAGAGAGAGAGAGGGAGTATAAATAATTGCCTTTTTGACTTTTGAAAACCGTTCTTGAAAACACGCTATCAGGGTGTCGCATCAATTATGTGATGACACATCATCAGGGACAAGAGAATTCCCTGATGAATTATTATCACAGACTCGATACAATCCCCTGATGCAGTCAAAAGCGTTTTACCTGACCCTGATGTTCGATGAATATACACACCCTGACCCTGATGCGCGGGACGGATACCCTAACCCTGATGCACGGGATGAATACCCTGGCCCTGATGCATGGGACGGATACCCTGACTCTGATGCTCTCGATAGAGGCTCTGACCCTGATGCACCAGACAACAAAAAACAAAAACAAACAAAACTATATGTACATATATATACATATTTCACATATATAGTCACATATCAACTACATTTATCAGGAATTTATGAGATGAGTTAAGAATACCAGAACTTAAGCACTCGATAGCTTGAGTTATTCCAACAATGTCTTTTTGACATGTCTCTGGAAAGTTAATTAGACTTCATTTTGTATAATTCACCATACCCAGTTCTCCCACAGGATTGATAAAGGTGGCTTCATCAAGAGCCTTGGTGAAAATGTCTGTCAGCTGCTTGTTTGTTGGTACAAAATGTAGTTCAATTGTTCCATTCATAACATGTTCCCTGATAAAGTGATATCTAATTTCTATATATTTGGTTTTGGAGTGTTGCACAGGATTTTTAGCAATGACAATGGCACTAGTGTTGTCACACAAGATTGAAATTTTGTTGAAATTCAAGCCATAGTCCATTAACTGGTTTTTTATCCACAATATTTATGCACAGTAACTTCCAGCTGCAATATATTCAGCTTCAGCAGTAGATGTTGATATTGAGTGCTGCTTTTTGTTGAACCAAGATACAAGCCTTCCTCCTAGAACCTGACAGCTTCCTGTTGTACTCTTTCTGTCAATTTTGCGTCCTCCAAAGTCAGCATCAGAATACCCCAGTAATTCAAATCCAGACTCCTTTGGATACTAAAGTCTCAATTCTGCAGTGCCCTTGATATACCTCAAGATCCTTTTTACTGCTATCAGATGAGACTCCCTTGGATCAGCTTGATACCTTACACAAAGACATGTTGCAAACATGATATCAGGCCTACTTGCAGTCAGATACAGCAGAGAACCAATCATTCCCCTATAAGTCTTTAGATCAACTTTCTTTCCATTCTTATCAGGGTCAATCTTGGTTGCTGTGGCCATACGTGTCTTTGCTACTTTTGAGTCCTCCATATCAAATTTCTTGAGTAGCTCTTTGGCATACTTTTTCTGATGAATATGAATCTCATCAGTGATCTATTTAATCTGTAGCCCCAAGAAATAAGACAATTCACCCATCAAACACATTTCATATTTTCTTTTTATGAGCTTGGAGAACTTTCCACACAATCTAGTGTCCGTGGATCCAAAGATGATATCATCAACATATATTTGAACCAGGATCAGATGACCTTGGTGGTGTCTAAAGAACAAAGTCTTCTCAATGATACCTCTTGTGAACTTGTTATCCACTAGAAACTTTGACAGAGTATCATACCAAGCTCTAGGAGCTTAATTGCTTCAATCTATAAAGTGCTTTCTCTAATTTGTAGACATGATTTGGGAATTTCAAACTTTCAAACCCTAGTAGTTGTTGGACATACACCTCCTGTTCTAGTTTCCCATTAAGAAAGACACTTTTCACATCCATTTGAAAAACTTTAAAGTTTGAATGTGCTGCATAGGCTAAGAAAATCCTTATAGCCTCAAGTCAAAATTTCATCAAAGTCAATCCCTTCCTCTTAAAGATATCCCTTTGCAACCAGTTTTGCTTTATTCCATAAAACAATGCCAGCTTCATCCATCTTGTTTCTGAATACCCACTTGGTACCTATTATAATTCTGTCTTTGGGTTTAGGCACCAACTTCCATACTTGATTTCTTTCAAATTGATTTAGCTCTTCCTACATAGCCATGATCCAATCTGCATCTTCAATGGCTTTTTCAAATTTCTTTGGCTCTAATCGTGAAAGAAAACAAGCTTATAGGCATTCATTAGATGTTGCTTTTCTAGTTTGCACTCTCTTGTTTGGATCACCAATAATCAAATCTGTTGTGTGACTCCTAGACCATTTAGGATTAGAGATGTATGTTGATGAGCTTGCTTGATTATCATCTCCTTCCCCTAAGTCTGTGCTCCCAGCTTCTGAGAAAACTTCCCCTGAATTAATGCTTAAATCAAGGTTAAAGGTATCCCCTGATGGTGCATGCCCTGATAGAGTATTCCCTGACCTGTTGTCTAGGAGTTTAACTCTATCTATTGAAGGGGCTTCTATAGTGTTTGGATTGACATCAGGGATGGTTATATTCTCTATTTGTCTGCACTCATCAGCTTCAATCTCTTAATAATCAAAATCATCTTCGTTTTCAAATCTTAGCTCCTCATGAAAACCAAGGTCTTCAAGTCCAGAAATTTCTTGATCATCAAAAGCTATATTTATAGATTCCATCACTACCTGGAGTCTCTTGTTGTAAACCTTGAAGGCCTTAGATGTCAGGGAGTAACCTAGGAAAATTGCTTCATCAGCTTTTGGATCAAATTTTCCTAAGTTCTCACCAATGTTCCTTAAAACAAAGCATTTGCATCCAAAACATGTAGGAACTTGATGTTTGGTTTCCTCCCTATCATTAGCTCATATGGTGTCTTGTTGTGAGCCTTTTTAATCAAAGACCTATTTTGAGTGAAGCAAGAAGTGGAAATTGCCTCAGCCCAAAAATAGGTAAGAATCCTTGCCTCTGCTAGCATTGTCCTAGCAGCTTCTATCAGGATTCTATTTTTCCTTTCCACTACACCATTCTGTTGAAGAGTCCTTAGAGCAGAGAATGTATGATTGATGCCTTTCTCCACACAAAATCCATCAATAGCTGCATTCTTGAATTCAGTTCCATTATGTTAGGTTTTAGAACATTTGATGATGATTGTCTTTAGATTACTTAGAATACAAATGTATAGAAAGTGTTAATTAGTAACACTGAAGTTTTGTAGCCAGTAGTTATCTCTTTGTTTGTAATTCATTTATTCTTTGTAAAGAGATACGATTATTTTTTATTTGTAATTAACTGCTGGAATGGAGTATCGAAGCTTCAAGAAGTCAAGTTGTGTATTTGATCTGTTAGAGTTTGCAAAAAGGATTATCGGAGACTAGAAGAACTGGTCAGAGACTAGTTTTTCTATCGAAGACTAAAAGCTTACGTCATCAGAGATTAAAGAAAAAGGAATCAGAGACTAAGCTGACGTCATCAGAGACTAAGCCTTAACGTGTCAGAGACTAAATAACATTATCGGAGACTACATAAGCTGACGTCATCTGGGACTAAAAGTCATCAGGGACTAAACGTACGTCATCAGGGACTAAACGTACCAGGGACTAAAAGAGTCATCAGGGACTAAATGTACCAGAGACTAAAAGATACGTTAGGGACTAAAAGAAGCATCAAAGACTAATTATGAATCAATCTCTGATAGATACAGAGTTCGAAATGAAAAAGGAATGTCTTCCACGTAAAGTAAAATATTATTGAAGACGTAGCTGGTAAGGAAACTAACCTGAAATCTATTCCTATCAAAAAGGAAAGATTGTATTTGATTCGAATAAGGAAGCTGAATTTTATTCAGAATAGGAACTGAGTTAAATGTAATTCGGTTGATATAGAAGCTGTATAGGTTTTTCATAGTTTTGTATCTTTTCCTATACAGAATAGAAAAGAAGCTGCCGATTACATTATTGTGATTGTTAGGATTTGTATTCAATTGTAAATCAATAAAGCAATTGTTTATAAATAGATTTGTGTTCTTGTTCTTTTTATTCCGCAAGAAAAATTTAGTTTCTTAAAGAACAAATAATCAAAGAATTTTCAAAGAACTTGTATTCAACCCCCCCCCCCCCCCCCTTCTACAAGTTCTCGGCATCTCACTGGGAAAACAATTGGTATTAGAGCCTGTAATTGAATTTATTCAATTAAAGCGTTCCAAGAGATGGCCAACGACGAAGCAAGCAGCTCTAACATCATAGCGTATGCGGGAAGTAGAGATGGTGGTACAGGAATCCTTATTCTTAAAAGAGAAGAATATCCAATGTGGAAACAAAAGATGTATATGCACTTAAGAGCAACAGATCCAGATTACATAGATAGGATTGAGAAGGGTCCTTATCTACCAAGGAAATTCATTCCTGCAAAAACTGTCGAAGGATCTGTTGTTGCAGAACACTTTGAACTTGCTCCAGAAAGTGATTACACAAATGAAGACAAGTTACAAGTGTTAAAGGATGCTAAATTGATGAACATACTTTATAATGGAATTGATAAAAATATGTTCACAAGCATCATAAATTGCACTACATCTAAACAAATCTGGGACACCATCAAAGTCCTGTGTGAAGGGACTGACCAAGTCCGAAAGAAGAAGAGATCATTGTTGACACAACAATATGAGTTCTTTCAAGCAAAGCCTGGTGAACCTATAACATCAGTATATGACAGGTTCAACACTTTGCTCAACGACTTGAAAATACTTGGGAAGTCTTATGATAATGAGGATATAAACACCAAGTTCAAGAGATCTCTCCCACCAAGTTGGGATCCAAAGACAACAACAATAAGAGAGGCTCATGACTTGGATCTTCTCACACTGGACAGGCTCTACGGAAATTTAAAGACCTACGAACTTGAAGTAGAGCAACGACAACGCATGCATGGAAAGGATAGAGGAGCTGCGTTGATGGTTGAGACAAGCAACTCTCAAGAGAAGCTTGATGAGGAATCTTCTAACGCTAGCTCAACTAATAATGAAGATGAACTGGATACTGATGACGACATGGAGGAATTCATGACATTCATGGTCAAACAGTTTAAGAAATTTAGGGCTAGCAGAAAAGGAAGAAAATCATCGAGAAAACCTAACCCTAAACGAGAAGGTCAAAAAGTCACCTTCGACTTAAAGAAAATAAGATGCTACAATTGTGATGGGTTAGGGCACTTTGCCAATGAGTGCAAGAAGCCTAGATCTAATTATAGATCTAAGGATGAAAAATCAAGGAAGGACTTTGCTGACAAGAAAGCCAAATCCAAGAGCAAAGCATTGATTACTGAGGGAAAAGATTGGATTGACAGCGACTCTGATGAAGAAGTTGTCAACTTTGCCCTAATGGCTCGTAGTGACGAGTCAAGTGATTCTACAAAGGTATGTCATGCAAATCAGAATTTCAACGTGCTTAATTTACTTGATACATCTAGCATTGAAAGCATTCAAAAAGATATGTCTGATTTACATGTCAGTTTTAGGTCTTTAACTATAAAGCGTACCAATGTAAAAGAATCACGTGACATTCTCTTAAAAAGAAACAAGTTTCTTGAAGAGAGATTGGCACAGTTTGATACCATCAAGTCTGACTTAAACAAAGCACATCATATGATTGATGCTTTGAAAAAGAGGGAATATTACTTAGTAGAGCAACTTGAAATTGCTCAAGCTAAGATTAAACAATGGAATACTTCCTCTAAAAAGTTATCTGACTTGGTAGGGTATCAAACAATAGGTCAAAAATCTGGACTAGGTTATGATGAAAATCTAGATAAAAGTTCAGATTTAAATGATCAAATCGAAGCTGCAAACTCCTCAACTAGTAAGCCAAGTTTTAAAAGAATTAATTTTGTATCTCCTGTTATTGAACCTAAATTTATAAACACTCAAGATCAACATATCACTGCAAAAACAGAAATTGATCAAAAGACAGTTAATGTTGTTGATAAGAGTGAATCAAAAAGATTAACATTGGGTTCATGACAAAGACACAATTGAATAAAAAACTGGAAGCTCTTCCAGACAAAAAGGATGAAAAGTTAGTGGAGTTAAGCAGAAAGAAGAAAAATAGGAATGGAAAGATAGGCATTAACAAACATACAAACTATGCTAGAATGCCTGATGCTCCTAGAAAAACATGCCATGTATGTGGAAACCCTAACCACATAGCAATAAACTGTAGGAGCAAAAATAAAATTCCTATAATTGAGACTGCACCTTCAAAGAGAATAAAAGATAAATCACCAATAAAAAGGTTAGATAATCTTTGCAGTAAAACTGAAAATTCTAAACTTGGCAGTCTCTCACAAACAAGTAGCAAGACTATTGATTGTCCTATTCTAGTTAAAACTGTTAAAAGACAATCAACTCAATCTGAGTTAAGTCTTGAGTCTACAACTAGTGAGAAAGGATCCAAGAAAATCTGGGTCCCAAAAATCTCAAACTAGTTATTCTCTACTGTGCAGGGCAAAAAGAAGAAATCATGGTACTTGGACAGTGAATGTTCAAGGCACATGACCGGAGATAAGACCCTGCTAAAATAGTATGAAGAGAAAAGTGGCCCAAAAGTCACTTTTGGAGATGACAGCAAAGGCCATACAAGGGGATATGGCAATGTTGAACATGGAGATGTCATCTTCACAGAAGTAGCACTGGTTGACGGCTTAAAGCACAATTTGTTAAGTGTGAGTCAACTATGTGATAAAGGATTCCATGTCACCTTTAAAGAAGACCTATGCCAGGTGTGTGATAATGAATCTGGGAATGTGATATTGACTGGAAAAAGAAAAGGAAATTTGTATGTCACAAATCTTATTTCTTTTACTGATCAAATCACATGTCTCTATAGCAAAGCCTCAACTGAGGAAAGTTGGCTTTGGCACAAGAAGCTTTCTCACTTGAATTTTAAAAATATCAACAAGCTTGTGAGGAAAAACTTAGCAGCTGGCATTCCACAATTGGAATTTAAACAAGATGGATTATGTGATGCATGCCAGAAAGGGAAACAAAAAAGTGTATCATTCAAGAGCAAACCAGCAACATCAATCACTGACCCACTACAATTGTTACACATGGACTTGTTTGGTCAAGTAAATGTGATGTCTATCTTAAGAAATAGATATGCCTTGGTTATTGTGGATGATCACACGAGGCATACTTGGGTAAAATACCTCTTTACAAAAGATGAAGCTGCTCAGTTGATAATTGATCATATCAAGAAAATAGAAACTGAGTCAGGAAAAATAGTTAGGGTTATAAGGAGCGATAGAGGTACAGAATTCAAGAATTCCCAAGTACTTGAATTCTGCACTGAAAAAGGAATAACTCATCAATTCTCAGCTCCAAGAACACCTCAACAAAATGGAGTTGTTGAGAGGAAAAATAGAACCCTTATTGAAGCAGCAAGGACTATGTTACAAGAGGCTAAGCTTCCCACATATTTTTGGGAGGAAGCTATAAGCACTGCTTGCTTTACACGGAATAGATCCTTGATTAACAAAGCATACAACAAAACACCTTACGAGTTAATGATTGGGAGAAAACCAACTCTCAAGTTCTTACATGTGTTTGGTTGTAAGTGCTTTGTACTGAGAGATTCCTTAGAATCAAAAGGAAAGTTTGACAATAAATTTGATGAAGCAATCTTCTTAGGTTATTCTCTGTCAAGTAAAGCATACAGAGTATATAATCTAAGAACAAAAGTCATTCTGGAATCAATTCAAGTCATGTTTGATGATAAAAAGATTCTAGGAATGATTGGACAAGGATTGCATGAACCTGTCAGTTTTGAGAATGAATTGGATGCATGGGAATATCCATCAGAGACTACTGAACAACCCCAAGATAGCAATGATCCCTACACAATTGAGGGGGAGCTAACAGTTGTGCATGAAGTGCCTAGAACTAATACTCTATCAGAAAATAGAATGTTAGATGAAACTCAAGAGACTGGTAACATTAGCATCCCATCGGAGACTAATGGTCTACCAGAGACTAGAGTCCCTGATGCACAATCAGAAACTATATTGACACCGGATTCAGTAGAAATAAATATCTCAGGGGAAGCTAATAATGAAGAAGTCAATAGTTCAGGGGGAGCAGTCTCTGATCATGAAGCTAGAATGGGTTACACCAATCTAGAAAATGTAGCCTCAACTTCAAGATCAAATCTGCCATGTGCAATTCCATGGTTGAGAGACCACACGCCAGATTTGATAATTGGAAGTTTAGAGGATGGAGTCCAGACTAGAAGTGCAACTCAAAATGAATGTTTATATCTCAGTTTTCTCTCAAAGATTGAGCCAAAGAAAATTGAGGAAGCACTTCAAGATCCTGACTGGATAATTGCCATGCAAGAAGAATTGAACCAATTCACTCGAAACAAAGTCTGGAGACTGGTACCTAAACCAAAGAATAGATCAATTATTGGTGCCAAATGGGTCTTCAGAAACAAAATGGATGAAGCTGGTACAATTACAAGGAACAAAGCAAGACTGGTTGCAAAAGGATATTCTCAAGAAGAAGGAATAGACTATGATGAAACTTTTGCACCAGTAGCAAGACTTGAAGCAATACGAATCTTTTTGGCATATGCAGCCTACAAGGACTTCAAGGTGTACCAGATGGATGTCAAAAGTGCTTTCTTAAATGGAAAATTGGAAGAGGAAGTCTATGTTTGCCAACCCCCAGGTTTTGTAGACTCCAAATTTCCAAATCATGTCTATAGGTTAGATAAAGCACTTTATGGCTTAAAACAAGCACCAAGAGCTGGTATGATACTCTATCTCAATTTTTAATTGAAAACAAATTTGTTAGAGGTATCATAGATAAAACATTATTTTATAGAAAGCAAGACCCTGATATTATATTGGTGCAGATACATGTAGATGATATTATATTTGGGTTTACAAATGAAAATCTTTATAAAAAATTCTCAAAACTTATGCAATCTAGATATGAAATGAGTATGATGGGAGAATTAACATTCTTTTTAGGATTGCAGATTAA
>CM025788.1:21565270-21579480 GCA_014636745.2 Centella asiatica
CCCCCCCCCCCCCCCCCCTTCTACAAGTTCTCGGCATCTCACTGGGAAAACACATTATCTGTCCTCAATGTCCTAACCACTGACCCTGACTCAGTCTCCACTTTCTTTACATGGTCAATGATTTGTTGAGGTACTTCAAATTTAGTATTTTGAAACTTGAGCCAAGTATATCTGGTGTAGTCATCCACAATGACCATTGCAAATCTTTTCTTTGACACTGACATTATGTTGACAGGGCCAAAGAGATCCATCTGAAGCAATTGAATTGGATCCTTAATCGTTGTGGCTTCCTTGCTGACAAAGGATGATTTCCTTTGCTTTCCTTGTTGACAAGCTCAACATAATCCTTCTTGAATGAATTCCACTTGAGGTAGTCTAATTACCAACTCTCTCTTCACCAAATCATTGATAGTTTTGTAGTTCAGGTGAGAGAGCTTCTTGTGCCATAGTCTGCTCTCATCAGGTGTTGCCTTTCTGTAGAAGCATGATTCTCCATTTACTGAATTGAAATCAGAAATGTAGAGATCTCCTTTCCTTATTCCTGATAAGACCAGCTTCCCATCATCTTCATTTGAGATCAAACACTGATCCCCTTTGAAAGAAATGATGTATCCCTGTCACATAGTTGACTTATGCTTAATAAGTTGTGCTTAAGCCCATCAACTAGTGCTACATTTTCAAATGAGACATCCTCATTTGCTGCTTTGTCATAACCAAGAGTCAGTCATTTGCTGTTATCACCAAAAGAAATCACTGGACCAGCCTTTTCTTGAAATTCTGTGAGCAGGGATTTGTTTCCTGTCATGTGTCTTGAGCAACCACTGTCTAGAAACCAGATTTAACTGCCTTTGACCTTTCCCTGCACACAAGAACCATTTAATATTTTTTTTGTACCCATGTGGCTTTGGGTCCTCTAGGTTTAGTCACAGTTAATGGTAAAACAACTTTTTCATTATGTGTGACTTTTGATTTTAGCAAATTAAAGACTTTCTCCTTTTTAGGAGCTACTTTATATACTTTTGATTTAAAAACAATTTTCTTATCTTTACCCTTAAGGGTGCATGCTTGAGCAGTTGGTAAATCATCAGCATATAATATTGTGCCAATTAGAATCTGTGGTCTTACTTTATCAGTGGAAAGATAAATGATTATTGCTACCACAATTCCAACACACTTTCCTAGGGGTTTCATGCATAGAGGTGTAATTATTTGCTTTGTTTACACCTAACTTTCCATTCCTATTCTTTTTATTATTTCCTAACAAACCTTTATCCTTTGAAGGACTACGATGACCTGATGCACTCTTATCCCCTGATGACTGTGTATCCACTGATGCAAAGTCTAGTTCCTTCTTAACTTGGGGTTTCAGTGCTTTGGCAAGAACAGGTTTCTTGCCTCTCCCACCACTTGTGGAAGCTTCACACATTGGGAAAACATTCCCTTTTTCTAACTTTGTTACAGCCTTTACAAATTTGATAGGTTGTATAGGCTTTTTTTCCGAAGCTAGCTGCATTTTCAACCTCAATATGAGGTTGCTTCACTAGAGTCTCTTCATAGCCTAAACCAGATTTGTGATCAGATTTCTGAAAATTTATTTGATCATCCAGTTTCTTGCTTGACTCATTCCATTTCTTTATGACTTCCCTTTCTTGTTTCAGAAGATTGGAGGTCCATTCCTCTCTTTTGATAGCACAGTCAAGGAGATTTTTAGTCCTTGAGAGTTCTTTTTCAAGACTCTCAAGTCTAGAGAGCTCTGATTCTAAAAGAGTATTCCTAGCAGTCAAATGTTCATTTATTTTCTGTACTCTCTCAGTCTCAGCTATAGCACTCCTTAGTGTGTCATAAAGATCTTTTATCTCACAAGTCATTTCCTTAACAGTTTTAACACAATCATTTTTAGACATGTTAGAGGAAATTTCAAGACTTACTTGTGAGCTGCTGCTGTCAGTGGATGAGGCCATCAGTGCTAGGTTGACATATTCTTCATTATCTTCTTCATCTGAGTTAGCCCAGTCCTTTCCCTCTGCAATGTAAGCTTTTCCCTTCTTGGTGGCATTTAGAAGGTCAAAATATTTCTTCTTGTAATCCACATCAGCTTCCTTTCCCCTGGATTCACCTTCCTTTGTGGTCTTGCGGCACTCATTTGCAAAATGACCCATCTCATTGCACTTGTAGTACTTTATTCTTGATTTATCAATAAAGCTTTTGGTGCTACTAGGTTTCTTTGCTGAAAATATTTTTGACCCTTATGGTTTTTCAAATTTCAGCTTGGAAAACTTTTTTGCTAGAAAGGCCATGGTTTCATCCAGTTCTTCTAACTCTTCAGGAGTATACTCAGTCTCCATTGAGTTAGCTTCTTCTTCTTCTTCCAGACTTTCTTCAGCATCCCCTGACTATTGCTTCATCAAGACACTTGGTCTTATTTCGTCTTTGTTCTTTCTAGCAGTCATCAGGGCTACAGATTTAAGCTTCCTGGCATCCCCTGACATTTCAGATCTTTGTTGAACCTCTAGTTAATATGTCTTTAAGGTGCCATAGAGCCTATCCAAGTCTAGGATATTTATGTCCTTGGATTCCCTGATGGCTACAGTCTTTGGATCCCACGATATAGGAAGTGCCCTTATGAATTTTTTATTGATGTCTTTGTTGGCATAGCTCTTCCTATACATCCTTAGGTCATTTACCAACCCGTTAAATTTGTCAAACATTTCAGTGAGTGTTTCACCATTTTTCATTGTGAACCACTCGTACTTTTGTGTCAACAACTGCAGTTTGTTTTCCTTCACATCCTAAGTACCATCACACAAGATCTGAATGGTATCCCATATAGATTTAAACATTGTAAGATTCATGATACTATTTAGCATATCATCGTCTAAACCATTATATAGGATGCTTGTGACTTTTAGATCTTTTCTTTACTTTCTCTCTTTCCTTTGGAGTCATTTCTTCAGTAGTCTTTGGAACTAATCTTTCTGGAACACTAACTCCATTGACAACCTTTTGAGGAATGAGCTTCTTTGGAACATGAAGGCCTTCTTCTAGAATTTGCAAGTATTCATCATTGATTGCTCTTAGATGAACTATCATTCTTTGTTTCTAGAAAAAGTACTTTCCCCTTTCCAACATGGGGACTTTGCTATTTCCAACTTTGTTAGCCATTTTGAACAATCGTCTAGCAAGTGTAATTTGCTAGTTGGCTCTGATACCAATTATTATAGTAAAATAGGCTCAAGTGTTTGTAGAAGTGGGGGTTGATACAAACACTCAAAACTTTTCGCTCTTTAAAAAAAACTTTTTAAGCACAGTTGGAAATAGTTACAATATCAGAAAAACTATAAAGAGTTTACAAAGAACACATAAGCATTCAAGTTAAAATAGTTGTATTAAAACTTGATGTTTTCTAGAAATCTGTTTAACCACAAAATGTGATAAACAGCTACAATCTGTAATGAATTACAGCTACAATTTCACACTCACTAGGTTCTCACTTTCTTTGAATATTTCTTTCAACATATATTACAAGGCTTCTTTCTAGTGTTTGTGTGCTTCTCTGTCTGTGATCCGTTGGATATCCTCTCTTATATATTGAGACCTCTTTTGCATATTTCGAAGATCAGTTGTTGAACCCACGTGCTTAGACATGCTGCTTTTTCAACTTGGCCACATGTATGTTACATCGATGTCCTTTTGGAATGATGTGTCTGACTGTTGATGACTTTTGTTGCTCCTTTTTCATCCTCTGATCTTCAAGCATTTAATGATCGAGAGTTGTCATTGGACCACCAAACTTCAAGAAATATCTTTCCAGTTTATATCTTTTGCTTCTGTAACAAGCTTCATTGATTTGCGTGTAAGACCTGATGATGAGTGTATGCCGTCATAACTGTCCACTGATAGCAAGCCCTGATGTGGACTTGATCAGTGCTTCCGGATCCCTTGATGACAAGTCCTATTCAAGACTCGATCAGTGCTTCAACCTTCACTTGAGTTATCCAAGTGCTTCTTAATCCCCTGACATTAAGACTTAAAGCTTCCACTGATGGCTTCCACTGATGTAGTGCTTAGCATTCCCCTTGGCAGGTTAGCTTGCCACTGTCATACCCTGATAAGTTCCCCTGACGGGTTGCCATGTTACTTTCATGCCCTAACGCGTTCCCCCTAATGAGTTTGGCTTGCCATTGCCATACCCTGACACGTTCCCCTGATGGGTTGGTCTGCCTTTGTCATCCCCTAATGGGTTCCCCTGACAATTTTAATCACCGAAGCTTTGTTGATTTTGTTTAGAATGTCTGATGTGTGGAATACTTAAGTGTTTTTTAGTAACAATAGACATCCCTCTTCACTATCAAGTCCTTTAGAAGTTTCAACTGATAACTTGCCTAGTGTGTAATACTTAATCCATTGATGACTAAGTTGATCATCAGTGGATGCAAAATGTGTCCATATACTTAGGTTTATAGAACACCCTGAGTATGTACAGATGCACAAACAAAACTCTAAGCATCATTATCATTTATACCTAACATCAACTATGTGATAAAGGTTACATCATTTCTTTCAAAGGGGATCAATGCTTAATCTCAAAAGAAAGTGATGGGAAGCTAGTCTTATCAGGGGTAAGGAAAGGAGATCTCTACATTGCTAATTTTAAGTCAGTGGATGGAGAGTCATGTTTCTACAGCAAGGCTACCCCCTGATGAGAGTAGACTATGGCACAAGAAACTCTCTCACCTGAACTACAAAGCAATCAATGATTTGGTGAAGTGAGAATTGGTAACTGGACTACCTCAAGTGGAATTTATTCAAGAAGGATTATGTTCAGCCTGCCAACAAGGGAAGCAAAGGAAATCATCCTTTGTCAGCAAGGAAGCCACAATGATCAAAGATCTGATTCAATTGCTACACATGAATCTCTTTGGTCCTGTCAACATTATGTTAGTATCAAAGAAAATATTTGCCAAGTCTGAAGTACATCAACAAATTATTGACCATGTAAAGAAAGTGGAGGCTGAGTCAGGGTTAGTGGTTAGAATATTAAGGACAGATAATAGAACTGAATTCAAGAATGCAGCTGTTGATGGATTTTGTGTGGAGAAAGACATCAATCATACATTTTCTGCTCCAAGAACTCCTCAATAGAATGGTGTAGTGGAAAGGAAAAATAGAACCCTGATAGAAGCTGCTAGAACAATGATAGTACAGGCAAGGATTCTGATGTAAGGTGTTTAAGCCTACAGCCTCGGATAGACTAAATCAACTTGTTGATGTACGCACAAGAAATAGATTTAGGGTTCTTGAACGAATCACACGTTCAAGGTTATTCGAATCGCACGAATAGGGTTTTGTTTATATCTCACAAACAAGAAGGAATTGCAGAATAACTCTGAATTTTATTAATCAATCAACTATCCTTATTATACAACATGAGCAACTATTTATAAGCTGTTAAGATCCCTATTCCTAATTGGAAAGAATATTACATTGGAAAGAAAGCAAACCTACCAAACTAAGAAACATATACGAAACAAATACAAAAATAAATAAAATACAAGAAAATTAATAACCCAAACTATCAGTGGATAATTAAGCTGTCGAAGACTAATTATCCTCTGACAAGCAAATTTGGCTATCAGAGACTAATTAGTCTCTGACGACGTAAACTTGAACTGTCGGGGACTAAGCAGGACTATACTTGGGATAAGCAATCTTCACTTAGATAAGCAAAGGATCTTGCTTACTAAAGTCCTTGCTTATTTCCATTCTAAGCAGGACTATACTTGGGATATTCTAAGTAGATAAAGGTCCTTGCTTATTTCCATTCTAAGCAAGACTATACTTAGAATATTTCTTGTATCTTCAGCAGACTTCAATGGTGATCAAAACTCCTTGCTTAACTAAGTAGTATATCCACCTAACAAGTTGGATATTTTTCTAAGTCCTTTTACAACATTTAAGCAAGGACTATATTACATCATCAATTCTTAAATACTAAATAATGAATAAATATTTAAGCAAAGATTATATAAGCAGGGGTGCAACAACACTAGGAATATTAACTTGTCTTGGGTAAATATACTCTTCTTCACATTAGCGAACAACTGGTTCTCACTTAATACCATAAATACTTCTCGCAAATGTGACAAGTGTTCGTCCATGCTCTTGCTATAAACCAATATATCATCAAAATACACTACCACAAACTTGCCAATGAACTTACATAGAACATGGTTCATAAGCCTCATAAAGGTACTTGGTGCATTCGATAATCCGAATGGAATGACCAACCACTCATACAATCCATGCTTGATCTTGAACGCAGTTTTCCATTCATCTCTTTCTCGCATGTGAATTTGATGATATCCGCTTTTCAAGTGTACTTTTGAGAACACCACAGCACCATGCAACTCATCCAACATATCATCAAGCCTAGGAATTGGGTAACGATATTTAACCGTTATCTTGTTGATTGCATGGTTGTCTACACACATCCTCATGGTTCCGTCCTTCTTCAATACTAGTAAAGCTGGGACTGAATACGGACTCATGGATTCGCGAACATATCCTCTCTCAATCAGCTCATCAACTTGCCTCTTCCATTCCTTGGCTTCCCCTGGGTTACATCTATAAGCTGCCCTATTTGGTAACGATGCTCCCGGTATCAAATCAATCTAATGTTCAATACCTTGGATTGGTGGTAATCCTCTGGGTAATTCCTCTGGAAATAATGCTTTAAATTCTTCGAGTAGTTTCTGAATTTGAGGATTAACAATTAACGAATTCAGATTCATCACCTCACGTGCCAATAACAACAAGACTTCCCCTCCACCACGTAGGGTAACCTCCACCTCACACCTACTTACCAGTAGAGACTCCATACTCACCTTAGTTCTTGCTTTTCGATCTTCCAGAATTTGTTTGGGAGTCATAGGCTTCAGCACTATCTTTTGGCCCTCCTTGCGAAAAGCATAGGTGTTATGCTTTCCGTCATGAATAACATGACGATCAAACTGCCAAGGCCTCCCTAACAGTATATGACATGCATCCATCTGTGGTACTACGTCAAACAACACTTCGTCTTTATACACATTCCCCACTGAAGAGGAAATTAGGACTTGTTTATCTACGTTCACCGCATTGTCTTGATTAATCCACTGAAGCTTGTATGGATTAGGGTGCTTCGACATTTTGAGTTGCAGCTTCTCAACAACCTCACTCGACACAACATTTGTACTACTTCCTCCATCGATGAGTAAGTTGCATACCTTTTTTATCACCTTGCACCTTGTTTAGAATATGGTTTCACGTTGGTCCGTTTTGTTTACTATTTTAGTATTAAGTACCCGCCTTAATACTAATAGCTCCCCACTATCACACTCCACTTCTTGATCCTTACACTCATCATCATGCTCCTCCTCGGACTCAGAGTCACTTTCATAGGCAGTTTCCATTGCAAACGCATTCCGTACTTCTTGCATAGTGAAGGTCTTCTTGTTAGGGAAATCCATAGCATAATGGCCTAATCCCTTACACTTATAACAAGTGATATTGCTTAAGTCCTTTTTTGGCCTATCCTTCTTCATCGTACTATCCACCATCTTTTCTTTGCCCTTACTCCTGGTCCCGCTAGGTTCAGTCTTTCTACCTTTAGATCTCCAAGAACTAGTGGTTTTAATCAGCTTTGAGTATGTCCTATTTGTATTAGCTTTACATTGCCTCTCCACCTTCACGACAAGTTTAACAATATCATCAAAGAATACATACAGTGTTAATTCAACTGTATCCGCTATATCCCTGTGCAGACCCCTCAAAAAACGAGCAATAGTTTGTTCGTCAGACTCAATCAGTTCACATCGTAATTTCAAAGACTCAAACTCCTTCACATAATCTTCAACACTCATATCACCTTGTCTAAGTGTTTGCAGATGCAAGTATAACTCCTGTTTGTAGTAATCAGGAATGAACCTTTTCCTCATTAGATTCTTCATCATGCGCCAACTAGTAATGGGTTCGTCACCATCTCGTCTTCTTTGAGCCACTAGGTTATCCCACCATAGGTTAGCATACTTCGAGAACTCCAAAGGTGCCAGTTTACACTTTCTTTCTTCCGTGTGGTTTTGGAATTCAAAGATCTTTTCGACCTTTTGAACCCATTCCAAGAACTTTTCAGGGTCAGTGCTTCCAGTGAAAGAAGGAACTTTTAGCTTTATATTGAAACGTTCTTCACGAACATTAGGTGGGTCGTTACGAACATTATATTCCAGCTCTTGTTCTGGACCTTCAGTTTCTCGGGCATGACCATTGTTATGTCCCAACAATCTGGCCATTATCTCTTCCAATCGATCCAATTCTGTAGTCATCGTCGCACATTGATTTTGCAAACGTTGGATCTTTGCATCTTGTAAAGTTGCTCCACGAGGTAAACCCGTTTCTCCAATATTATCGTGCCAACTTGAATCAGACATGTTTTAATTTGAGCGTTCTTGATTTCTCACTCCCAATGCCAAATAGCTATGATACCAATATGATGTAGGGTGTTTAAGCCTACAGCCTCGGATAGACTAAATCAACTTGTTGATGTACGCACAAGAAGTAGATTTAGGGTTCTTGAACGAATCATACGTTCAAGGCTATTCGAATCGCACGAATAGGGTTTTGTTTATATCTCACAAACAAGAAGGAATTGCAGAATAACTCTGAATTTTATTAATCAATCAACTATCCTTATTATACAACATAAGCAACTATTTATAAGCTATTAAGATCCCTATACCTAATTGGAAAGAATATTACATTGGAAAGAAATCTAATCAAATACAGAAAGAAAGCAAACCTACCAAACTAAGAAACATATACGAAACAAATACAAAAATAAATAAAATACAAGAAAATTAATAACCCAAACTATCAGTGGATAATTAAGCTGTCGGAGACTAATTATCCTCTGACAAGCAAATTTGGCTATCAGAGACTAATTAGTCTCTGACGACGTAAACTTGAACTGTCGGGGACTAAGTAGTCTCTGATGACTTAAACTGTCAGAGACTAAGTAGTCTCTAATGACTTAAACTAGTCTCTGATGTGACGTCATCCGTAGTCTCTGATGTAGAAATTAGTCTCTGATGTGACGTCATCTGTAGTCTCCGATGCAGAAATTAGTCTCTGATGTATGCTATTTCCAGATAATATCTCGGCCAAGTCTCGACTAAGCTTCAAACGCATCAAATTCTTGTTTTGAAAGCAAAGGACAAAATTACAGGTACCTTTCAATGGATCATACTGTATATTAAGCCAAGTCCAAGTTTCTATCCGTTCTCCATAATTCTACAAACATAAACCCAAGGCTTTACACTCTTCAAGTGACAAACCCGCTGCCTTTGACAAACTAATGTCACACCTCTTAGCTTTAGATCGGGTAACTGGACCTCCAAGCCTCAACTCACCATCATCATGTGACCCATTACTATTGATGCCCACATCAGATTCCTACCTATTTTTGGGCTAAGGCAATATCCACTGCTTGCTTTACTCAAAATAGGTCATTAATCAACAAAGCTTACAACAAGACCCCATAGAGAAAACCAAACATCAAGTTTCTACATGTTTTTGGACGCAATTGCTATGTGTTAAGAAAACTTTGGTGAGAACTTAGAAAAATTTGATCCAAAAGCTGATGAAGCAATTTTCCTAGGTTACTCCCTGACATCTAAGGCCTACAGGGTTTATAACAAAAGACTCTAAGTGGTGATGGAGTCTATAAATGTAGCTTTTGATGATCAAGAGATTTCTGGACTTGAAGACCCTGGTTTACATGAAGAACTAAGATTTGAAAATGAAGATGATTTTGATTGTTAAGAGTATGAAGTTGATGAGTGCAAACAAATGGAGAATTTATCCATCCCTGATGTCAATCCAAACAACATAGAAGCCCCTACAGCAGATGAAGTTAACTTCCTGGACAACAGGTCAGGGAATACTCCATTAGAGGATAATCCATCAGGGAATGCACCATCAGGGGATCACTTTAACCCTGATTTAAGCACAAATTTAGGGGGAGTTTTCTTAGAAGCTGGTAACAAGACTTAGGCGGAGGAGATGATAATCAAGAAAGCTCATCAAAATACATCTCTAAACCCAAATGGTCTAGAAGTCACACAATAGATTTGATCATTGGTGATCCAAATAAGAGAATGCAAACTAGAAAAGCAACATCTAATGAATGCCTATATGCTTGCTTTCCTTCATAAACAGAGCCAAAGAAATTTGAAGAAGCCATTTAAGATGCAGATTGGATCATGGCTATGCAGGAAGAGCTAAATCAATTTGAAAGAAATCAAGTATGGAAGCTGGTGCCTAAACCCAAAGACAGAATTGTAATAGGTACCAAGTGGGTATTCAGAAACAAGATGGATGAAGCTGACATTGTTATAAGGAACAAAGCAAGACTGGTTGCAAAGGGATATCTTCAAGAGGAAGGGATTGACTTTGATGAAACTTTTGCACCAGTAGCCAGACTTGAGGCTACAAGGATTTTCTTAGCCTATGCAGCATATTCAAACTTTAAAGTTTTTCAAATGGATGTGAAAAGTGTCTTTCTCAATGGGAAACTGGAATAGGAGGTGTATGTCCAACAACCACTAGAGTTTGAAAGTTTGAAATTCCCAAATCAGGTCTACAAATTAGAGAAAGCACTTTATGAATTGAAGCAAGCTCCTAAAGCTAGGTATGATACACTGTCAAAGTTTCTAGTGGATAACAAGTTCACAAGAGGTATCATTGACAAGACATTGTTCTTTAGACAACACCAAGGTCATCTGATCCTGGTTCAAATATATGTTGATGATATCATCTTTGGATCCACAGACACTAGATTGTGTGAAAAGTTCTCCAAGCTCATGCAAAGCAAGTATGAAATGAGTTTGATGGGTGAATTGTCTTATTTCTTAGGACTGTAGATGAAACAAGTCACTGATGGGATTTATATTCATCAGACAAAGTATGCCAAAGAACTTCTCAAGAAATTTGACATGGAGGACTCAAAAGTAGCAAAGACCCCATGGCCACAGCAACCAAGATTGACCCTGATAAGAATGGAAAGAAAGTTAATCTGAAGACTTACAAGGGAATGATTAGATCATTGCTATATCTAACAACAAGTAGGCCTGACATTATCTTTGCAACATGTCTTTGTGCAAGATATCAAGCTGATCCAAAGGAGTCTCATCTCATTGCAGTGAAAAGAATCTTGAGATATATCAAGGGCACTACATAGTTGGGACTTTGGTATCCAAAGGAGTCTGGATTTGAATTACTGGGGTATTTTGATGCTGACTTTGGAGGATGTAGAATTGACAGAAAAAGTACAACAAGAAGCTGTCAGTTTTTGGGAGGAAGGCTTGTATCTTGGTTCAGCGAGAAGCAGCACTCAATTTCAACATCAACTGCTGAAGTTGAATATATTGCAGTTGGAAGTTGCTGTGCGCAAATCCTATGGATGAAAAATCAGTTAATGGACTATGGACTGAATTTCAACCAAATCCAATAAGGTGTGATAACACTAGTGCCATTGCCATTGCTGAAAATCCTGTGCAACATTCTAGAAACCAAACATATAGAAATCAAATATCACTTTATTAGGGAACATGTGATGAATGGAACTATTGAACTACAATTTGTACCAACAAACAAGCAGCTGACAGACATATTCACCAAGGCTCTTGATAAAGCCACTTTTACCAATCTTGTGGGAGAGCTGGGTATGGTGAATTATGCAAAATGAAGTTCAATAAACTTGCTAAAGACATGTCAGAAAGGCTATTGGAACAACTCAAACTATCAAATGCTTAAGTTCTGGTACTCCTAACTCATCTCACGAATTCCTGATAAATTTAGTTGATATGTGACTATGTATGTTAAAAATGTATATATGTACATATATTTGGTTGTTTTGCTTGTTTTTGTTTGTTTTGTCTGATGCATCAAGGTCAGGGTCTCTGTCGAGAAGCATCAAGGTCAGGGTCTCTGTCGAGAAGCATTAGGATCAGGGTCTCTGTCGAGAAGCATCAGGGTGAGGGTATTCGACTAGGGCATTAGGGTCCGGGTATTCAACTCGCGCATCAAGGTCAGGGTATCCGACTCACGCATCAGGGTCAGGGTATTCAACTTGAGCATCAGGGTCAGGGTATTCGACTCGTGCATCAGGGTCAGGGTATCCGATCCGTGCATCAGGGTCAGGGTGTGTGTGTATTCATTGAACATCAGGGTCATGTAAAAGGGTTTCGACTGCATCAGGGGATTGTGTCGAGTCTGTGATAATAATTCATCAGCGAATTCTCTTGTCCCTGATGACGTGTCACCACAGAATTAATGTGACACCCTGATAGCGTGTTTTCAGGAACGGTTTTCAAACGTCAAAAGGCAGGTATTTATACTCTCTCTCTCTCTCTCTCTCTCTCTCTCTCTTTCTGAAATACCTCAAAACATTTAATCTGTCTCTGATATTCGCTCGAGCTTTCTTTTTCTCTCTCTCTTATTCATAGAAACCCTAGAACTTCAAATCTCCAACAGCATCAATGGCACCCATTAATGTTTAACAACTTCCAAGAAATCTGGTGGTTCCACCCAGAAACTATGTGGGTTTCTCTAACATTGACAAGGTAAATGATGAAGAAATGTCTGGGGAAATGACGAGGTAAATGAACTATCTACTCAACTCTGAGTATAGTCGAGCAGTCTTTACTGATGAAGAAATGTCTGGGGAAGCACTTTCACAACTTTGGTCAAGTGCTAAGTTCATGAACTCGTCAACAAGACCAGAGGTTGTGAAGGGGATCTCATTCAAGATCTTTTCTGAGAAGGGAAAAATAACCCCTTCCAGAATCAACTCTGCACTGGGGCTACCTGCACAGAACTTTGTGGAAGTACCCAGTGATGCTAATCTGCTCGATTTCTTGAGGGAACTGGGCTATAACCCTGCACCAGCACAGTGTTAAGGTTTAAGGACCTCAAGAGGGTCAATGTGAAGCGAGAGATTTCTTATCTCTTTGACACCGTAACAAAGGTGTTCTAACTTTGAGGTAATAACCTCATTAACTTTAAAAATAGCTTACGCCATGATTAGGAATGTACATATAAATATAGGAAAATTAATTTTTGATGATCTTGTAAATAACATGGATAGTTTTAATTCTAGAAAATCAAAGATTTACTATGCTAGATTTCTATCAATGATCATTAAGGATCAAATTACTAAATTTTCTTTTGAGGATGACATTTTTGTACAGACTTATAAACAAACAAAGAAATTATTTGTAGAAATAATAAAGAAATCCTTTACCATGCAGCCATTTGCACTTCCATTGCATATGGAATAGGTATTGCGTATTCTCCCTTCTACTTCTCAACCTATTAATTCTTCTCCTTCAACCACTATGGCAAAAATCACTACCAATTCTCTGTCTACCCAAGTAGTACAACCAGTTTCTCTACAACCACTCTCATTAGCCCAACCCTTAGTCTCCCAAAAGACTAAGGGTACTAAAAGAAAATCCTCTGAAGTAACCGCAACTAGTGAGGGGGAGCAAGGAGAGAGAGTGATTGGCCTTATGAGATTGAAAAAAAAGAGGGTGGCCAAGAGAGTTACCTTATAGCCAGACCAGGCAATATCCTCTCAAAAGGATATTGCTTTTGATAAGGAATTAAACACATTTCTAACTAGTTCCTCTCAAAAGGAATTAGTTATTGAAAATAGTCCCCAACCAGGGACACAGTTGAGTGAGGCACATACACGGACCATAGACCCTGATGAAA
Source organism: Centella asiatica (assembly GCA_014636745.2). NCBI lineage: Eukaryota > Viridiplantae > Streptophyta > Magnoliopsida > Apiales > Apiaceae > Centella > Centella asiatica. Next base: position 21,579,080 of record CM025788.1, read on the forward strand.
TTAACATCAGGGTCTCTGAGAGCCACTTGCAGATAATTGACACAGTGAGTGCACACATAACTTCCATTGATGGATCACCTCCTCATTTAGTGATCCAACCAACATTCCCTACTACACCTCTTCCTTCTCTCACTAATCCTCAAATTTCTTCAGATATCATGACATAAACATTAAGTGTCATGAGATCAGATTCTCCAATTTCTCATTTCATGGATGATCCAACACTCCCTAACACAGTGATTGATAGTCAACACACTCAAATGGTTGACTCATTTTTAATTGACTCAATCACTGATGATCAGACAGGGGACATAAATTCATCTGTATATACTACTGCAATAAGTCTTTATGTTCCCCCTCCTATATTTACCTCTTCCATAGAAACATACACCTCTCCAATT
>CM025788.1:21579490-21593393 GCA_014636745.2 Centella asiatica
CAGCCCATAGGAGCCCTTCTAGGACAATTTTGAGTGAGGATGTGAGAATACTTAGTGAAGAGAGGCAAAGTCAAACCCATGAGAGGACGTTGGCAAAAGGAGAAGATGAGAGTACTACCTTAGAAGACAAAGAAAAAGGAGAGTCTTCGAGAGATGCCTTAGGAGGCACAGAAAAAGGAGAGATTGAGGGAGATAAGGATGAGATCCTTGTAAATAAAGAATAGAGAGAAAATTTTGATACTGATACTGTACATACATCATCCTCTTCTAATAGTGATGAAGATGACACTCCTATGGATGATCTTTTACCACTCCTGGGAGTTGATTTATTCCTTCAGAAAAATGAGATGACAGAAAGAATAAAGTTACTCAAACAGGAGCTTTCCAGGACTACAAATCCAATTTTGACAAAGGTGCTCAAATCATAAATAATGATCAGGCAATCTGTATAGACATAGAAAATCAGAAGCTCTATACACATTTCACCAACAAAATAAACAATGTACAGCAAGTTGTTGACTCCCTTGTTACCAGCCAAACCTTGCTCCAGATGAAGAAACTTGTTGACAATGTTGACAAACAACTTTCTGACTTCTCCAACAAAATGGCTAGCATGGAAACTCTGCAACTATCTATGGCTAAGAGAAGCCCTCTAAGGATCAACAATCAGGGGATGTAACTGCTCCTGCTCCAAAAGCCAAGGATAAGGGCAAAGGTATCCTGATTGAGGAACCCAAAAAGAAATCATATACTCAATCAGGGCCTAAGCTACTTAGAGATGCCATGAAGACAACCCACTTTCGAACACCCGTCGAAGTAGTAATTGATGGGAAAGTGGAGCTTGTCTTCCCTCAAGATAAGAAGCTTATGGAAGCTGATGCGCTATATGCACAACAACTTCAAGAGGAGGATGAGAGGGAAATGGCAAAGGAAAAGGAAGAAGAAGAAAAGAAGAAAAGAGTGTCAGGCCAAGATCCTCCAGGAAACCTCAGCCAAAGAAATCTCAATCTCCCAAGGGTGCATCAGGGGATAAAGATAAAGAAAAACCAAAATCCCCTGATGCCACCAAATCCAAGTCATCAGAAGCCAATGATCAAACACCTTCTCCTATAACATATGTACCACCCACAATAGCTGAATCACTAAGAGATGAAAGGCGCAAGAATCTGACATTTATGTTCTCAACAAAAAACATAATTGTCAGGACTAATAACAAAAGGGAAAAGCTAGTCACTGTTCAACTGAAAAATGGGTTGCAGTTCACAGTCACTCTAGACTGGTTTAGGAGAATGGATGCTGAGTAGTTAGGATTGATCCTGAACTTAATTTCCAAAACATCGATGCTAAACAGAGACTTGAGGGGGATGATTGAGAGGCTGAGGAAAGCCATCAACGATGAAAGAAGCCTACCCACAGTTTTGGAGAAACCAATAAAACTATTCTACATAACAACTGATGGGCAAGAGAAAAGTATAAGAATCAAAGAAGTTGATAGGCTTGACCTGGAGGAAGCGATGCATGTTCTAAGACAAATTTCTTATCATAAGAATGAACATGTCATCCAGTTTAGAATCCTGCTGATACAAAATGTGTTGAAGGAGATTGAAGAAACCAGAGCTGATGATGGGAATACAGCAGCAGTAAGGGATGTGCCCCCTAGTAAAACGATTCAAAGAATATCCTAAGATGATCACAAACCTCATGGGTGTTGAATTCAAAAATGCAGAAAGGGAGATCATCACCTTTTACTGGTCACAACTTACTGCAGCTAATGGGTCAAAGATCAGATCAGTCCTTGAAGCCTTGGAATCCAGCAGAAATGTCAACATTGTAAACTTTAAAAGACTTCTTCAAAAGAAGCTGAAGCAACTTATAGCAGGAGGGGAAGACAATAGGCTCAAGATTCCAGATCAAAACCCAGATAAAAGGAGACAAGGCCTTGGAAGTGACACTCAACCTATTGAATCAAGTCATCCATTGCCCTTTGTTTCAGCTAAACAAAAAGGGGATCCTGATGTCTAGAAGTGTATATTTTTGTAATAATTATAGGAAATACTTGTACAGTTATTTTCTTAGTTCATACAAATACAATTTTGATAAATTTCTGTTGATAATGTATAGTTTTGATTTTGACATCATCATCAGTACATAAAGTAGATTTATGGTTATCAAATTGATAATCATAAATAGGGAAAGATTGTTAGGTATAAATGATGATGATGCTTAGAGTTTTATTTGTGCATCTGTACATACTCAGGGTGTTCTATAAACCTAAGTATATCCGCTAATGATCAACTTAGTCATCAGGGGATGAAATATTACACACTAAGCAAGTCATCATTTGAAACTTCTAAAGGACTTGATAGTGAAGAGGGATGTCTATTGTTACTCAAAAACACTTAAGTATTCCGCACATCAGACATTCCAAACAAAATCAACAAAGCTTCAGTGATTAAAACCATCAGGGGAATCCATCAGGGAATGATAAAGGCAAACTAACCCATCAGGGGAATGCGTCAAGGTATGGCAGTGGCAAGCCAAACTCATCAGGAGAAACGCGTCAGGCCATGACAGTAACACGGCAATCCATTAGGGGAACTTATCAGGGTATGATAGTGGCAAGCTAACCTGTCAGGGAAACCCGTCAGGGGGAATGCTAAGCACTGCATTACTAGAAGCCATCAGTGGATGCTTTGAGTCTTAACATCAGGGGATCAAGAAGCACTTGGATAACTCAAGTGAAGGTTGAAGCACTGATCAAGTCTTGAATAGGACTTGTCATCAGGGGATCTGGAAGCACTGATCAAGTCCACATCAGGGCTTGCTATCAGTGGACAGTTATGACAGCATACACTTATCATTAGGTTTTACACGCAAATCAATGAAGTTTGTTACAGAAGCAAGAGATACAAACTGGAAAGATATTTCTTGAAGTTTGGTGGTCCAATGACAACCCTCGATCATTAAATGCTTGAAGATCAGAGGATGAAAAAGAAGCAACAAAAGTCATCAGCAGTCTGACACATCATTCCAAAAGGACATTGATGTAACATACATGCGGCCAAGTTGAAAAAGCAGCATGTCTAAGCACGTGGGTTCAATAACTGATCTTCGAAATATGCAAAAGAGGTCTCAATATAGAAGAGAGGATATCCAATGGATCACAAACAGAGAAGCACACAAACACTAGAAAGAAGCCTTGTAATATATCTTGAGAGAAATATTCAAAGAAAATGAGAAGCTACTGAGTGTGAAATTGTAGCTGTAATTCATTATAGATTGTAGCTATTTAATCACATTTGTGGTTAAACAGATTTCCAGAAAAACATCAAGTTTTAATACAACTATTTTAACTTGAATGCTTGTGTGTTCTTTGTAAACTCTTTATAGTTTTTTTTGATATTGTAGCTATTTCCAACTGTGCTTAAAAAGTTTTTTTCAAAGAGTGAAAAGTTTTGAGTGTTTGTATTTAACCCCCCCTTTTACAAACACTTGAGCCTGATTTGCTCTAACAATTGACTTATGCTTAACAGATTATGCTTCAGCCCATCAACTAGTGCTACATCTTCAAATGAGACATCCCCATTTGCTGTTTTGCCATAACCACGAGTCAATCCTTTGCTATTGTCACTAAAAGAGATCATTGGACCAACATTTTCTTGGAGCTCTGTGAGCAGGGCTTTGTTTCCTGTCATGTGTCTTGAGCAGGCACTGTCTAGAAACCAGATTTCACTGCCTTTGACTTTTCCTTGTGAGCTGCTACTGTTACTGGATGAGGCCATCAGGGCTAAGTTTTACATATTCCACAGTGCCTTCTTTATTTGAGTCAGCCCAGTCCTTTCCCTTTACAATATAGGTTTTTCCCTTCTTAGTGACATTAAAGTCAAAGTATTTCATCTTGTAGTCCACATCAGCTTCTTTTCCCTTGTATTCACCTACTTTTGTGTCCTTGCAGCACTCATTTGCAAAGTGACCGATCTCATTGCATTTGTAGCACTTTATTCTTGATTTATCAATAAAGTTTTTGGTGCTACTAGGTTTTTGCTGAAAATCTTTTTGACCCTAATGGTTTTTAAAATTTCAGCTTGGAAAACTTTTTTGCAAGAAAAGTCATGGTTTCATCCAGTTCTTCTAACACTTCATGAGTGTACTCAGTCTCCTTTTAGTTAGTTTCTTCTTTTTCATCTAAACTTTCTTCAATATCCCCTGACTGCTGCTTCTTCAAGACACTTGGTCTTGCTTCTTCTTTATTCTTTCTAGCAGCCATCAGGGCTAGAGATTTAAGCTTCCTGGCATCCCCTGACATTTCAGATCTTTGTTGAACCTCCAGTTCATATGTCTTTAGGGTACCATAGAGCCTATCCAAGTCTAGGAGATTCATGTCCTTGGATTCCCTGATGGCTGTAGTCTTTGGATCCCACGATATAAGAAGTGCCCTCATGAATTTTCTATTGATGTCTTTGTTGGCATAGCTTTTCCCATACATCTTCAGGTCATTTACCAACCTGTTAAATCTGTCAAACATTTTAGTGGGTGTTTCACCATTTTTCATTGTGAACCACTCGTACTGTTGTGTCAACGGCTGCAGTTTGTTTTCCCTCACATCCTCAATACCATCACACAAGATCTAAATAGTATCCCATATACACTTAGATGTTGTAAGATTCATGATACTGTTTAGCATATCATCGTCTAAACCATTATATAGGATGCCTGTGACTTTTAGATCCTTCTTTAATTTCTCTCTTTCCTTTAGAGTCATTTCTTCAGTGGTCTTTGGAACTAACCTTTCTGGAACACTGACTCCATTGACAACTTCTTGAGGAATCAATTTTCAAGTACTCATCATCGATTGCTCTTAGATGAACTATCATTCGTTGTCTCCAGAAAAAGTACTTTCCCCTTTCCAACATGGGGACTTTACTATTTCCAACTTTGTTAGCCATTTTTAACGATCGTCTAGCAAGTGTAGTCTGCTAGCTAGCTCTGATACCAATTGTTAGAACTAAATAAGCTCTAGTGTTTGTAGAAAGGGGGGGGGGGGTTGAATACAAACACTCAAAACTTTTTGCTCTTTAAAAACTTGTTAAGCACTGTCGAAAATAGCTACAAGATAAGAAAAACTATAGTGAATATTAAGATGAACACACAGGCATTCATGTTAAAATTGTTGTATTAAAACTTGATGTTTTTCTAGAAATTTGTTTAATCACAAATGTGATTAATCAGCTACAATCTGTAATAAATTATAGCTTCTATTTCACACTCACTAGTTTCTTATTTTCTTTGAATATTTCTCTCAAGATATATTACAAAGTTTCTCTCTAGTGTTTGTATGCTTTTTTTTTGTTGATCCGTTGGATATCTCTTTTGTGTAATGAGAACTCTTTTGCATATATACAAGATCAGTTGTTGAACTCACGTGCTTAGACGTCCTACTTTTTCAACTTGGCCGCATATATGTCACATCGTTGTCCTTTTGGAATGATGTGTCAAATTGCTGATGACTTTTGATTCTTCTTTTTCATCCCCTGATCTTCGAGCATTTAATGATCGAGAGTTGTTATTGGATCACCAAACTTCAAGAAATATCTTTGAAGTTATATTTCTTGCTTCTATGACAAGCTTCAATGATTCGCGTGTAAGACCTGATGATGAGTGAATGCAGTTATAACTATCTCCTGATAACAAGCCATGATGTTGACTTGATCAGTGCTTCCAGATCCCCTGATGACACGTCCTGTTTAAGACTTGATAAGTGCTTTATGCTTCACTTGAGTTAATATCTTGTTGTAGAGTTACCCAAGTTCTTTTTGATCCCTTAATGTTAAGACTTATAGCATCCACTGATAGCTTCAACTGATGCAATGTTGAGCACTCCCCCAGATGGGTTTCCCTGATGGGTTGGCTTGTCACTGTCATGCCCTGATGCGTTCCCCTGATGGGTTGATCTGCCATTGTCATCCCTGATGGGTTCCCCTAACAGGTCCCTCTGATTGATTTCAATCCCTGAAGCTTTGTCGATTTTGTCTAGAATGTCTGATGTGCGGAATACTTGATTGCTTTTAAGTAATAACAGACATTCCTTCTTCACTATCAAGTCCTTTAGAGGTTTTCACTGATGACTTGCATAATGTTGTGCAGTTCATCCCCTGAAGACTAAATTGATCATCAGTGGATGCAAAACTTGTGTAGATATATTAAGGTTTATAGAATACCTTAAGTATTTACAGTTGTACAATTATTCTCTAAACATCATCATCATTATTTATCTCTAACAGATTTTGATCTAGAATCCTGAGCCTGTTGTCTTCTCCTCCTATCTTCAACTGCTCCAGCTCCTTTTGAGGAAGTCTTGTTAAGTTGATAATGTTGACATTTGTGTTGTGTTCCTGAGCTTCAAGGACTGAACCAATTTTTTGTAAATTGGTTGCAACAAGTTATGACCAGTAAAAGGTGATAAACTCCCCTTTTGAGTTCTTGAATTCCACACCCATTGGGTTTGTGATTATCCTTGGATATTCTTTGAATCCTTTTACTGAGGGAATATCCCTTGCAACTGCTGCAGTCCCATCATCAACTCTGGTTTCTTCAATTTCCTTTAGCACGTTATTCATCAGCAGGACTCTGAACTAGATGACATATTCATTCTTGTGGTTAGCAATTTGGCTCAGAACATGCATCGATTCCTCCAGGTTAAGCCCATCAACTTCTTTTATTCAAATTCTTTTCTCTTGCCCACTAGTTGTTTGATAGAATAGCCTTAATGGTCTGTCCAAGGCTGTGGGAAAGCTTCTTTCATCGTTGATGGCTTTCCTCAGCTTCTCAATCATCCCCCTCAAGTCTTTATTCAGCATGGTTGTTTGTGGAACTAAGTTCAGGATCAGCCCTAATTGCTCAACATCCATTCTCCTAGACCAGTCAGTGGTGACTGCTACTTCTGACCCATCTTTTTTTGCACAATTATTAGCTTTTCCCTCCTACTGTTTGTCCTGACATTTATGCTTTTTATTAAGAACATATATGGTAGGTTCTTGCGTCTTTCATCTCTAAGGGATTCAGCCAGTATGGGTGGTCCATATGGTATAGGGGAACGTGTTTGATCCTTGGCCTTAGATGACTTGGATGTGGTGGCATCAAGGGATTTTGATTTTTCTTTGTCTTTATCCCCTGACGCACCATTAGGAGATTGATGCTACTTTTGCTAAGTTTTCCTAGAGGATTTTGGTCTGACACTCTTCTGCTTCTGCTCTTCTTCTTGTTTCTCCTCCTCCATAGCCCTTTCCTCTTCCTGTTGAAGTTGATGTGCATAGAGTGCATCAACTTCTACCAACTTCTTGTCTTGAGGATAGACAAGCTCCATTTTCCCTTCTATTAACACTTCAACAGGTGTTGGAAAATGAGCTGTCTTCATTGCATATCTAAGCAGTTTGGGTCCTGATTGACTATAAGTCTTCTTTTTAGGTTCCACATTTTTGATAAAATCAAACTCTTTGATTGTCTCATCAAAACGGATGTTCCATCTTCGAGAAGCTTGTTTCAATCCATAAATAGACCGTTGTAGCTTACAGACTTGAGTTACTCTACCCTTAGAGGCAAATCCCTCTGGCTGTGTCATATACACATCCTCCTCAAGTTTCCCATTGAGGAAGGCTGTTTTCACGTCCATTTGCCAGATCTCATAGTCATAGTAAGCTGCAATTGCAAGCAAAATCCGAACAGACTTGAGCATAGCTACTGGTGAGAAGGTTTCATCATAGTCAATTCCTTGTCTTTGTTTGAAACCTTTTGCAACCAGTCTGGCCTTATAGGTTTCCACCTTGCCATCTGCTCTAGTCTTTCTTTTAAAGACCCATTTACACCCTATAGGCGTTATGCCTTCAGGTGGTTCAACCAAAGTCCACACTTGGTTTTCATACATGGAGTCCATTTCGGATTTCATGGCGGTTTGCCATTTCTCTGAGTCTCTACTACTCATTGCTTCATTGTAAGATACTGGATCGTCATCCTCTATGACAGATACCTCATCATCATTCTCAATGATGAGTCCAAAATACCTTTTATTTGGTATTGGTATCCTTCCAGATTTACGAATAAGCTGTTGTACAGAAGATTGTTCTACTTGCATAGGTTCCTTCGTTTGATCTGTAGTGATTTGTGGTTCTTGAACTTCTTCAAGATCTATCTTGCTCCCATTGTTTCCTTCAAGGATAAACTCCTTTTCCAAGAAGGTTGCGTGTTTGGAAACTAACACCTTTTGGTCAGTGAGATGATAGAAGTAATATCCTAAACTCTCTTTAGGATAACCCACAAATCTGTACTTTTCAGATCTAGCCTCCAACTTATCGTGGTCAACTTTCTTGACATAAGCTGGACAACCCCAAATCTTAAGATGTTTAAGATTAGGTCTCTTCCCTGTCCACATCTCATGTGGAGTTTTAGGAACAGATTTTGAAGGTACCTTATTTAGTAGATAGGTCGCTGTTAGTAAGGCATAACCTCAAAGGGAAATTGGAAGATCGGTATAGCTCATCATGGATCGAACCATGTCCAACAAAGTTCGATTTCTCCTTTCAGAAACTCCATTTAACTGGGGTGTTCCTGGAGGAGTCCATTGTGAAAGAATACCATTATCTTTGAGATAATCTAGAAACTCACTACTTAAGTATTCTCCTCCTCGATCTGATCTAAGAATCTTAATACTCTTGCCAGTTTGTTTCTCTACTTCATTCTTAAATTCCTTGAATTTATCAAACGTCTCGGATTTGTATTTCATCAAATACACATATCCGTATCTCGAATGATCATCAGTAAATGTAATGAAGTATGAATACCCTCCTCTATCATGTGTTGTCATAGGTCCACATACATCTGTGTGTACCAACTCTAACAACTCTGCAGCTCTTTCTCCGTGTCCGCTAAATGGAGATTTTGTCATCTTTCCCATGAGACAAGACTCACAAGTTGGATATGATTCATAATCAAAAGGTTCTAGTAACCCATCCTTGTGTAACTCGTTTAGTCTTGTTTCATTAATATGACCAAGTCTACAGTGCCATAGGTAGTTATAATTAAAATCATCTCTTTTCCTTTTTCCGGTTTGTTCAATATGAAATACACTACTTTGTAAGTCAAGAATGTAAAGTCTATCATGCAATTTACTAGTTCCATACAACACTTCATCTTTGTAAATAGAAAAACGGTTTTTCTTTATTGCAAAGTCAAATCCATCACCATCTAACAAAGGAATAGAAACAATATTTCTTAAAAGAACTGGAACATAGTAACAATTTTCTAAAATGATAGACTTGCCAGAAGGCAAAGCTAAACAATAAGTTCCTACGGCTAATGCAGCAACTCTTGCTCCATTTCCCACTCGTAGGACTACTTCTCCTTTGTTTAGCATTCTACTTCCCTGTAGGCCCTTCATAGAATTACATATATGAGAACCACAGGCGGTATCTAATACCCAAGTAGAAGATTGACTTATAGATAGATTTATTTCAATCATGAACAAACCTGCATCTGAAGTTGAAGATTCATTAATCTTCTTCTTCTGTGCTACTGCAAGATACTTCTTACAGTTTCTCTTCCAATGCCCTTCCTTATTACAGTGGAAGCAAACACCTTTTCTTTCAAGATCAGTTTTCTTTTTATATGTAAGAACAATTCTCACATTCCTTAACCAATCCACGTAATTCGGACCGGTCAATTTGTTAGCATCAAGTATGCTATGCAGTGATAGTGCAGAAGACATAGTAAAATATCTATAAATGATTTATAAACAACATTAGCATTTATTCATTTAATTAATCACCAAATTAATTAGGTCTTTATTAAAATGGTGTCTCCCACTATTTCTTCAAATTATATAACCCTCTTTGTATATAATTCGGCAAATTTATAAATCGAAATTTGCTAGTGAGAATAAGGATCCTATTTAATAACATACAGCCTTGTGTGTGCACAACAAACCATATATTATCTCATAGGGAGACAACTCTTGTCAATTACATCTCATGTTATTCCTTTTCATTTTGCCTCTTATACCATAAAAGCCTTGTGTGTGCACAACAAACTTAAATAGTCTAAGTTAAGTATAACCCAACATTTCTATATGTGAAAAAGAAAACTACAGTCCTTGAGTGTGCTCAACAAAACATGTAATGTTCGATTCCATCATAAACATCAAATGTAACAAAGCAACATCTCTAATACATAAAACAGGTCATGAGTGTGCTTATCAAACCCATAATAAGCAAAAGATACTCTGTGCTTTGTCATGCCGGAAGGCCACGACCGACACTTTACTAATGTCATTGGCCGTTACTACTTAATATAATTGTCTTGAGGGGTTTTGTTATTATGGTCTCATCTTGTTTAAGCGCGCATGCAAATATATATATAATACGTTCCATATTAAACATACATCACATGTATAAATAATATATAATTATATATATAGTATAAGCATGCATATATAGAATACTTTATTCTACTAGGATGATTATGGACTTTATTCTATTTTGGTTCAATTGAGCCATTAAGTGAACCAAAAGGTCAAACCTAGGGTGCAATAATAAAATTAAATTTGAATATAACTATTACATTCAAACCCGAGCATCATTACAAATGGGCCTTCATTGCTCCTTATCTTCGTCTTCAATTTATCTAACAAATCTAACTAATCCTATTACAATCTATTTTCTAAATACAAACCTTGATCAGCAGTCAAGGGGAAGTACATAGGAGGGAGATAGAATTTTACATTAGAATAAATTAGAGAGACGAGGTGTGCAAACCCCATTTATAAAAAACTCATTCATTCATGCATCCACTAAAATTAAAATCCAATCACATTGGTCTTAAGTTCATAATCATCTGTTGATTAATATACATAGCTATTATGTATATTAAACAATATAAATATACATTGCATGCATAAATATATTAAACTAAATACATCACATGAATTTAAATATTGCGTATATATTAATCTCATTTAATGGACAAATTTTATTTGCATAAAATAAATAATTCCAATTTGAAATAAACACTTTATTTCAATTTTTAAACACTTTAAATTTTTGGAATTAAATCTTATTTGAAATTTTAATCACATTAAAATTTCAACTATTATTTAATTAATCATTATTCTAATGATTAATTCTCAAAACGATAATCATTATATATATATAAACAACTTGGTGTGGGGCCCACGTGACAAGGGAAAAAAAAAACTCCACCAGGATGTTCCATCACATGAATTCATCACATGAATCGTTCCCACATGAGCAATTCACGTTGTAAATTAAAAGCCAATGTTGGAGCAATTTTTATTTATACAAACTACTTGGCGTGGGTCCCATGAACAAGTTTTAATTTAATAAATCACCAAGAATTTCAATAATATCTACGGTGTACCCATAGCACCATTCATAAGACCACTGCTATCTCTTGTAAAGTATGTGTCCAACAAGGAAAGAACAACAAGCGGTCCAAGAACAGGTGGAAGAGGTGGGGCGTTGTTGTATTTTGCAGCAGAAAGAGAAATTAAGCAATTGCTTATAAAATACGGGACTTCGACCTTTTTTTTTTTTTTTTATGCTTATTAAAATATTGTCCAATAAATCAGATCACATCTGAATTAATATATACACAATAGAAATAATTAATAATTTGTATAAGGATGGCTCTGATACCACTGTTAGTGCAGAAAAATATAAACAACGAAGTGGAAGCATAAAAATAGCAATTTAAAATTTTTCTGCAATCCCAGGAATCACCTTATACAATATTATTAATTAAGGAAGTATTAAAATCATACCGTTGTAAATTCGACGACGTTGATGTAGAATCTTTACGCACGAATTAACACCGCAATCTTTATCCTTCACGCTCCAGTCGATCCCCTTGATCCGTCTTGCAATTTATTCCACGTTCTTGATTGTTCCACTGGATCCAACGTTTACTACTCAAGTGTGTAGTACTCTAAAGGTGATCCACCAGAGAATTTTGATTATGAAGAATATTGGATTTCTCTCACAATATTTTGGTGACAAATATTATGGAGGCTACCAATTATTATTTCAGTTATGGTTTAATCTATTATAAGTCTCCTTATATATACAACCCCTAAACTAATTCCTAAACCATTTAGGAATTGGATTATTTATTAAATAATAATAAAACTCCATTATCTAATTCCTAAATCATTTAGAAATTGGATTCTTTATTATTAAATAATGATACCACTTTCTAATCTAATTCCTAAACTACTTAGGAATTGGATTATTTATTAAATAATAATAATATAAGAATAATTCTTATTTATTTATAATTAGTATTTCTAAAATACTAAATTATAAATATTAAGCCATTTAATTTATTCCACCATGGTATAAATTAAATTACTTAATTATTATTATTTCCCAATATCTTCATAATTTATTATTTCTCTTTTATGGTGTGACCCTTTAGGTTCAATATTAAGCCGGTTGTAGAAATAAATTAAATTAGAACTATTCTAATTTTATTTATACGAATTAAACACTTTAATTTATTAAATATAATTAATTATATTAATTATACTTATTCTACATCATGAGGGATACCTCTCACCATATCATGACTGTGAAGACCCCGATTTGTAAATAAATTTCGTGATGAAATCTAATTATTTTTGCTTATTATTATTTTTTTTTTATTATTATGAAAATTATTTTCTTATAAGTTGTGAATATTGAAATTATTTTCTTATTATGAAAAATTTATCTGCAATGTGATGTCCAAAAGATTTATTTTCTAAATGATTTTGTAAAGCTTATGAGGATTATAAGTTGTTCTACCTTTAAAGGAGTGTTTTGGCATGAATGCTTCGGGTAGCTACAGTACCCGTTTTTTTTAATACTCCACTGATGGGGGGAGGGAACAGCAGCATTAAATGCTCATCATCCCTACCATTACCCTAGAGTCAGCTATGAAAGATGACCGAAGGACACAGCAGCCATTTCAATCACTCTCTCCTTCTTCAGTCATTTCCTTTCTTTTCATAACCAACAGCTGAGATCAAGTTGATCCTACGGTTCTTGTTGTTCAACCAAGTGATATATATACACATCACGCTGTTGTAACCTTGATTCTACCTTTCTAAACTTCCATCAAACTTAAATATAATTTTCGAGACAGCAGTTCTTCTTGAAGGATAAACCGAAGCATTTATTTTCTTCCTACAGTAAGGAGGTAAGAGCATCTTATTTAAGTCTTGCTAAATTTCTTGCGTCTCTGCTCTACCTACCACCTTTAATACCATGTTCATTTATTCTCAAAAGTATGACTTAATGCATATTCTAACGATCGGAGTAAATGTCATTTATTTCAAGTTGTCTAGTTGGGTGTAGTGTTGTTGACAACCACCTGATGGACAAACCTTTAACTACCAAACATTCTGTTGACAGTAGTCGCAACCCCATGCTTGAATATTCTTTAACCTGATTTTCTTTACCCTAAACCGTGTTTAGGATGGCATGCAGACCAAAAGAAATGTTATGTATCACTGAGAGAATGATGAGTTTTGACCTAAGTGTGGATATGGTTGAGGGCACCACACATGGAGGAATAAGGAAGACGACCCTGTATCTGAGGCAGACTTTAACTTAGTCTCTGACGAGTATGGGTTAATCCCTGATGAGTTAATCCCCGATTAATCCCTGATGAGTTAATCCCTGATGAGTTAATCCCCGATGGGTTGATAATCCCCGATGGGTTAATAATCTCCGATGGGTAAATAATCCCCGAAGGACTGATAATCCCCGATGGGTTAATAATCCCTGATGGGTAAATAATCCCCGAAGGACTGATAATCCCCGATGGGTTGATAATCCCCGATGGGTTGATAATCCCC
>CM025788.1:21594768-21626426 GCA_014636745.2 Centella asiatica
GAGGTAGTCGTTGCTAATCGCGAAATAGTGAATATTTCTCATGTCTACCGTAACTGTACCTTAAAGATAGATCAACAAGAATTCCTTGCTGACCTTATTCCCTTTCCTTTGGGAGAATTTGACGTAATTTTGGGAATGGACTGGTTGTTTAAGTATCAAGCCAACATTGATTGTAAGAAAAAGAGAGTAGCCTTACGCTCTCCCCAGAAGGCAAAGGTTTGGTTTCATGGCACTAAGATGGTGAAGTCATCGCCATTCTTGACTATGATGCAAGCGCAGAAGCTGGTTCGCAAAGGTTGCGAAGCTTTCTTGGTTTATGTGCATGATACCGATGGAAATGAATCTAAGCTTGAGGATGTCCCTGTTGTAAGGGAGTTTGCGGATGTATTTCCAGAAGAGTTGCCGGGGTTACCTCCAGATAGAGAAATGGATTTTGAAATCAACCTAATCCCCGGTACCGTACCAATTTCCAAGGCTCCTTACCGCATGGCACCCTCTGAACTAAAAGAACTAATGAAACAGTTGCAAGAACTTTTGGACCGGGGGTTGATCAGACCGAGTGTTTCGCCATGGGGTGCACCAGTACTATTTGTTCGCAAGAAAGATGGGTCGATGAGACTCTGCATTGATTACCGGGAACTGAATAAGGTCACTATTAAGAATAGATATCCTTTGCCAAGGATAGATGACCTTTTTGATCAGCTCAGAGGAGGGAGGTACTTCTCAAAGATTGATCTTCGTTCAGGATACCACCAATTAAAGATCAAAGAGGAAGATATACCAAAGACGGCATTTCGGACTCGTTATGGTCACTATGAATTTCTAGTGATGTCTTTTGGATTAACAAATGCGCCAGCAGCTTTCATGGATTTAATGAATCGTATCTTCAAGCCATTTCTAGATGAATTTATCATTGTTTTCATCGATGACATTCTTATCTATTCGAAGACAGCAAAGGAGCACGAGGAGCATTTGAGGATGGCACTGGGAATTCTAAGAAGAGAGCAATTATACGCCAAGTTCTCTAAGTGTGAATTTTGGCTAAGGGAAGTGAAGTTTCTTGGTCATGTAATCAATGAGTCTGAGGTTGCAGTGGACCCCAGTAAGATTGAGGCAATCACGAAGTGGCCTCGGCCGACAAACCCATCAGAGGTCAGGAGTTTCCTAGGTTTGGCCGGCTACTACCGGAGGTTTGTGAAGGATTTTTCAAAAGTAGCTGTGCCTTTGACAACCTTGACAAGAAAAGTTGTGAAGTTTGATTGGAATTCTGATTGCAAGAAGAGCTTCCAAGAATTGAAGACAAGATTAACTACGGCCCCTACCCTGACGCTACCAGATGATAAGGGAGAGTTTGTCATTTTCAGTGATGCGTCAAAACAAGGGCTGGGAGCAGTTTTAATGCAGCATGGTAAAGTAATTGCTTATGCCTCAAGGCAACTGAAGGATTGTGAAAAACGATATCCTACACATGACTTGGAGCTAGCAGCAATCGTTTTTGCCTTAAAGATTTGGAGGCACTACCTTTATGGTGAGAAGTGCGAAATATATACTGACCACAAAAGTTTAAAGTACATATTTACGCAAAAAGAACTCAACATGCGACAAAGGCGTTGGTTGGAGTTGATTCAGGATTATGATTGCTCCATCAACTATCACCCTGGAAAGGCAAATGTAGTTGCTGATGCGCTCAGCCGTCGCGAAAGACTGAATGTGATTACCACTCAGGAAGAGGTTATAAAGGAATTTGAGCGCCTACAGCTGCATGCACTTACCAAGACTCAAAGGATGGAAGTAGAGCAAGAAATTCGAGCTCGGCCCCAGTTGCATGACCTCATTAAGGTCGCACAAGAAGAGCATGATGAAGAAAAGACCAAATTGATTAAAGGAGAGAAAGGCAAATGCCTCATGCACAATGATGGACTTTTACGATTTGAAGGTCGAATTTGGATTCCTACAAAAATGGAATTGAGACAAGAGCTTCTTCACGAAGCCCACAACTCAAAATTCTCTTTTCATCCCGGAGGCACGAAAATGTACCAAGATTTGAAGCAAAATTTTTGGTGGCCCAACATGAAAAGGGAGATAGCTGAATGGGTAAGCAAATGCTTAACATGCCAACAAGTTAAAGCAGAGCATCAGAAACCAAGTGGGTTGTTACAACCACTGGAAATTCCTGAGTGGAAGTGGGAATTTATCACGATGGATTTTGTTGTTGGTTTACCAACCACGCCGGGTGGAATGAATGCTATTTGGGTTATAGTCGACAGATTGACCAAGTCAGCCCATTTCTTGGCTATAAAGTATACCTACAAGATGGATCAAATGGTAAAGTTATATGTCAAGGAAATTGTAAGTCGACATGGAGTGCCAGTCTCCATCGTCTCTGATCGAGATCCGAGGTTTACCTCAAGGTTTTGGAAAAGTTTCCAGGAATATCTGGGGACAAGGTTAGACATGAGTACAGCTTATCATCCCCAGACAGATGGTCAATCTGAACGCACGATCCAAACCCTAGAAGATATGCTTCGAGCTTGCGTTCTCGATTTTAAAGGGCATTGGGACAACTATCTACCACTGGTTGAATTTGCCTACAATAATAGCTATCATGCCAGCATTGGCATGGCGCCATTTGAGGCCTTGTATGGTCGAAAGTGTAGAACTCCACTTTACTGGAATGAAGTGGGAGAGCGAAGATTATTGGGACCGGAGATAGCCCAACAAACTGAGGAAGCAATTAAAGTGATCAGAACTAGAATGAAGGCGGCTCAAGACCGACAAAAGCAATATGCTGATCAACACAGAAAGAACCAAACACTGGAAGTTGGAAGTTATGTGCTGTTAAAGGTGTCACCCTGGAAGGGCATAATGCGTTTTGGCAAGAAGGGAAAGTTAAGTCCCCGTTTTGTGGGACCATTTGAGGTATTGAAGAAAGTTGGTGAAGTGGCCTATCAAATAGCTTTACCACCAGCTTTAGGTCACGTGCATGATGTATTTCACATCTCAGTTTTGCGTCCTTTTAAGGGCAACTATGAAGGAATATTAGACTATCAATCGATAGATTTGCGGACTGATTTAAGTTATGAAGAGATCCCTGTCCAGATAGTAGATCGGCAGGTTAAAATCCTCAGGAATAAAGAAATTCCTTCTGTAAAGGTGTTATGGAAGAATCATGGTATGGAGGAAGCTACTTGGGAGCTTGAAAGCGTTATGCTTAATAAGTATCCCCATTTGTTTGAGAGTTAAGTTTCGAGGACGAAACTTCTGTAAGGGGGGAAGGATGTGAAGACCCCGATTTGTAAATAAATTTCGTGATGAAATCTAATTATTTTTGCTTATTATTTTTTTTTTTTTATTATTATGAAAATTATTTTCTTATAAGTTGTGAATATTGAAATTATTTTCTTATTATGAAAAATTTATCTGCAATGTGATGTCCAAAAGATTTATTTTCTAAATGATTTTGTAAAGCTTATGAGGATTATAAGTTGTTCTACCTTTAAAGGAGTGTTTTGGCATGAATGCTTCGGGTAGCTACAGTACCCGTTTTTTTTAATACTCCACTGATGGGGGGAGGGAACAGCAGCATTAAATGCTCATCATCCCTACCATTACCCTAGAGTCAGCTATGAAAGATGACCGAAGGACACATCAGCCATTTCAATCACTCTCTCCTTCTTCAGTCATTTCCTTTCTTTTCATAACCAACAGCTGAGATCAAGTTGATCCTACGGTTCTTGTTGTTCAACCAAGTGATATATATACACATCACGCTGTTGTAACCTTGATTCTACCTTTCTAAACTTCCATCAAACTTAAATATAATTTTCGAGACAGCAGTTCTTCTTGAAGGATAAACCGAAGCATTTATTTTCTTCCTACAGTAAGGAGGTAAGAGCATCTTATTTAAGTCTTGCTAAATTTCTTGCGTCTCTGCTCTACCTACCACCTTTAATACCATGTTCATTTATTCTCAAAAGTATGACTTAATGCATATTCTAACGATCGGAGTAAATGTCATTTATTTCAAGTTGTCTAGTTGGGTGTAGTGTTGTTGACAACCACCTGATGGACAAACCTTTAACTACCAAACATTCTGTTGACAGTAGTCGCAACCCCATGCTTGAATATTCTTTAACCTGATTTTCTTTACCCTAAACCGTGTTTAGGATGGCATGCAGACCAAAAGAAATGTTATGTATCACTGAGAGAATGATGAGTTTTGACCTAAGTGTGGATATGGTTGAGGGCACCACACATGGAGGAATAAGGAAGACGACCCTGTATCTGAGGCAGACTTTAACTTAGTCTCTGACGAGTATGGGTTAATCCCTGATGAGTTAATCCCCGGTTAATCCCCGATGGGTTGATAATCCCCGATGGGTTAATAATCCCCGATGGGTAAATAATCCCCGAAGGACTGATAATCCCCGATGGGTTAATAATCCCTGATGGGTAAATAATCCCCGAAGGACTGATAATCCCCGATGGGTTGATAATCCCCGATGGGTTGATAATCCCCGATGGGTTGATAATCCCCGATGGGTTAATCCCCGATGGGTTGATAATCCCCGATGGGTTGATAATCCCCGATGGGTTGATAATCCCCGATGGGTTAATAATCCCCGATGGGTTAATAATCCCCGAAGGACTGATAATCCCCGATGGGTTACTAGTCTCCAGTGAGTTAAAGCATAGTACTTCCCTGATGCGCAGTTTGTTTTAAAAACTATAAAATGCTATTTTCTTAAATTATTTTAAGATGTTTGAATTGATTTCTTAGCCTCAATAGTTTTATATCAGATTGAGACGTTAAAAGTTAAGGACATCACATGTGCATTTCTCCCTCATATTTTAAACCCAGATAATAAATTCATTTTTGTGATATGTATATTCTTACAGAATTTTCCACTCGCGAGTAAATTAAATTTGGTAGTGAGCAAAGGACTGAGGCAAGTATATTCACAATCTCATGCTTATTTCAGTTTAACGCATTATCATTTGTTTCGATATGCGTAGAAGGTTGGATTTATACTTTTATTGTTCTGATGCATGAGCATGCTATGCTTTTGATTCTGCTAGCATGATATGAATGATGATGCATGGATATAAATGAGCTTTGAATTTCAGCTATGTTTTCAATCTTATGTCTATGCAACGAGAATGTGAATGATGCCCCTTATGGGGGTTATGCCACATGGTTGGCAAGAGGAAAGGAAAGGTGCTGATGTGTTCTTCACCTGACCAAGAGGAAATGTTATTTGACTACGTAGTCACTCAGAGGGATCATGCGGTCCAGCCTGGCCAGCTGTGTACTGTATGGTTAGCAGATCCACGGGTGTAGCCCCCGTTGGATATTTGAGAATGTTATGATCAGGTGTATACCTGACTTTCTTCAAGGGGGGATCACAAGTTGTATATCATCAGTGAATCCTCAAAGATTTTGAAGGTTTCCGAGGACTTGGTATTGCTTCACCAAGCCTCACAAACAGAATTTGAATTTCTCTCCTTTGATTCCAGATGAAATTCGTTGAATTATTCATATTTGCCTCTATGTGTATATACTTGCTGGGCGTAAAACGCTCACCCATGTTGAATGTTAATGATTTGCAGGACAGAAAGCTAAAGCTGAACCCTCTGACAAGGGGAAAGCAAAGATGATAAGCTGCTAAGTGTTTATCTTTTGATAGAACTGATGAAGGAAAGAAAGGAATGAATGAAGGAAAGAAGGAAGACGTTTGAAGAGTCGATGAGATTTATTTTGTTGTTAGGAAATGATGTAATAGCTTCCGCTGTAATTACTTAATTCTTGGGTTGTAATAACTCTTAAATGCTGTTTTTATTCAGTATTTATTTGGGAATGGATGAATGGTTATCTTTACCTTCTTATGATGATGCCCTAGTCCGGTATGGGATTATGGGGTCGTCACAATGACTATCCGGATAATATGAAATCAACGTTTAATCACAAAGAACCTATTCAGTGAATAGTTACCATACAATTCAATCCTTCTACCACACAATGTCCCGATTAAATATAAAACATGGAATTACTGTCAAGTCTTATTTTTATTTAATCATATGCATTCCGATTCATAGATTCACAACTCAATATAATGTCAATTAGAAACACATTCTAATTATCATTTCACTCTGGCCAGAGATTCCCGAGTTGTCACTAATGGAATCGCATAGGGCATTCTCTCTCTTTACTGGAAGTGGTAGATCCTTTGTTGATCATTCACCTATCTCCATGTACACTTTATTATACCCGAACATACACTTATATACACTGCTTGAGTTAAGATATATGACAAAGTATAATTTAGTGTACACAAGATAACCGCAACGATCTCAAGTCTAAAGATCACTTGTACAACTATCACTAGATGAACTCCTATTGACAAGCAGGTAAAACTCCATTAGGTGTTCATTTAAGCGAGTCACGTTCAGTGAACTTATTCTCTAATAAGCACCTACATACTTGCTTTAATGTCGTCACACAAATGATTATGAGATCAATCATCCTCTAGTTAAGAGCAAGCACAGTATGTACTAATCTTTCCGGATTCACTAACACCCTTATTAGTGATCCTACGATTAGGAATATTTTTAGTTTCAAGTTAACATATTTTAGATCTCATTAGCATGATCTCATCAT
Organism: Centella asiatica; assembly: GCA_014636745.2. Classification (NCBI taxonomy): domain Eukaryota; kingdom Viridiplantae; phylum Streptophyta; class Magnoliopsida; order Apiales; family Apiaceae; genus Centella; species Centella asiatica. The sequence goes on from CM025788.1 coordinate 21,601,427, forward strand.
GATCCTAAAATATAACTCTAAACTATGGGTTAATATATTTAACAGCTTAAACATATAAATAAACGCCTTTGAATAAATAATTCTTTTATTAATAAATGAATAAGATTACAAAATAAATGCTCCATCACGTCTAATGTGATTGGCTTGAGGACAATTACTTTCAAAGTGTGTATGGAGTTTCTGAGATTTGACATCCACAGATTGCCCTATCATTATTTGTGACTTCAGTACTTTGGTCAAAATGCGATCTATGGTCCTTGAGAGCTCCTGTTTCAGTAACTACACAGTGTCAACCATTTCATTCTTTTGAAAGTATAAATCAACTCCAATGAATTATGGTAAGTCATCCATTGGAGTGTCATCTTTATCACTCTCAGAAGAGCTGGAAGTATCTGTAATATTTACATTTTCTTTATTTTCTTTATTTACAAGGATTTCATCCTTATCGCCCTCAATCTCTCCTTTTTCAGTGCCTTCTAAGGCATCTCTCGTAGGCTCTCCTTTTTCTTTGCCTACTAAGGCAATACTCTCTTCCTCTCCTTTTGCAAAAGTCTTCTCAGGGGTTTGACTTTTCCTCTCTTCACTAGATATTCTCACATCCTCACTCAAAATTGTCCTAAAAAGGCTCCTATGGGCTGTGAGATCAGCAACTGTGGCCAGTTCAAGTAAATTATGTGCAGTAACTGGTTCCACAGAGGTAATAGAGGAAGGAGTACAATTGGAGATGTATATGTTTCTATAGAAGAAGTATGTACAGTTGGGGGAATATAAATATTTATTACATTGGTATTTACAGATGAATTGATCTCCCCTGTGTGTTCCACAATGATTGAATCGTTTAATAAGAAATCAACCACTTGAGCATATTGATTATCAATCACTGTGTCATTGAGTGTTGGCTCCTCCAAGAAGTGAGAGATTGGAGAATCTGATCTCATGACACTTACAGTTTGTGTCATGATATCTGAAGAAATTTGAGGAACTGAAAAGGATGGGAGAGGAGTAGAAGGGAGTATTGGATATATCATTGAATGAGGAAGTGATCCATCAAAAGAAGTTGTGTGTGCACTCACTGTGTCAGATATCTGCAAGTGGCTCTCAGAGACCCTGATGTTAATTTCATCAGGGGCTATGGTCAATATATGTGACTCACTTAACTGTGTCCCTAGTTGGGGACTATTTTCAATAATTGATTCCTTTTGAGAGGAACCAGTTAGAAATGTGCTTAATTCCTTATCAATAACAGTATCCTTTTAAGAGGATATTGTCTGGTCTGGTTGGTCGGTTACTCTCTTGGCTACTTTCTTCTTCTTCGATTTCCTTAAGCCAATCACTCTCTCTCCTTGCTCCCCCTCACTTATTGTGTTTACTTCAGAGGGTTTTCTTTTGGTACCCTTAGTCTTTTGGGAGACTAAGGGTTGGGTTAATGAGAGTGGTTGTGAAGAAATTGGTGGTACTACTTGGGTAGGTAGAGAAGTGGTAGCGATCTTTGCTATAGTAGTGGAAGGAGAAGAAGTGATACGTTGAGTAGTAGAAGGGTGTGTAAGAAATACCTGTTGCATGTAGGGTGGTAATATAAATGACTCTGCTGTGTAAGATTTCTTTATTATCTCTCCGAATAGCTTCTTCATTTGTTTGTAACTCTGCACAACTATATCATTCTCAACAGAAAGGTTAGGAAATTGATCTTTACTAATCATTGAGAAAAATCTGGCATAGTAAACTTCTGATTTCCTAGAAGAAAAACTGCCCATTTTATTTACAAGATCATCAAATATTAATTTTTACATTGTTAATCATGGCATAGGCAATTTTCAGAGTTAGAGATGTTATTACCTCATAGTTAGAGGACTTACTTGAAAACACCTTTGTAACTGTGTCAAAGAGATAAGAGGTCTCTCTTTTCACAATGACCCTCTTGAGGTCCTTAAACTTCAGCACTGCATTGGATGCAGAGTTGTAGCCCAGTTCCCTCAAGAAGTTGAGTAGATCAACATCACTTGTCACATCCACAAAATCTTGTGTTGGTAACCCAAGGGCAGAGTTGATTCTGAAAGGGGTTATTTTTCCTTTCTCAGAAGAGATTCTGAATGAGATCCCCTTGACAACTTCTGGCCTTGTTGAGGAGTACATGAACTTGGCACTTGACCAAAGTTGTGTAATTGCTTCACTAGACATTTCATCATCGGTAAAGATTGTTTTGCTATACTCAGAGTTGAGTAAATAGTTCATCATAGGTTTGAAGCAATCATGTACCTCTTTAATGTCTGAAAAGCCCACAAAATTTGTGGGTGGAATCTCCAGGTTCCTTGGAAGTTGTTGAACAGTGCTTGGTGCCATTAGAGCTGTTAAAGAATTTGAAGTTCTAGGGTTTCTGTGAATAAGAAAGATAGGAAGAAAACTCGAGTAGATGTTAGGGAAAGATTAAGCGTTTTGAGATTCTTCAAGAAGAGAGAGAGTGGGAGTACAAATACCCTCCTTTTTGATTTTGAAAACCGTTCCTGAAAATACGTTATTAGGGTGTCGCATCAGTTATGTAATGACATGTCATCAGGGACAAGAGAATCCCCTGATGAATTATTATCACAGTCTTGAAGTAATCCCCTGATGCAGTCAAAAGCTTGTTACCTGACTCTAATGTTCGATAAATATACACACCCTCAACCTAATTTATTAGACAGATACCCTGACCCTGATTCCCGAGTCGGATACCCTGACCTTGATGCACAAGACGGATACCCTGACCCTGATGCACTTAGACAAAAACAAAGAAATATATATGTACATATATACATATGTAACATATATAGTCATATATCAATAACATTTATCAGGAATTTATGAGATGAGTTAGAAATACTAGAACTTAAGCGCTTGATAGCTTGAACTATTCCACCAATCTTTCTGACATGTCTCCAACAAATTTATCAAACTTCATTTTGCATAATTCACCATTCCCAGCTCTCCCACAAGATTGATAAATGTGACTTCATCAAGAGCCTTGGTGAAAATGTCTACCAGCTACTTGTTTGTTGGTACAAAATGTAGTTCAATGGTTCCGTTCACAACATGTTCCCTGATAAAGTGATATTTGATTTCTATATGTTTGGTTCTGGTGTCTTGCACAGGATTTTCAGCAATTGCAATGGCACTAGTGTTATCACACAAAATTGGAATTTTGTTGAAATTCAGGTCATAGTCCATTAACTGATTTCTCATCCACAAAATTTGTGCATAGCAACTTCCAGCTGCAATATATTCAGTTTCAGCAGTAGATGTTGATATTGAGTGCTGCTTTTTGCTGAACCAAGATACAAGCCTTCCTCTTAGAAACTGACAGCTTCCTGTTGTACTTTTTCTGTCAATTTTGCATCATCCAAAGTCAGCATCAGAGTACCCAACTAATTCAAATCCAGACTCCTTTGGATACCAAAGTCCTAACTTTGTAGTGCCTTTGATATACCTCAATATTCTTTTCACTGTAATTAGATGAGACTCCCTTGGATCAGCTTGATATCTTGCACAAAGACATGTTGCAAACAAAATGTCAGGCCTTCTTGCTGTTAGATACAGCAAAGAACCAATCATTCTCCTGTAAGTTTTCAGATCAACTTTCTTTCCATTCTTATCAGGGTCAATCTTGGTTGTTGTGGCCATAGGTATCTTTGCTACCTTTGAGTCCTCCATATCAAATTTCTTGAAAAGATCTTTGGCATATTTTTTTTGATGAATATAAATCCCATCAGTGACCTGTTTGATTTGCAGCCCCAAGAAATAAGACAATTCACCCATCAAACTCATTTCATACTTGCTTTGCATGAGTTTAGAGAACTTTTTACACAGTCTAGTGTCAGTGGATCCAAAAATGATATCATCAACATATATTTGAACTAGGATCAAATGACCTTGGTGTTGTCTAAAGAACAGTGTCTTGTCAATGATACCTCTTATAAACTTGTTATCCACTAGAAATTTTGACAGTGTGTCATACCAAGCTCTCGGAGCTTGCTTCAGTCCATAAAGTGCCTTTTCTAGTTTCTACACATGAGTTGGGAATATTGAACATTCAAATCCAGAGGGTTATTGGACACATACCCCCTGTTCCAATTTCCCATTTAGAAAAGCACTTTTCACATCCATTTGAAAAACTCTAAAGTTTGAATGTGCTGCATAGGCTAAGAAAATCCTTATAGCCTCAAGTCTGGCTACTAGTGCAAAAGTCTCATCAAAGTCAATCCCTTCCTCCTAAAGTTATCCCTTTGCAACCAGTCTTGCTTTTTTCCTTATAACAATGCCAGCTTCATCAATCTTGTTTCTGAAAACCCGCTTAGTGCCTGTTATGGTTCTATCTTTGGGTTTAGGCACTAGCTTCCATACCTGATTTCTTTCAAATTGATTCAGTTCTTCCTACATAGACAAGATCCAATCTGCATTTTGTATGGCTTCTTCAAATTTCTTAGGTTCAATTTGTGAAAGAAAGCAAGCATATAGGCATTCATTAGATGTTGCTTTTCTAGTTTGCACTTTTTGGTTTAGATTTCCAATTATTAGATCTGATGTGTGACTCCTAGACCATTTGGGCTTAGACATGTATCTTGATGAGCTTGCATGATCATCATTTCCTCCCCCTAAGTTTGTGCTACCAGCTTCTAAAAGAACTCCCCCTTAATTTATGCTTAAATCAGGGTTAAAGTTATCCTCTAATGGTGCATTCCCTGATGGATTATCCCCTGATGGAGTATTCCCTTACCTGTTATCTAGAAGGTTAACTTCATCTGTTGAAGGGGCTTATATGTGGTTTGGATTAACATCAGGGATTGTTAAATTCTCCGTTTGTCTGCACTCATCAACTTCATTCTCTTGATAATCAGAATCATCTTCATTTTCAAATCTTAGTTCTTCATGTAAACCAGGGTCTTCAAGTCTAGATATCTTTTGATCATCAAAAGCTACATTTATAGACTCCATCACCACTTGGAGTCTTTTGTTATAAACCCTAAATGCCTTAGATGTCAGGGAGTAACCCAGGAAAATTACTTCATCAACCTTTGGATCAAATTTTCCAATGTTCCCACCAAAGTTTCTTAACACATAGCATTTGCATCCAAAAACATGTAGGAACTTGATGTTGGGTTTCCTCCCTGTCATTAGCTCGTATGGAGTCTTATTGTGAGCTTTGTTGATCAAAGACCTTTTTTGAGTAAAGCACGCCATGGAAATTGCCTCAGCTTCCCCTGACTGCTGTTTCATCAAGACACTTGATCTTGCTTCTTCTTTGTTTTTTTTAGCAGCCATCAGGGCTACTGATTTAAGTTTTCTGGTATCCCTTGACATTTCAGATCTTTGTTGAACCTCTACTTCATATGTCTTTAGGGTACCATAGAGCCTATCCAAGTCTAGGAGATTCATGTCCTTGGATTCCCTGATGGCTGTTGTCTTTGGATCCCACGATATAGGAAGTGCCCTCATGAATTTTCTATTGATGTCTTTGTTGGCATAGCTCTTCCCATACATCCTCAAGTCATTTACCAACCTGTTAAATCTGTCAAACATTTTAGTGAGTGTTTCACTATTTTTCATTGTGAACCACTCATACTGTTGTGTTAACAGATGCAGTTTATTTTCCCTCACATCTTCAGTGTCATCATATAGGATCTGGATGGTATCCCATATTGACTTAGACGTTGTAAGATTCATGATACTACTTAGCATATCATCATCTAAGCCATTGTATAGAATACCTGTGACGTTTAGATCCTTCACTTTTTCTCTTTCCACGGGAGTCATCTCATTAGTAGTCTTTGGGACTAATCTTTCAAGAACAGTGACTCCATTTACCACTTCTTGAGGAATGAGCTTCTTTGGCATGTGAGGGCCTTCTTCTAGGATCTGTAGGTATTCATCATCGATTGCTCTAAGATGAACTATCATGCGTTGCCTTAAGAAGAAATACTTTCCCCTTTCCAACATGGGGACTTTACTATTTCTAGCTTTGTTAGCCATTGTTAACGATTGTCTAGCAAGTGTAGTCTGCTAGTTGGCTCTGATACTAATTGTTAGAGTTAAATGAGGGTGAGTGGGTGTGGGGGGGGGGGGGGGGGGGAGGTTGAATACAAACACTTAAAACTTTTTGCTCTTTTTAAATTTGTTAAGCACTGCTAGAATAACAACAAGAAAAACTTAACTGAAATTCAAATGAATACACAAGCATTCAAGTTAAAATAGTTGTATTAAAACTTGATGTTTTTTTGGAAATCTGTTTAATCACAAATGTGATTAATCAGCTACAATCTGTAAAAATTACAGCTTCTCTTTCACACTCACTAGCTACACACTTTGAATATTTCTTTCAAAATATGTTTCCAAGCTTCTTTCTATTGTCTGTGTGCTTCTCTCTTGGTTGTCGTTCGTGTAATGAGAACTCTCTACATATGTAGAAGATCAGTTGTTGAACCCACGTGCTTAGACGTGCTTCTTTTTCAACATAGCCGCAGTATGTCCCGTTATTTGTCCTTTCGGAGTTATGTGTCAGACTACTTTCAGCTTTTTGTTGCTTCTTTTTCATTTCTTGATCTTCGAGCATTTAATGATCGAGAGTTGTCATTGGACCACCAAACTTCAAGAAATATCTTTTTAGTTATATCTCTTGCTTCTTTAACAAGCTTCAATGATTCACGTGAAGACCTAATGACAAGTGTATGCAGTCATAACTATCCCCTGATAACAAGCCCTGATGTAGACTTGATCAGTGCTCTTGGATCCCCTGATGACAAGTCCTGATGAGGACTTGATCAGTGCTTCATGCTTCACTTGAGTTAATCTATGTTTGTAGAGTTAGCCAAGTGCTTCTTGATCCCCTGACGTTAAGACCTACTTGCATCCATTGATGGCTTTCACTAATGCAGTGTTGATCATTCCTTCTGATGGTTTCTCCTAATGGGTTGATCTGTCACTGTCATACCATGATGGGTTCCCCTGACGAGTTTCCCTAATGAGTTGGTCTGCCACTATCATACCCTGATGGATTCCCCTGACGGATTGGTCTTACAGAATTAATCACTGATGCTTTGTTTACTTTTTCTGGAACGTCTGACGTGCAAAATATTCGAATGCTTTTAAGTAATAACAGACATTCTTTCTACACTATCAAGTCCTTTACAAGTTTTTAATGATGACTTGCTTAGTGTAGAACAGCTCATTCCCTGATGACTAAGTTGATCATCAGTGAATACAAAGCTTGTGCAAATATGCAGAACAAAACTCTAATCATAATCATCATCATTTATATCTAACACTGTGACAGAGCTAGAGAAAGGGAATGTTTTCCCAATGAGCGAAGCTTCCACAATGGTGGAAGTGGCAAGAATCATGTTCTTGCCAAAGCCCTTAGCCCCCTCCAAGAAGGAACCTGACTGTGCATCAGTGGATACACAGTCATCAGTGGATAAGAGTGCATCAGGGCATCGAAGCCATTCAAGGGATAAAGGCTTGTTAGGGGAAAAGAAAAAGAATAGGAATGGTAATTAGGAGTGCACAAAACTAGTAACTATGCTCCTAATTCTAAAGGGCCTAGGAAAGTGTGCTAAAATTGTGGAAATATCAATCATTTATCTTTTCAATGCAAGGAAAAATCACATATTATAACTGACACAATATTATATGTTAATGATTTACCTAAATCTACTTTTGTTGATGCATGAACCCCTAAGGGTAAAGAAAAGAAACTAGTTAATAAATGTAAAGCACCTAGTGTAGCTCCTACGAAGGAGAAAGTGTGCAACTTGCCTAAACCAAATGTCAATTGTAATGAAAAAGCTATTTTACCATTAATTGTGACTAAACCTAGAGGACCCAAATCCACTTGGGTACCAAAAAAAATTAAATGTTCTTTGTGTGTAGCGAAAAGTCAAACACAAGTAAGTCTGGTTTCTATACAGTGGCTGCTCCAGAAACAAGAAAGGAAACAAAGCCCTGCTCATAGAATTCCATGAGAAGGTTGGTCTAGTGATCTCTTTTGGTGATAACAGCAAAGGAATGACTCTTGGTTATGGCAAAGTAGCAAATGGGGATGTCTCATTTGAAAATGTAGCACTAGTTGATGGGCTAAAACACAATCTATTGAGCATAAGTCAACTATGTGACAAGGGATTCATCACTTCTTTCAAAGGGGATAAGTGTTTAATCTCCAATGAAAATGTGGGAAGCTGATATTATCAGGGGAAAGGAGATCTTTATGTTGTTGATTATGACTCAGCAAATGGAGTATCACGTTTCTACAGCAAAGCAACCCTTGATGAGAGCAAATTGTAGCACCAGAAGCTCTCTCACCTGAACTACAAAACAATCAATGATCTAGTGAAGAGAGAATTGGTGATTAGACTACCTCAAATAGTGTTTACTCAAGAAGGGTTATGTCCAGCATGCCAACAAGGGAAGCAAAGAAAATCATCCTTTATTAGCAAGGAAGCCACAATGATCAAAGGTCCAATTCAAATGCATCACATAGATCTATTTGTTCCTCTCAATATCATGTCAATATCAAAAAAGAGATTTTCATTGGTCATTATGAATGATTACAACAGGTATACTTGGGTCAAGTTCCAACATCCTAAAATAGAGGTGCCTAAACAAGTCATTGACCATATAAAGAAAGTGGAAACTGAATCAGGCTCAGTGGTTAGAATTTTGAGAACAGACAATGGAACTGAATTTAAAAATGTAGCTGTTGATGGTTTCTGTGTGGAATAGGGCATCAATCATACTTTTTCAACCCCAAGGCTCCTCAACGGAACGGTGTAGTGGAAAAGAAGAATAGAACCTTGAGAGAAGCTGTTAGAACAATGTTAGCAGAGGCAAAAATTTCTACCTATTTTTGGACTGAAACAATTACCACTGTTTGCTTCACTCAAAATAGGTCTTTGATCAACAAGGTTCACAACAAGACACCATATGAGCTAATGATGGGGAGGAAGCCAAACATCATGTTCTTACATGTCTTTGGATGCAAATATTTTGTATTGAGGAACTTTGGTGAGAACTTAGGAAAATTTGACTCAAAGGCTAATGAAGCTATTTTCCTAGGTTACTCCCTGACATCTAAGGCCTACAGGGTTTACAACAAGAGGCTCCAAGTAGAGATGGAGTCTATACATGTAGCTTTTGATGATCAAGAAATTTCTGGACTTAAAGACCCTAGTTTTCATGAAGAGCTTAGATTTGAAAATGAAGATGATTCTGATGATCAAGATAATGAAGCTGATGTGTGCAAATAGATGGAGGAACTAACTATCCCTAATGTCAATCCAACCATTCAAGAAGCATGTTCAGTGGGTAGAGTTAATTATCTGGACAACAGATCAGGGAACACTCTATCGAGGCATAATCCATCAGGGGATGCACCACAGGGGATAACTCAAACCCTGATTTAAGCACAAATTCAGGGGGAGTTTTCTCAGAAGATGGTAGCACAGACTTTAGGGGGAGGAAATGATAATCATGCAAGCTCTTCCATACTCTCTCCTGAGCCCAAATGGTCTAGGAGTTATACAACATAGTTAATCATTAGTGATCCTAATCAAAGGATGCAAACCAGGAAAGCTTCATCTAATGAGTGTGTGTATGCTTGTTTTCTTTCTCAAAATGAGCCAAAGAAATTTGAAGAAGCCATGCAAGATGCTGATTGGATCATGGCCATGCAAGAAGAATTGAATCAATTTGAGATAAATCAAGTATGGAAGCCGGTGCCTAACACTAAGGATAGAACTATCATTGGCACCAAGTGGGTATTGTTATAAGAAACAAAGCACGACTAGTGGCAAAGGGATATCTTCAAGAGGAATGAATTGACTTTGATGAGACCTTTGCACCAGTGGCCAGACCTGAGGCTATAAGAATTTTCTTAGCCCACACAGCACATTCAAACTTCAGGGTTTATCAAATGGATGTGAAAAGTGCCTTTCTCAATGGGAAATTAGACCAAGAGGTGTATGTACAACAACCTCCAGGGTTTGAAAATTCTAAATCCCTAAATCATGCTTATAAGCTAGAGAAAACATTTTATGGACTGAAACAAGATCCTAGAGCTTGGTATGACACACTGTCTAAGTTTCTGGTGGATAACAAATTTACAAGATGTATCATTGACAAAACATTGTTCTTTAGACAACACCAAAGTCATCTAATCTTGGTACAAATCTATGTTGATGATGTCATTTTTAGATCCACTAATATAAAGTTGTGTGAGAAGTTCTCTAAGCTCATGCAAAGAAAATATGAAATGAACTTGATTGGTGAATTGTCTTATTTCTTGGGATTGCAAGTGTTAGGTTTTAGAACATTTGATGATGATTGTCTTTAGATTACTTAGAGTACAAATGTATAGAAAGTGTTAATTGGTAACACTAAAGTTTTGTAGCCAGCAGTTATCTCTTTGTTTGTAATTCATTCATTCTTTGTATGCTTCAGTAAGTCAAAATGTGTATTTGATCCGTTGGAGTTTACAAAAAGGCTTGTCGGAGACTAGGAAAACTTGTCAGAGACTAAGGATTTTTTATTTATCAGAGACTAGTTTTGCCTGTCAGAGACTAAGGCTTACGTCATCAGAGACTAAGTCTAAAGGAGTCAGAGACTAAAGCTTACGTCATCGGAGACTAAGGTTAAAAGGATCAGAGACTAAGCTGACGTCATCGGAGACTAAACCTTAAAGCATCGGAGACTAAATAACTCTATCGGAGACTACACAATCTGACGTCTTCAGGGACTAAAAGCACCATAAACTAATTGATGACGTCACTAGAGACTAAAGATGAAGCATCAGGGACTAATTGTGATTTATTTCCTGAGAGATACAGAGTTCGAATTAAAAAGGAATGTCTTCCACGTAGTTCAAGATATTATTGAAGGCGTAGCTGGTAAGGAAACTAACTAGAAATCTCTTCCTAATCAAAAAGGAATGATTGTATTTGATTCGAATAAGGAAGCTGAATCAATATTGATTTAGAAAAGGAAAACTGAGTAATTCAGTTTTTAGAGAAGTTGTAATTAGTTTTACAGGATTAGTAATTTTGAAGCTGTAAAGGTTTTTCATAGTTTGTATCTTTTCCTATACAGAATAGAAAAGAAGCTAACGATCATAGTATTGTGATTGTTAGAATTTGTATTCAATTGTTAAAATCAATACAAACAATTGTTTATAAATTGATTCCTGTTCTTGTTCTTTATTTCCGCAAGTAATTATTAATTTCTTGAAGAACAAGTAATCGAAAAGAATTCAAAGAACTTGTATTCAACCCCCCCTTCTACAAGTTCTCGGCTATCTCACTGGGAAAACAATTGGTATCAGAGCCTTTAATTGAATTTACTCAATTAACACGTTCCAAGAGATGGCCAACGATAAAGCAAGCAGCTCTAGCATAATAACGTATGCGGGAAGTCGTGATGGTGGTACCAGAGTTCCAATTCTTAAAAGAGAAGAATATCCGATGTGGAAGCAAAAGATGTACATGCACTTAAGAGCAACAGATCCAGATTATATTGATAGGATTGAGAAGGGTCCCTATCTACCTAGGAAATTTATTCTTGCTAAAACTGTCGATGGATCTGTTGTGCCGGAACACTTTGAACTTGCTCCAGAATGTGATTATACAAACGAAGACAAGTTGCAAGTGTTGAAGGATGCTAAGGTGATGAACATACTCTATAATGGAATTGATAAAAATATGTTCACAAGCATCATCAATTGCACAACATCTAAGCAAATCTGAGACACCATCAAAGTCCTATGTGAAGGAACTGACCAAGTCCGAAAGAACAAAAGGTCATTGTAACACAACAATACGAGTTCTTTCAAGCAAAGCCTGGTGAACCAATAATGTCAGTTTATGATAGGTTCAACACTTTGCTCAATGATTTGAAAATACTTGGGAAGTCCTATGATAATGAGGATGTCAACACCAAGTTTATGAGATCTCTCCCACCAAGTTGGGATCCAAAGACTACTGTGATAAGAGAGGCTCATGACTTGGATATCCTCATACTGGACAGGCTCTACGGAAATTTAATGACATATGAACTCGTAGTAGAGCAACGACAACGCATACATGGCAGGGACAAAGGAGCTGCGTTGATGGTTGAGACAAGCAAGTCTCAAGAGAAGCTTGATGATGAATCTTCCAATGCTAGCTCGACTGATTAGGAAGATGAACTGGATTCTGATGCTGACATGGAGGAATTCATGGCATTCATGGTCAAACAGTTCAAGAAATTTAGGGCCAACAGGAAAGGAAGAAAATCATCAAGGAAGCCTAACCCTAAACGTGAAGGTCAAAAAGTCATCTTCGACTTAAAGAAAATAAGATGTTACAACTGTGAAGGGTTAGGACACTTTGCCAATGAGTGCCGGAAGCCTAGATCTAGTGATAGATCTAAGGATGAAAATCAAGGAAAGACTTTGCTGACAAGAAAGCTAAATCAAAGAGCAAAGTCTTGATTACAGAGGGTAAAGATTGGATTGACAGCGACTCTGATGAAGAAGTTGTCAACTTTGCCCTAATGGCTCGAAGTGACGAGTCAAGTGATTCTACAAAGGTATGTGATGCAACTCAGAATTTTAATGTGCTTGATTTACTTGACATATCTAGCATTGAAAGCATACAAAAAGATATGTCTGATTTGCATGTTAGTTTTAGATCTTTAACTATTGAACATACAAATGTAAAAGAATCACGTGACATTCTCTTGAAAAGAAACAAGTTTCTTGAAGAGAGATTGGCACAATTTGACACTATCAAGTCTGACTTAAACAAAGCTCATCATATGATTGATGTTTTGAAAAAGAGGGAATATTACTTAGTAGAGCAACTTGAAAATGCTCAAGCTAAGATTAAACAATGGAATACTTCCTCTAAAAAGTTGACAGACTTGGTAGAGTGTCAAACAATAGGTCAAAAATCTGGACTAGGTTATGATGAAAATCTAGACAAGAGTTCAGATTTAGATGTTCTATTTGAAGCTGCAAACTCCTCAACTAGTAAGCCAGATATTTTAAAAAGAATTAATTTTGTCTCTCCTGTTATTGAACCCAAAATTATTAACACTCAATATCAACAAGTAACTTCAATATCAGAAATTGATCAAAAGACAGTAAATGTTGTTAATAAGAGTAAAAATAAAAGATTAAATATTGGGTTCATGACAAAGACACAGTTAAGTAAAAAATAGGAAAATCTTCCAAATAAAATGGCTGAAAAATCAGTGGAGTTAAGTAGAAATAAGAAAAATAGGAATGGAAAAATTGGCATTAATAAATATACAAATTATGCTAGAATGCTTGATGCTCCTAGAAAGACATGACATGTATGTGGTAACCCCAACCACATAGTTGTTAATTGTAGGACCAAAAATAAAATTCCTATAACTGAGATTGCATCTTCAAAAAGAATAAAAGATGAATCACCTGTAAAAAGGTTAAATAATCTTTGCATTAACAATGAAAACCATAAGCTTGGCAGTCTCTCACAAACAAGTAGCAAGACTAATTATTGACCAATTAAAGTCAAAAATACTAAAAGACAATCAACTCAATCTGAGTCAAGTCTTGAGTCTACAACTAGTGAGAAAGGACCCAAGAAAGTCTAGGTTCCAAAAGTCTCAAACTAGTTACTCTCTACTGTGCAGGGCAAAAAGAAGAAAACATGGTACTTGGACAGTGGTTGTTCAAGGCACGTGACTGGAGATAAGTCCCTGCTAAAACAGTATGAAGAGAAAAGTGGCCCAAAAGTCACTTTTGGAGATGACAGCAAAGGCCATACGAGGGGATATGACAGTGTTGAACATGGAGATGTCATCTTCACTAAAGTAGCACTAGTTGATGGCTTAAAGCATAATTTATTAAGTGTGAGTCAACTATGTGATAAGGGATTCGATGTCACCTTCAAAGAAGATGAATGCTTGGTGTGTGACAAAGAATCAGGGAATGTGATCTTGACAGGAAAAAGAAAAGGAAATTTGTACATTGCAAATCTTATTTCTTTTACTGATCAAATCACATGTCTCTATAGCAAAGCTTCAACTGATGAAAGTTGGCTTTGGCGCAAGAAGCTTTCCCCCTTGAATTTCAAGAACATAAACAAGCTTGTGAGGAAAGGATTGGTAGTTGGCATTCCACAATTGGAATTTACACAAGATGGATTGTGTGATTCATGCCAGAAAGGGAAACCAACAACATCAATCACTGACCCACTACAGTTGTTACACATGAATTTATTTGGTCAAGTGAATGTGATGTCAATCTTAAGAAATAAATATGCTTTGGTTATTGTGGATGATCACACGAGGTATACTTGGGTAAAATACCTCCATACAAAAGATGAAGCTGCTCAGTTGATAATTGATCATATCAAAAAGATAGAAACTGAGTCAGGAAAAATAGTAAGGGTAATAAGGAGCGATAGAGGAACAGAATTCAAGAATTCCCAAGTTGTTGAATTCTGCGCTGAAAAAGGAAAAACTCATCAATTCTCAGCTCCAAGAACCCCGCAACAAAATGGAGTTGTTGAGAGGAAAAATAGGACCCTTATTGAAGCATCAAGGACTATGTTACAAGAGGCTAAGCTTCCCACATATTTTTGGGAGGAAGCTATAAGCACTGCTTACTTTACACAGAATAGATCCTTGATAAACAAAGCATAGAACAAAACACCTTATGAATTAATGACTGGGAGAAAACCGACTCTCAAGTTTTTACATATGTTTGGTTGTAAGTGCTTTGTACTGAGAGACTCATCAGAAACAAGAGGAAAATTTGATAACAAGTCTGATGCGGCAATCTTCTTAGGTTATTCTCTGTCAAGCAAAGCATATAGAGTATATAATCTAAGAACAAAGGTCATTGCGGAATCAATTCAAGTTGTATTTGATGATAAAAAGATTCTAGGAATGATTGGACAAGGATTGCATGAACCTCTTAGTTTTAAGAATGAATTGGATGCATGGGAACATACATCAGAGATTACTGAAAAACCCCAAGATAGCAATGATCCCTACATAATTGAGGGGGAGTTAACTGTTGTGCATGAAGTACCAAGAACTAATACTCTATCAGAGACTAGAGTATTAGATGAAACTCAAGAGACTGGTGACATTAGTATTTCATCGGAGACTAATGGTTCACCAGAGACTAGAGTCACTGATGCACAATCAGAGACTATAGAGATAAACAGCTCAGGGGGAGCTAATAATGAAGGAGTCAATAGTTTAGGGGGAGCAGTCTCTGATCATGAAGCTAGATTGGATAACATCAATCTAGAAAATGAAGCCTCCACTTCAAGGTCAAATCTGCCACGTGCAATTCCATGGTTGAGAGACCACACACCAGATTTGATAATTGGAAGTCTAGAGGATGGAGTCAAGACTAGAAGTGAAATTCAAAATGAATGTTTATATCTCAGTTTTCTCTCAAAAATTGAGCCAAAGAAAATTGAGGAAGCACTTCAAGATCCTGACTAGATAATTGCCATGCAAGAGGAGTTAAACCAATTCACTCGAAACAAAGTTTGGAGACTGGTACCCAAACCAAGGAATAGATCAATAATTGGTGCCAAGTGGGTCTTTAGAAATAAGTTGGATGAAACTGGTACAATTATAAGAAATAAAGCAAGACAGGTTGCAAAAGGATATTCTCAAGAAGAAGGAATAGATTATGATGAAACTTTTGCACCGGTAGCAAGACTTGAAACAATCAGAATCTTCTTGGCTTTTGCAGCCTACAAGAACTTCAAGGTGTACCAGATGGATGTCAAAAGAGCTTTCTTGAATGGAAAATTGGAAGAGGAAGTCTATGTTTGCCAACCCCCAGGTTTTGTGGACTCCAAATTTCCAAATCATGTCTACAGGTTAGACAAAGCACTTTATGGCTTAAAACAAGCACCAAGAGCCTGGTATGATACTCTACCTCAATTTTTGCTTGAAAATAAATTTGTTAGAGGTATCATAGATAAAACCTTATTTTATAGAAAGCAAGGCTCTGACATTATATTGGTGCAAATATATGTAGATGATATTATATTTGGGTCTACAAATGAAAAACTTTGTGAAAAATTTTCAAAACTTATGAAGTCTAGATATGAAATGAGTATGATGAGAGAATTAACATTTTTCTTAGGTTTGCAAATAAAATAATCAACTGATGGAATATTTATCAGTCAGTCCAAGTATATCAAAGACTTATTGAGAAAATATGATTTGGTTGATTATGCATCTGCAAAAACACCCATGCCTGCTGCCACTAAGCTAGATAAAGATTTAAAAGGAAAGAAAATTGATATTACTAGCTATAGAGGCATGATAGGCTCTCTTTTATATCTAACTGCAAGTAGACCTGATATAATATTTGCTACATGTTTATGTGCTAGATTTCAAGCTAACCCTAGAGAATCACATTTGATTGCTCTAAAAAGAATTCTCAGTTATCTAAAGGGTGCCCCAAACCTTGGTTTATGGTATCCCAAAGAATCTGATCTTAAACTAATTGGTTATTCAGATGCTGACTATGCAGGTTGTACGCTTGATAGGAAAAGCACAAGTGGAAGCTGCCAACTTCATGGAGGCAGACTTGTTTCTTGGTTCAACAAGAAACAAAATTCAGTTTCTACTTCAACAGCAGAAGCTGAATACATCACAGCTAGGAGTTGTTGTGCTCAAATCCTATGGATCAAAAATCAACTCCTAGACTATGGTATGTCATTATCTAAAATTCCTATCTATTGTGATAATACTAATGCTATAGCAATAACAGAAAATCCAGTGCAACATTCAAGAACAAAACACATAGATATTAGATATCACTTCATAAGAGAACATGTAAGTGAAAGTAATATCGAATTACACTAGGTAACAACTGATAAACAACTTGCAGACATATTCACAAAACCTTTAGATGTATCTACTTTTTCTAGATTAGTTTCTGAATTAGGAATGTTGAATTATACCTCTAAATACTGATTAAATTTTGAAAACAAGTTGTTTAGCTGTGAGAATCTAGAAATTTTATTTCTGGAATTGAAGCTATTCTTTGAAAACATAATTTTTTTTTGAAGCTAGAATTTAATTTCTGGAATGTAGCTGTTATCCAATAACAGAATTTTCGAAGCTAATAATCGTTAAACTTGATTGTTGGAAATATTTTAAAAGCTTAAGAGAAAGAGACTATCTTAGTCCCTGATAGTGTTTTTAATTAGTCCTCGACTGAATTAAAAATTTAACTATAGGAGACTGCCTTAGTCCCCGACAGTTGTTTTTAATTAGTCCCCGACTGAATTAAAAATTGAACTATGGGAGACTAACTAGTGCCCGACAGTTGTTTTTAATTAGTCCCCGACTGAATTAAAAAATTGAACTATCGGAGACTAACTAGTCCCCGACAGTTGTTTTTAATTAGTCCCCGACTGACTTAAAAAAATTTGAACTATCGGAGACTACCTTAGTCCCCGACGTCATTTTTGGTTAGTCTCTGACTCAATCAAAAATGAACTATTGGAGACTAATCGGGTTTAGTCTCTTATGAGTGAACTTATCAGAGATTAGGGCAATCTCCGATCGAGGGCAATCTCCGATCGAGGGCAATCTCCGATCGAGGGTAATCTGGAAGTTATCCTACCCACGATCAAAAATGGTTCACTATCTTTAGAATTGCAAACGATTCTCATACTTTGCTAAAAGTAAAATCAAACACATCTGCAATCACAATTTCTCAAAGCTTTGAAATTATTTTCTCTCTACAAATTCTTTGCAATAACCCTTTTTCAAAGTTTCTTCAAAGTTCACAGATCTCTTCCAATGGCCGCTAAAACAGTCTGTTTCCAGTTTGGAGATTTCGATTTCATTAAGACTAACCATGCAGGGGTGGCTAACAAGCATGAATTTGGAGCCCAGTATCACCCCTTCGTGGATTTTCTTCAAAACTCCACACTAACCTACGCCATTTATGAAGCTCCCGTCCAAGCCGCTGAAGTCATCACGGCTATGTGGACCACTGCAACCATCCAAGATGAGAATACTAACCCTCCTGTAGTAAGTTTCAGGTATGATAACACTGTTTATGATATCGACCATACCGTTGTTAATAATGCTTTACACTTACCTGTATATGAAAACTTTGACTCCCCTACCTCTGATGAAGAACTTCTTTCTATGTTTAAAAACTTACATTATTCTGCTGAAATTAGTTCTGTTGGGTCTATTACACGACCCCATCTAAGGCAAGAGTGGTCACTGTTCTTTGATATAATAACTAAAGCATTTACTTCAAAATGCGGTGGCTATGATGCTATCACTACACTCACACAACAAATTGCTTTTAGTGTGTTGTTTGATAGACATCTAAACATTGGGCTTTTAATTCTGCAAAACCTTTTGGTAAAACTGAAATCGGGTAATAAAATAAAATTTATTATGCTAGGTTTTTGATGATGATTGCTTATTATCTAATCCCTAACCTTAATATTACTGGATTGCAAGTTGTACCTACTGTTTTGCAGAGTAAAAGAATTTTTACTGATGTGAAGCATAAATCTGCAAAGGTAAAGGTTCCCTTATTTTTCCCACCTGTCATGAGATCTATTCTCATTAACAGGCTTCCAAATCTTTATTCTTTGCAATTCTTTGAGGATATTGAAAGCCGAAACCCTTCACAAAACAATCCATAGCCCCCTCCACAGTTTCCCAAAAGACTGTGGTTGTAAACACAAAGACAGCCAAGAAGCTCCCAATAAAAAGAAAAATAATTGAGGGAGTAAGTGAGGATGAGGGAGAACAAGAAGCTGAAGTACCACTTCAGAGAAAGAAGAGATTAATAACCCTTAGCCAAAAGCAATCCATTGCTTCCCAACAAACAATGGAGGTTATAAGGAAAAACAGTGAACTGTCACCATCCTCCCAAAAGGATGTTGACATTGAAGAAAGTTCCCAACCAGGAACACACTGTACAGAGTCTGCACAACCTCTTGTTCACCAACAAGAGGAAACCCAAAGAGAGAAAATACAAGAAAAGAGTGACACAAGGAGTGCACACACAGAGTTATCAATTGATGTTCCTCAATTTTCAATGTCTGAGGAACAACTAACACTCCACACTGTACATTCTTCTCCTTCTTCTCCCACTTGATTCTTTTGATATTTCTGATATAAATCTTCTTGATTTTTCCCAAGAGGAGCCAATACTCGAGACAAGCTCTCACACACATTCCATGGATAGCTCCCTAGCCTAAGATACACAAAGGGAACCCCCTATCCATGCAGTCACAAGTACTTCTCAAACCCCCACTTCTGTAGGACAAAGTGCACCTATCCATATGAGTGAGGATGTGAGAATAAATAGTGAGAGTCAGGCTTCTGACCTGGAAAAAGGAGAGGATATACACATACAAGAGAGTCAAGCTTTAGAAAGCTTGGAAAAAGGAGAGCAAGAGAAGCTGGGTGCCCAACCCCTGGCAAAAGGAGAGGAAGTAAGCAATGATGAGATCCTTGAACAAAATAAACGAGAGAAATTTTCAGCAGGTGCATTTTTACAACCTATTGAAACCAGCTCACAAGAAGCTCAAGTTTCTTCTGCTCCCTCCACAAATATCCAAACAGAAGAAACTGGGAACAGTTCAGGCACAGGGGATGCAGCCTTAAATATTATTTCTGAGATGTCCAATGCTGATTTTGAAATGTTATATGGTCTACAACAAAGACAAGAGCACATTTCTGCATTGAAGACACGGCTTGCAGATGAACCTGTGCATGAAGAAGCTTCAGAGATCAATGTTGATTAATGGTTGGATGCCACCTATTCCAACACACTCGAGGAAGCAGCCGCCCGTTTAAGGCAGGGTTATGTGACCAACATAGGGTCAACTGCCCCTGCACCATCAGTTAAATATATTCTAGAAGAAGTAACCAAGGTGGATAAGAAACATACAAAGTTTCACCACTTCTTGCTTACTGGGATCAATGGTGCAGTGAAGAAAATAGAGGAAAGGATGGAGTTGGAGACAGACAAAATCAGAAGGTGCTATGAAGGACATCTGCCAAGGATGACTATTTCTGCCATTGATACACTTATCAAAGACAAGTCCAAGACTGATAGTCGACTTCAAGCCCTCGAAGCCATTATCCAACTTCTGATCCAAAAACAAGACAGAATGGAACAGCTATTGCTACAGGCAATTCCATACTTGGCCACCTCCTCCCAACCTAAAGATGATGATATCAAAAAGGGGGAGAGTGGTTAACATATCAAACCTATACAAAAACAACAATCAAAACCTGTTCCAGTTCAAATACCTGCTCCATCAAAACTTCCAAGCTCTAATGAGCTACAAGCAATGATGGACAGGATATTGAAAAAGCATGCAGATCTTCAAGCAGCAACAACAAAATCAACAACAACAACACAACTTCCAACAACAGCTTCTCCTTCCTCTACATAAGCCCCTACAATCAAAGACAAAGGCAAGGGGGTTATGGTTGAAGATTCAAAGAAGAAAACCACTACTCAACCAGGACAACCCAAGCTACTAGGGGATACCATGAAGACAGCTCACTTTCCCACTCCAGTTGAACTGATAGTGGATGGGAAAGTGGAGTTGGTCTATCCTCAACAACAGAAACTGATAGAATCTGATGCACTACTAGCTCAGAAGCTTCAAGAGGAGGAGGATATGGCAGCGGCAAAGAAGAAGAAAATCTTTAAAAGGAGATCAAGTGCACAGAAAGCAGCCATAACCAAGAAGAAAAATAAAGAGATAGAAGAGGCAGTGAAGAAATCAAAAAGGAAACCTTTGGTCCAGGAATCTGCAAAGAAACCTGTGATCAAGGCAACTATCGAGAAGCCTACCTCTCAAGATCCTCCAAGGTCAACTGAGACTGCTTTGGTGGCTGTGAGTGGTCCAACAAAGCCACAAATAGTTTCATCAAAGAAGTCTTACAAGGTTAAAATGGCTAGTACATAAGAAATCATCAAAGCCTTGAAGAAAACCACAAAGAAGATTGATCTGATAAAGGGTAAAAATATCAAAGATTTTCTCCATGTCTTTTTGAAAGATGGAGAGTCTTTGAAATTTTAGAATCCAACCTTGGAGGGAAAAACTAAAGAAAATCTGGAGTGGTTGTTGATTGTTGTGCTTGAGACTTCTGATCTTAACATAGATCTTCGAAGTCAGATTCAAAAGGTAATGAAGGTGAAGCATAAGGTGGATACAGTGCCAAAAGCTAATCCTAAACCTCTAGGATTATTGTATGAGACTTTCCATGGAGAGAAAGTTTTCTTCAACTACAACAGAGACATTAATAGTGTCAGTGAGAGACACATCGAAGGATTTATCAGTCTACTCAAGGATGCTAAAGAAGAAGTTGAATTGATACTGAAAAAGCTGTTGATAGACAGACTGGAGTTGCTGAGGAGAAATAGAAAAGAAAGGCTGGAGTTGCTGAAGAAAAAATAAAAGGCAAACTATTGTGTTGGAACGTATGTTGTGTTGAAATAAGCTATAATTTTTATTTTTGAAGCCAGGCTTATAGGATTTAAACCTGAGTCTTGGTGGAAGCTGAACAACAGATCAAAGATCTTAGTTCAGAATACATTTGTAGTTAAAAATTCTTTATTCTTTTTCTAAGTAATTATAATGTTGAGTTTTGACATCATCATCAACCTTGAAATTATGCTTATCATTCTAATATTCATAATTAGGGGGAGATTGTTAGGTTTTAGAACATTTGATGATGATTGTCTTTAGATTACTTAGAGTACAAATGTATAGAAAGTGTTAATTAGTAACATTGAAGTTTTGTAGCCAGCAGTTATCTCTTTGTTTATAATTCATTCATTCTTTGTAAAGAGATATAATTATTTCTTATTTGTAAGTAACTGCTAGAATGGAGTATCAAAGCTTCAGCAAGTCAAAATGTGTATTTGATCCGTTGGAGTTTACAAAAAGGCTTGTAGGAGACTAGGAAAACTTGTCAGAGACTAAGGATTTTTTATTTATCAGAGACTAGTTTTGCCTGTCAGAGACTAAGGCTTACGTCATCAGAGACTAAGTCTAAAGGAGTCGGAGACTAAAGCTTACATCATCGGAGACTAAGGTTAAAAACATTAGAGACTAAGCTGACGTCATCGGAGACTAAGCCTTAAAGCATCGGAGACTAAATAACTCTATCGGAGACTGCACAATCTGACGTCATCAGGGACTAAAAGCACCAGAGACTAATTAATGACGTCACCAAAGACTAAAGATGAAGCATCAGGGACTAATCGTGATTTATTTCCTTAGAGATACAGAGTTCGAATTAAAAAGGAATGTCTTCCACGTAATTCAAGATATTATTGAAGGCGTAGCTGGTAAGGAAACTAACCAGAAATCTCTTCCTAATCCAAAAGGAAAGATTGTATTTGAATTGAATAAGGAAGCTGAATCAATATTGATTTAGAAAAGGGAAACTAAGTAATTCAGTTTTTAGAGAAGCTGTAATTAGTTTTACAGGATTAGTAATTTTGAAGCTGTAAAGGTTTTTCATAGTTTGTATCTTTTCCTATACAGAATAGAAAAGAAGCTGACGATCATATTATTGTGATTGTTAGAATTTGTTTTCAATTGTTAAAATCAATACAAGCAATTGTTTATAAATTGATTCGTGTTCTTGTTCTTTATTTCCGCAAGTAATTATTAATTTCTTGAAGAAAAAGTAATCGAAAAGAATTCAAAGAACTTGTATTCAACCCCCCCCCCCCCCCTTTCTACAAGTTCTCGGCTATCTCACTGGGAAAACAGCAAGTTAAACAAGTCACTAATGGGATTTACATTCATTAGTCAAAGTATGCCAAAGAACTTCTCAAGAAATTTGACATGGAGGACTCAAAAGTAGCAAAGACACCAATGGCCACAACAACCAAGATTGACCTTGATAAAAATGAAAAGAAAGTTGACTTAAATACTTATAGGAGAATGATTGGTTCTCCACTGTATTTGACAACTAATAGGCCTGATATTATGTTTGCAACATGTCTTTGTGCAAGGTATCAAGCTGACCTAATTGATGTGAAGAGAATCTTGAGGTACATCAAGGGCACAACTGAGTTGGGACTTTTGTATCCAAAGGAATCTGGTTTTGAATTGACTAGATATTCTGATGCTGACTTTGGAGGATGCAAAATTGACAGAAAAAAGTACAACATGGAGCTATCAATTTCTAGGTGGAAGGCTTGTATCTTAGTTCAGCAAAATGCAGCATTCAATATCAACATCTACTGTTGAGGCTGAATATATTGCAACTGAAAGTTGCTATGCAAAAATTCTATGGATGAAAAATCAGTTATTGGACTACGGCCTGACATACAACAAGATTCCAATCTTATGTGACAACACAAGTGCTATAGCCATTGCTGAAAATCTTGTGCAACATTCCAGAACCAAACATATAGAAATCAGATATCACTTTATCAGGGAACATGTCATGAATGAGACCATAGAGCTAAACTTTGGTCCAACACACAAGCAGCTGATAGACATTTTCACCAAAGCTCTTGATGAAGCCACTTCTAAAAATTTTATGGGAGAGCTGGAAATGGTCAATTTTACAAAGTAAAGAGTTTGACAGACAAGGTGGTAAAATGGTACAAATGATCATAGTGCTAATATGCTAGTATCTCTAACTCATCATGTCATTCATTGATATTTAAATATCTATATGTTTATATGTTTTATATATAATTAAATTAAACAAAAAACTAGGTCAGGGGTTGTGTTTGAGGTTGGGCTCGTCAGGGGATATTCATATTTCCCTGATGACACTGCATCAGGGGACAGTCATTCTTCTTTGATAACACAGCATCAGGGGATAATAAGTAACCTGTTTTCCTAGTGAGATGACCTAGAACTTGTAGAAGGGGGGTTAAATACAAGTTCTTACAACTTTTTCAATTTCTTGTTCTTTTAAGAAATTAAACTTTTCTGCGGAATATAAAGAACAAGATCAAAACTCTATAAACAATTGCTTTTATTGATTTAACAATTGATTACAAGTTTTCTAACAATCAAGACAAACTTTGATCGTCAGCTTCTATTCTGTATATAAAGAAAATACAACTCTTTTAATTCTATACAGCTTCGTATTGTTCTCCTGTAATTTTTTAATTACAGCTTCTAAAAACTAAGTTACCAAAAACCTAGCTTCCTAATTCAAATCAAATGCAATCTTTCCAATTGAAAGATTTCTAACAAGTTTCCTTGTCAGCTACGTCTTCAATAAAGTCTACGTGTGCATGGAAGACTTTCCTTCTTTGATTTGAACTCTAACTCCATCAGTGATTAAGTCCTCGACTAATCTTCGATGGCTTCTTTCATTAGTCCCTGATCACTTCAAGTAATCTCCGATGCTTTACTTTGAGTAATCTCCGATGCTTTACTTTGAGTAATCTCCGATGCTTTGGCTTTAATCGCTGATGACGTCAGCTTTTAATCTTCGATGTATTGTCTTAATCACTGATGACCTCAGCTTTTAATCTCCAAGGTATTGTGTTAATCACTGATGACGCCAGCATTAATCTCTGACTCTTTAGTTCCAATCCCCGATGACGTAAGCTTTAATCTCTGATTAACAATCCTTCAATCTCCGATGAACAAAACTTTAATCTCCGATGAAAGATTCTGCAATCTCCGATTAAGAAAACTTTAATCTCCGATGGGCAAAGTCCAATCTCTGATGTACAGAAACTTAGTCTCTGGTGAACTTTTTCCTTAATCTCCAACAAGCCAAATTCAATCTTCGAAGGACTAATAAATTTAAAACAACTTGTTGAACAAACTCAACAAGCATTCCAGCAGTACATACAAATGAAATAAATCTATCTCTTTATTATAATGACTAATTTACAAATAAGAGATACTACTGCTAGCTACAAAACTAAAGTGTTACAGACCAACACTTTTCTGTACATTTGTATTCCTAAGTATTCTAAAGACAA
>CM025788.1:21634958-21659995 GCA_014636745.2 Centella asiatica
CTTCAATGAGGGTTCTATTTTTCCTCTCAACAACTCCATTTTGTTGAGGAGTTCTAGGTGCAGAGAATTGATGAGTAATTCCTTTCTCAGTGCAGAATTTGTTTTCCCAGTAAGATGGCCTAGAACTTGTAGAAGGGGGGTTGAATACAAGTTCTTGCAACTTTTTCGAATTCCTGTTCTTTAAGAAATTGACTTTCTGCGGAATATAAAGAACAAGATCAAAACTTTATAAACAATTGCTTTTATTGATTTAACAATTGATTACAAGTTTTCTAACAATCAAAACAAGCTTTTGATCGTCAGCTTCTATTCTGTATATTTAGAGATAATACAACCCTTTCAATTCTCTATGCTATACAGACACACCCACTTTTTTTCGAATTACAATTCTGTAATTTATAATTACAGCTTCTAAAACTAAGTTTACAAAAAACCTAGCTTCCTAATTCAAATCAAATACAATCTTTCCAATTGAAAGATTTCTAACAAGTTTCCTTGTCAGCTACGTCTTCAATAAAGTCTACGTGTTCATGGAAGACTTTCCTTCTTTGATTTGAACTCTAACTCCATCAGCGATTAAGTCCTCGACTAATCTCCGATAGCTTCTTTAATTAGTCTCTGATCACTTCGAGTAATCTCCGATGCTTTAATAAATTAATCTCTGATTACCTCGAGTAATCTCCGATGCTCTGGCTTTAGTCTCTGGTGACATCAGCTTTTAATCTCTGAAGTATTGTGTTATTCTCTGATGACGTCAGCTTTAATCTCTGACTCTTTAATTACAATCTCCGATGACGTAAGCTTTAATCTCCGATGACCAATCCTTCAATCTCCTATGAACAAATCTTTAATCTCCGATGAAGGATTTCTTCAATCTCCGATGGGCAAAGTCCAATCTCTGATGAACAAAACTTTAATCTCTGATGGACTTTTTCCCTTAATCTCCGACAAGCCAAATTTAATCTCCGAAAGACTAATTAACTTAAAACAACTTGTTGAACAGACTCAACAAGTATTCCAGCAGTACATACAAGTAAAATGAATCTATCTCTTTATTAAAATGACTAAATTACAACCAAGAGATACTACTGCTAGCTACAAAACTAAAGTGTTACAAACCAACACTTTTCTATACATTTGTATTCCTAAGTATTCTAAAGACAATCATCATCAAATGTTAATAAAACCTAACAGAATTCAATTACTTGGGAATTTTTGAATTCTGTTCCTCTGTCACTTCTTATTATCTTGACATGATCAATAACTAATTGAGCAGCTTCATTCTTTGCAAAGAGGTATTTTACCCAAGTATACCTTGTGTGATCATCAACAATTACCAGTGCATATATATTCCTTAAGATAGACATCACATTCACTTGACCAAACAAATCCATATGGAGAAGTTGTAAAGGGTCAGTGATTGATGTTGCTGGTTTGTTTTTGAATGATACACTTCTTTGCTTTCCTTTCTGGCATGCATCACACAATCCATCTTGTGTAAATTCCAATTGTGGAATACCAGCTACCAATCCTTTCCTCACAAGACTATTGATATTCTTGAAGTTCAGGTGGGAAAGCTTCTTATGCCAAAGCCAACTCTCATCAGTTGAAGCTTTGCTATAAAGACATGTGATTTGATCAGTTGAAGAAATGAGGTTTGCAATGTACAAATTTCCTTTTCTTTTTCCTGTCAAAATCACAGTCCCTGATTCTTTGTCACTTACTAAACATTGATCTTCTTTAAAAGTGACATTAAATCCCTTATCACACAGTTGACTCACACTAAGTAAATTGTGCTTTAAGCCATCAACTAGTGATACCTCAGTGAAGATGACATCTCCATGTTCAACAGATCCATATCCTCTAGTATGGCCTTTGCTGTCATCTCCAAACGTGACTCTTGGGCCACTTCTCTCTTCATACTGTTTTAGCAGGGACTTATCTCTAGTCATGTGCCTTGAACAACCACTGTCCAAGTACCATGATTTCTTCTTTTTTCCCTGCACAGTAGAGAGAACTAGTTTGAGGTTTTTGGGACCCAAATCTTCTTGAGTCCTTTCTCACTAGCTGTAGATTCAAGACTTGACTCAGAATGAGTCGATTGCCTCTTTCCTTGTTTGATTTTAATTGGGCAATTTACAGTCTTGCTTCCATTGTTTGTGAGACTAATTGACTTTGATTTTTTATTTTCAATGTAAAGACTACTTGACCTTTTTACAGGTGATTTATCTTTTGTTGTCTTTGAGTTACTAATCTCAAGCATAGGAATTTTATTTTTGCTCCTACAGTGCATAGCTATGTGGTTTGGATTACCACATACATGACATGTTTTTCTAGGAGCATCAGGCATTGAAACATAGTTGGTGTATTTGTTAACGCCTAACTTGCCATTCCTATTTTTCTTGCTTCTGTTTGATTCCGCAACTTTTTCAGCCTTTTGTATTGGAACAGTTTCCAATTTCTTTATTAACTATTTCTTTGTCATAAACCCAATATTTAAATGTTTGTTTTCATTCTTCTCAACAATATTCACTGTCTTTTGATTAAAACTTGTTTTTTCAGTGTTTTGTTGATCTTGAATGTTAATAAATCTGGGTTCATGAACAGGAGATACAAAGTTAATTTTTCTTGCAACTTTTGGCTTTTCAGTTGTGGACTCAACAGCTTCAAATAGGTCATCTAATTCTGAATTTTTATTTATCCAATTATCATAGCCTAATCCAGATTGGTGACCCATTGTTTGACTATCTACCAAGTCTTTTAGCTTTTTAGAGGAAGTATTCCACAATTTAATCTTAGCTTGAGCAATTTCAAGTTGCTCTACTAAGTAATATTCCCTCTTTTTCGAAGCATCAATCATATGATGTGCTTTGTTTAAATCAGACTTGATAGTATCAAACTGTGCCAATCTCTCTTCAAGAAAATTGTTTCTTTTTAAGAGATTGTCACGTGATTCTTTTACATTGGTATGCTCTATAGTTAAAGACCTAAAACTGACATGCAAATCAGATATATCTTTTTGCATGCTTTCAATGCTAGATGTATCAAGTAAATTAAGCACGTTAAAATTCTGATTTGCATTACATACCTTTGTAGAATCACTTGACTCGTCACTACGAGCCATTAGGGCAAAGTTGACAACTTCTTCATCAGAATCGCTGTCAATCCAATCTTTTCCCTCAGTAATCAAGGCTTTGCTCTTGGATTTGGCTTTCTTGTCAGCAAAGTCCTTCCTTGATTTTTCATCCTTAGATCTATCATTAGATCTAGGCTTCTTGCACTCAATGGCAAAGTGCCCTAACCCATCACAATTGTAGCATCTTATTTTCTTTAAGTCGAAGGTGACTTTTTGACCTTCTCGTTTAGGGCTAGGTTTTCTCGATGATTTTCTTCCTTTTCTGCTAGCCCTAAATTTCTTAAACTGTTTAACCATGAATGCCATGAATTCTTCCATGTCATCATCACTATCCAGTTCATCTTCATTATCAATTGAGCTAGCGTCAGAAAATTCCTCATCAAGCTTCTCTTGAGACTTGTTTATCTCAACCATCAACGCAGCTCCTTTGTCTCTGCCATGCATGCGCTGTCTTTGCTCTACTTCAAGTTCATAGGTCTTTAAATTCCCGTAGAGCCTATCCAGTGTGAGTGTTTCCATATCATGAGCCTCCCTTACTGCAGTAGTCTTTGGATCCCAGCTAGGAGGAAGGGCTCTCATGAACTTGGTATTGATATCTTCATTATCATATGTCTTACCAAGTATGGTCAAGTCATTAAGCAAAGAGTTGAATCTATCATAGATTGACGTGATTGGTTCATTAGGCTTTGCTTGAAAGAACTCATATTGTTGAGTCAACAGTGAACGCCTATTCTTCCTGACTTGATCAGTCCCCTCACATAGGACCTTGATGGTGTCCCAGACTTGTTTAGATGTCGTGCAATTGATGATGCTATTGAACATATGTTTGTCTATTCCATTGTAAAGTATGTTCATTACTTTAGCATCTTTCATCACTTGTAACTTGTCCTCGTTGGTATAATCACTTTCTAGTGCAAGTACAAAGTGTTCTGCGACAATAGATCCTTCGACAGTTTTTGCAGGAATAAATTTCCTGGGTAGATAAGGACCCTTCTCAATCCTATCTATGTAATCTGGATCTGTTGCTCTCAAGTGCATATACATCTTTTGTTTCCACATTGGATATTCATCCCTCTTCAGAATAGGGATCCTGGTTCCACCATCACGTCCTCCATTATACGCAATCATGTTAGAGCTGCTTGCTTCGTCGTTGTTGGCCATCTCAGAATCTTGTTAATTGAGTATTTTCAATTAAAGGCTCTGATACCAATTGTTTTCCCAGTGAGATGACCTAGAACTTGTAGAAGGGGGGTTGAATACAAGTTCTTACAACTTTTTCAATTTCTTGTTCTTTTAAGAAATTAAACTTTTCTGCGGAATATAAAGAACAAGATCAAAACTCTATAAACAATTGCTTTTATTGATTTAACAATTGATTACAAGTTTTCTAACAATCAAGACAAACTTTGATCGTCAGCTTCTATTCTGTATATAAAGAAAATACAACTCTTTCAATTCTATACAGCTTTGTATTGTTCTCTTGTAATTTTTTAATTACAGCTTCTAAAAACTAAGTTACCAAAAACCTAGCTTCCTAATTCAAATCAAATACAATCTTTCCAATTGAAAGATTTCTAACAAGTTTCCTTGTCAGCTACGTCTTCAATAAAGTCTACGTGTGCATGGAAGACTTTCCTTCTTTGATTTGAACTCTAACTCAATCAGTGATTAAGTCCTCGACTAATCTCCGATGGCTTCTTTCATTAGTCCCTGATCACTTCGAGTAATCTCCGATGCTTTACTTTGAGTAATCTCCGATGCTTTACTTTGAGTAATCTCCAATGCTTTGGCTTTAGTCGCTGATGACGTCAGCTTTTAATCTTCGATGTATTGTCTTAATCACTGATGACCTCAGCTTTTAATCTCCGAGGTATTGTGTTAATCACTGATGACGTCAGCATTAATCTCTAACTCTTTAGTTCCAATCCCCGATGACGTAAGCTTTAATCTCCGATTAACAATCCTTCAATCTCCGATGAACAAAACTTTAATCTCCGATGAAAGATTCTTCAATCTCCGATTAAGAAAACTTTAATCTCCGATGGGCAAAGTCCAATCTCTGATGAACAGAAACTTAGTCTCTGGTGAACTTTTCCCTTAATCTCCGACAAGCCAAATTCAATCTTTGAAGGACTAATAAATTTAAAACAACTTGTTGAACAAACTCAACAAGTATTCCAGCAGTACATACAAATGAAATAAATCTATCTCTTTATTATAATGACTAATTTACAAACAAGAGATACTACTGCTAGCTACAAAACTAAAGTGTTACAAACCAACACTTTTCTGTACATTTGTATTCCTAAGTATTCTAAAGACAATCATCATCAAATGTTCATAAAACCTAACATAACCCCTGATGACATGGCATTAGGGAGTAATAACTAACCCCTGATGACGTGGCAACAATGTGTTTTGAAAAAACTATTTATACGCAATTTCATAATCACTGATGAAATACCAAATGTTTAAACTCTCTTTCTAACAACTGCTCGAGCTTTCTGTCTCTCTCTCTTTTTCAGAGAAAACCTAGTTTTCAATCTTCAACAATTTCGATGGCACCTAGCACTGCTCAACGATTTCCAAGGAATCTAGTGGTTCCACAAACAAATTTTGTGGGCTTTTCTGACATTGACGAGGTAGATGCTTGCTTCAAACCTATGATGCGCTACCTACTCAATTCAGAATATCGCAAAGCCAACTTCACCGATGACGAGATGTCAGGTGAAGAAATATCACAACTTTGGTCAAGCACCAAGTTTATACATTCATCGACAAGGTCAAACGTTGTCAAGGGGATCTCGTTCAAAATTTCTTTTGCAAAGGGTAAAATAACTCCCTCCAGAATTAATTCTGCTCTGGGATTGCCAACACAAGACTTGGTGGAAGTGCCTAGTGATGTTGAACTACTGGAATTCTTGAGAGAACTGGGCTACAACTCTCCAAACAATGTAGCTTTGAAGATCAAAGATCTCAAGAGGGTGAACGTGCTCGTAACTCTTTGATACAATCACAAAGGTGTTCTCAGGTAAGTCCTCTAACTTTGAGGTTATAACATCTTTGACTCTAATAATTGCTTATGTCATTATCAAAAATATAAAAGTAGATGTAGGTAAATTAATTTTTGTTGAACTTATTAACAAAATGGGTAGTTATACTTCTAGGAAATTAGAAGTGTATAATGTCAGATTTTTATCCATGATCATCAAAGATCATTTACCTAATCTTTCTTTTGAGAATGATATAGCTATACAGAGTTATAAGCAAAGAAAGAAATTATTCGTAGAGATAATCAAGAAAGCTTATACGGCAGAGCCCTTTGCACTTCCATCACATACGAAACAGGTAATTATTGCACCCCCTTCTCTTTCTTAACGTCCTATTTCTTCTATTTCAACTACTATGGCTGAGATCATTACCACTTCTCAGCCTGCTCAAGTAGTATCACCAGTTTCTGCACATCAACTCTCTATAGCCCCACTCTTAGTCTCCCAAAAGACTATGGGTAGTAAAAGAAAATCCTCAGAAGTAACCTCATCAATTGAGAGGGAGCAAGGAGAGAGACTGACTGGCTTGGATAAGTTGAAGAAGAAGAAGAAAGCCAAGAAAGATGACCCTAAACTAGACTAGTTCGTATCCTCCCAATAAGATACTGACCTTAATAAGGAATCACACACATCTCTAACTGTTTACTCCCAAAAGGACTCAGTTATTGAACAAAGTCCCCAATGAAGGATAGAGTTGAGTGAGGCACATACATTGACCACAGGCCTCGATGAAACTCTCATCAGGGTCTCTGAGAGCCACTTGTAGATAATGGACATAGTAAGTGCACACATTTCTTTTGATGGATCACTTCCTCATTCAGTGGTTCAGCCAAAACTCCCCTCTACACCTCTCCCTTCTTTTTCCTTACCTCAAATTTCTTCAGATATTATGACACAAATACTAAGTGTCATGACATCAGATCCTCTAATTTCTCATTTCATGAAGGAGCCGATTTGAAATGATTCAGTGATTGAGAGTCATGATTTGTTAATGATTGACTCTTTTATAAATGACCCAATCACTGATGATCAATAAAGGGATATAGGAAACATTGTAACAACTTCCTTAATAAATACTTATACATCCCCAATTGTACATACACATAAATCTCCTTCCATTTCTCAACTCTTAATTGTGGAATCTTTAATTGTAAATGCTTTCTTAACACTATCTAAAGTTGATGAGATCTCAGCCCATAGGAGCCCTACTATGACAATTTTGAGTGAGGGTGAGAAAAAAAATAATAAAGAGAGGCAAGGTCAACCATCTCAGAAGACCTTGGAAAAAGGAGAGACAAAAAGTACTACCTTAGAAGGCAATGAAAAAGGAGAGATAAAGAATGATGCCTTAGAAGGTATAGAAAAATGAGAGCTTGAGGGAGATAAGGATGAGATCCATGTAAATAAAGAAAATAGAGAAATTTTAGATGATGTACATACTCCCGGTTCTTTAAGTTGTGATAAAGATGACACTCCAATGGGTGATTTTTCTCAACCCATGGGAGTTGATTTATATTATCAGAAGAATCACATGTCAGATACAGTAAAACTACTCAAGCAGGAGCTCTCACGTGCCAAAGATCCTGTCCTAGTCAAGTTTCTAAAATCACAGATCATGCTAGGTCAGTCTATGGACGTTGAATCTCACAAAATACACACATTAATTATAGATAAAATACAAAATGTACAAACAATTGTTGATTCTTTTGCAACAAGCCATTCTTTGCTCAAATTTAAGAAGCTCACATACAGTATTGACCAACAATTATCTGCATTCAACAACCGATCGACAAGCATGGAAACTCTACAACTATTTATGGCAGACACTCTTCAACAAATTCATCAAGTCACATCCCAACTCTCAACTTCCACTAATGATGCTACCAAAAAGTGGGAGAGAAAACTTCAAAGCCATCGTCAAGGGTTGTTGTTTAGAAATCTTCAAGACCATCAGGGAATGTGACTGCTCCTTCTTCACAATAAGCTCCAAAAGCCAAGGACAAGGGCAAGGGTATCCTAATTGCAGAACCAAAAAAGGAATCCCTTACTCAATCATAACCCAAGATACTTAGAGATGCCATGGAGAAAGCTCACTTTCCAACACCGGTTGAAGCTCTAACTGATGGGAAAGTGGATCTTATCTTTCCTCAGGACAAGAAATTGGTGGAAGCTGATGTACTCTATGCACAACAACTTTAATAGGAGAAGGAGATGGTTGTGGATAAGGAGAAGGAAGAAGAAGAAAAGAAGTGCCAAGCCAAGAATCTCCAGGAAAACTTAACTCAAGTAATCTAGGCCCCCTAAAGGTGCAGCAGGGGATAAAGATAAAAAAAATCCAACATCCCTTGATGTTACCAAACCCGAGTCATCTAAAGCTAAAGCTCAAGCTCCTACTCCTGTAACATATGGACAACTTACTCTTGCTGAAAGTCTGAGGAATGATAGACAAAAGAGCATAACATTTATGCACTCCATAAAAAACATAAATGTTAGTCTAAAGAGAAACAAAGAAAAAATAATTGTCATCCTAATGAAAACTAGGTCGGAGTTCACAGTCACTCTTGATTGGTTCAGTAGGATGGATTCTGAGAAACTCACTTACCAGAAGGGCAGTGCCTGATACAACAATGCTAAATAAAGACTTGAGGGGGGTAATCGCAAAGCTGAGGAAAGCCATCAACGACAACAGAAACTTGCCCACAACCATGGAGAAACCTTTGAAGTTATATTACACAACTGCAGATGGGCAAGAGAAGAATATAAGGAGTAATGAAGTTGATGAGCTTGAACTGGAGGAGGCGATGCATGTTTTAATCCAAATAGCTTATTACAAAAATGAACATGTCATCAAGTTCAGAACCCTGTTTGAAAAGAAGGTATTGAAGGAGATTAAGGCAACCAGAGCTAATGATGGAAACTCAACAATTGTAAGGGATGTTTCCCTAGTAAAAGGATTTAAAGAATATCCAAATATGATCACAAACCCCATGGCTATGGAGTTCAAAAATTCAAAAGGGGAGATTGTAACCTTTTACTGGTCACAACATGCTGCAGCCAACTTGCAAGAGATTAGGTCTGTCCTTGAAGCTTTGAAATTCAGCAAAAACATCAATATTGTTAACTTTAGAATACTACTTCAAAAGGAGCTAAAGCAGTTGAATGTAGGAGGTGAAGACAACAGACTCAAGATTCCAGATCAAAATCTAGATTAGAGAAGACAAAGCCTTGGAAGTGACTCACAACCGATTAAATCAAGTCATCCATTGCCCTTTGTTTCTGCTCAACAAAAAGTGAATCCTGAAATCTAAATCGTAAATATTATAATAGATTTGTAAACACTTGTATACAGTTATTATTTCAATTTGTACAAATACAGTTAGATCAATGTATTTGATCTTTTATAGTTTTGGTTTTAATATCATCATCAGTGTACCCATTAGATTTATGCTTATCAAACTAATAATCATAAATAGGGGGAGATTGTTAGGTATAAATGATGTTGATGATGATCTAGATGTTAGTTAATAATTGTGCATTTGTAAATACTCAAGGTACTCTATAAACCTTAGTATATTTGCATAAATAAAGCATTCACTGATGGACAATTCCGTCTGTCAATGGATGGCTATAACAACACTAGGCAAGTCATCAGCATATAACTAAAAAGGACTTGATAGTGTCCGGGGATGCTTGTTGTACTTAACGTTCAAGTATTCTGTACATCAAGCATTATAGTAAAAACCAGCAAAGTATCAATTATCAAAATGTTAATGTAAAAAAGAAGGGCACCAGGGAATAACTTAACTGTCAGGGGAGCACATAAGGGAATCACTTGGCTATCAGGGGAACTCATGAGGCAATAACCTGGTCATCAGTGGAAACTTTAAGGGGATAGATTGACTATCAGGGGAAGTCATCAAGGGATACCTTGAACGTCAGGGGATTCCATCAGGCAATAGTCTGATTGTTAGGGGAAACCGTCAAGGGATAGCCTATACACTACATTGGGTCTTTACATCAAGGGATCAAGTCTACATCAGGGCTTGTTATTAGTCGATAGTGAAGGACTGATCAAGTGTGTGTCAGGGCTTGTTATTAGGAGATCCAGAAGCACTTAACAAGTCAACATCAAGGCTTGTCACCAAGGGATAGTAAAAACCTAAACCACATGTCATCAGGGATTAAAACACATTCACTGATACTTGGCAAAGAAGCAAGGGTATAACTGGGAAAATATTCCTTGAAACATGGTGGTCCAATAGCAACCTTTGTACCTGAAACATATGGAGAAGAGGAACAGAAACATAAGCAATAATAGCCTATATCGGTGTGACAAGTATACCTTCGAAAGGACAATGACAGGACATACTGTGGCTATATTGAAAAAGAAGCATGTCTTGCACATGGGTTCCAAATCTATTCTCCAATATATGTAAGAGTAGCTACACGAAACCACAAAAACTAACACACCAGAAAAGAAGCTCTGTAATAGTTCTTGAGAGAAATATTAAAAGAGAAAGACGTAGCTAGTGTGTGAGAAAGGAAGATGTAAACCTTTACATATTTGGAGCTATTTAATCACTTTGTGATTATAATAGATTCCCAGAAAAAGACAAGTTATAGTACAACTATTTGAACTTGAATCTTTGAGTATGCATATTAAATATTTTTATTGTTTTTCTGGATATTGTAGCTTTTCCAGTTTGTGCTTGTCAAGCTTTTAAAGAAAAAAGTTATATTGTTTGTATTCAACCCCCCTTTTACAAACACTTTAGCTTATTTTGTTCTAATATGATGTCAAAAAGGGGGAGAAGGAAGATAAGACAAAGGCTAAGGCAGCAAGTGAGGGGGAGCCTAATCAGCAGGTACCAACATTTGCTCAAGCTCAACAAGTATTTTTATTGGAAAGAGGTTAGGCAGTTCAACTCAGGGAGAACATTGAGGTGCCTACACTCTTTGCCAAATTGAGGAGTGTTACAGAAATTGAAGAAGAAGTATCTTAGCTACAAACAAATGTTACAAGCATATCATGAAGGATTCTCCTCTGGCACAGTTCTTGAGCCTTTTGAAGAGCAAAGTCTGCCTCCACCTCCTTCTCTTCCTCAAAATGTTGCTAATGTTGTTTCCAAGGGAAAGTAGCCAGCTGAAGAAGAAAAGGAAAAAATACCTACTTCATCTAATGTCTACAGGCAATCATCAAACCCCAAGGTCTTGGAATAATCAATAAGTGTTATGGTTCAACCCATTGCTCTTGCTGGTGATGCTGAACTGGCTATGAAACAAAAAATAGAGAGCATGTTATCTCCACCTGAAGGAGATAATATACTGGCTAAGGCATTGTATGAGAAATATCTAAAAGATAAGGAGGCTGTTGAGAAGAGGAGTGAAAGAGCAAAGAAGGGAGCAAGGGCAAAGAATCTCAATAAAGAGCAAGCTGAGCTGAGGAAGAAGAAGAAGCAAGAGCAAGAAGATAAAGCTAATGCTGAAGCTTATGCTAATCTTCCATCTAGATCTTCTAGAGATTCAACAAGACAAAGGTCTTCACATAATTTTGAAGGAGATCTAGGGATAATAGCTAGAGAAGAGAAAGATACTAGAGATCAGGTTAAGAGAAGTCCTGATCCTAGAGAAAAGTGTAGAGAAGAATCTCATAAAATATCAAGAGATAGATCTCCTCCTCTTGGTGGACATGGTAGATCAGATCATAGGGGGAGTTCTAAAAGCCAACAAGGGCTAAGGGATGAACAATATGTAAGTTTTCTTTACTTTATAGATTTTTGAAGCATTGTATATGCTTTATAGTAGTTTTATCTTTGTAAAGTTATAGCTTTTGACATCATAAATTAGGGGAAGATTGCTCGGAATCATACTTGTAGAATTGATGATGTGTAAAAAGACTTAGAAGTTTTATATTTTGTAAACTACCAGTTGATTGTATACAAATAACTAAGAGATACATGAAAATTCATACAGAAGTTTAGTAGCTGATGTATTATTTTAGTACATTGGAAAGCACTTGTAATCTTGGGGAGACAGTGAAAAAAAGCCAAGGTTCAAGAGTAATGTTGATTACCTGCTAATTTTTTAAACAACAGGTAATGCTCAAATCAGCAGGTAACACTTAAACAACAAATAATGTTCAAGACAATAGATATCAAAATCAACAAATGTTGACCAAGCTAAAGATTGTTAAGACATAAGCTGAAGAAGAAAATTTTGATAAACTGAGTCTACAGATAGTAATAAGGATTCAGAAACTGATATTTACAATTTTTGAAATAGAAGCTAATCTATTTTCCTATGTAGGTTGAAAGACTTCATATATGATAGATTTTTTATTAAATATGGAAAGCTAGAATTCAGGGAACAACTAGAAACCTATTAGGAATGCTTTATTTTCTTTTTATCATTGTAATCATATATACATAGATATGTTTTTAGTTGGTAGCTACACTACATAAAAACAAAAAAAGAAAAAGCTAGATAGTAGAATACTCGAGTAGAGAAGTTATGATTTCAAAATTATAAAAAGAGAGAAGTTGTAATTTTTGAAATTGCAAAAAATAGCAGTTGTGACCTAGAACTGAGTATTGAGATTAATTGAGAGAATACAGATTACAGAGAAAATTAGAAGCTAAATTTTATATTTAGAAAATTGTAACTAGTGATCACTTTCAGAAAAATGTGTAAACATCTAATTGGTTGACAATAAGTGTTTTATTGTTGATTGTCATTACTTGTCTTACAATTTACTGTTTCAATTATTGTTTTATGTTTATCAATCTTGTTCTTGATTTAAGAATTGTTAAATCTGCTTTAAAGTTCAAGAAAAGTTTGGTAATTGTATTCGACCCCCCTTCTACAATTACTCACTAGGACAAACAAGAAATAAAAATAACCAAGAGATGAGAGACGATATTGCTATGAAGATTCTTACTTGAGGGATTCACTAGGTAACTCACTTCGTAAGGGATTCAAGATAGAACTTTGCTTATGAAGTCCCTTGATTATGTTCCTTAGCCTTGCTTATCTTCTAGATCTGCTTAAGCGGTATTGCTATGAAGATTCTTACTTGAAAGAATTGTTGCTTACATTGCACCTAGGAAGACCTACTAAGAAGACATTTCCAGTTGTAGAAAATGCTTGGTCATTTCTTGGGTCTGACACATCCTTGCTTGTTGATGAAGTCTTGTTGATGATCAACTCTTGCTAAAAAGTTCCTTGCTTGAACTATCATCGCTTAAACTACTATGCTAAAATCCAGCTAACTTATTTTATTTTAAATCCTTTTACAACATATTTAAGAAATGTCTATATTACATCATCAATTTCAAATAACTGTTAAGTGTAAATACTTTAAACAATGTAAATAAGCAGAGGTTGACTTAACATATTAAATTTTATAAGTCTTCAAATTATTAAAATTTTCCGTTAAGGACTTGTCAATTAACTCACAATTATTATTTGTGGGCTGTTCATTTTATAATATAATTGGAGTTTTAATTTCATAAAAAATATAATTACATTATTTATATATCTTTATTAAATATATGTTGGGAATTATGTTGATGATGATGATGTTATTATTCTTTTTATCAGTTAATAACTGTGCCCTTGTAAATACTCAATGTGTTTTATAAATCTTAGTATATTTGCATAAATAAGCATTCATTGATAGAAAATTTAGTTTGTCAGGGAATAGCCATAATTGCAGTAGGCAAGTCATCAGTGGTTATCTCAAAGGACTTGTTAGTGTCACGGAATGTCCTATTGTACTTTATGTTCAAGTTTTCTGCACATTAGGCATTCATGAATCACCAAAAAAGTATTAGTGGTTAAAGATGTTAGTATTGAAGAAGGCTTAAGCCATGAAGGGATATCATCAAGAGAGCCTATATACTGCATCAATGGATGACATCAATGGATAGCATCAGGGCTTAACATTAGGGGATCAAGAAGCACTGATCTAATTCTGCATCAGGTATTAGCATAAGTGGATAGCGAAGCATAGACTAAATCCACTCAAAATCAGGGAATGCTCTAAGCACCGATGGTCATCAGGGATTACAAGTTATGCACTGATACTTGACAAAGAAGTAAGGGGTATTTTTGGGAAAATACTCATTGGGATATGGTGGTCCAATAACAACCTTGTGCACCAGAACTGCATAGAGAATAGGGACTTAAAAAGAATTAGGTATAGCCATCAGAAGTCTGACACTTGTCTCCCCGAGAGGCCAATGACAACACACTAAAGGAGGAACATGCCTAGCACATAATTTCTAATTTTTTCCCTATATATCCAAAGGTTGTTCAACATTGTATGGTATCTATTTATAATAGACTTATCCATATATTTCACATAGTAGAGAGAGAAGCTTTGTAATTGTTCTTGAGAGAGAAACTTATAGAGAAATTGTAGCTAGAACTCTAAATGAAGAGAAGTTGTATTTGTGTACAAAATTGTAGCTGTTAAATCACTTGTTGATTATACAAATTCCCAGAAAAACCTCAAGTTATAATACAACTATTTTAACTTGAATCCTTCTGTGTTCGTTTTAATTTTATTTCTATTTTTCAATGTTCATCCTTGTCAAGGGATAATTGTGCAGCTATTCCAATTTTTGTTTGTCAAGTGTTAAAAAGGAAAAAATTTGTGGTGTTTGTATTCAACTCCTCTTCTACAAACACCTGAGCTTGTTTAGTTTTAACAATTGGTATCAGAGCCCCCTTGGAGATTATTCTTTCTTGAAGGTCCTTTAATAATGATAAACAAAAATGGTAATAGTAAGGTGCCCATACTTGAAAGAGGAAAATATTTCTTCTGGATATAGAGGATGCTAGTACATCTAAGAGCCATTAATGATGAATATTTGTCTATCCTTGAAGATGGCCCTAATGTGCCAAAGAAGCTCATTGCTCAGGAAGTGGTGGAAGGAGTTACTATTCCTAAACATGTAGTCTAAAAGATTACTGATGAAATGACTCTTGAGGAAAGAAATAAAGTGAAGAAGGACATAAAGGTGATTGGTATCCTCTACCTAGGGTTGGATGATGACATTCTTAACAGTGTCATGACCCTCAAAACTGCTAAATCTATCTGGAATATCATTCAAATCCTTTGTGATGGCACTGAAGATGTCATGGATAATAAGGTGTAGCTGTTGACTCAATAATATGAGTGGTTCACCATGAAATTTGGCGAATCACTCACATATATGTTTGATAGATTCAACAGACTTATCAGTGACTTAAAGATGTATGGTAAAACATATGCAAACAAGGATGTTAATGGTAAGTTTATGAGAGCTCTCCTTGTGTCATGGGACCTAGAGTACTACCATCAAGGAATCCAAGGACATGAATGTTCTTACCTTGGATAGGCTTTATGGTACCCTCAAGATATATGAACTTGTAGTTCAACAAAGGTTTGAGATGTTAGGGGATACTAAGTAGCTGAAATTGTAGTACTGATGGCTAGTAAGAAGAACAAATGAAAGCAGGAGAAAGTGTCTTGATGAAGCAGTAATATGGGGATGCTGACAAAAGTGATGAAGAGAGTAAAGATGATGAAGCTAACACCAAGGGGACTAAGTACACTCCTGAAGAATTAGAAGAGATGGATCAAGCAATGGCCTTCCTAGCAAGAAGGTTTTCCAAGTTGAGATTCCAAAAATGTAAAGGAACAAAGAAATTTCTAGCAAGGAAAAATGGTAGCACAAGTTACTTGATTGATAAATCTATAATCAAGTGCTATAAATGCAATGAATTGGGGCACTTTGCTAATGAGTGCAAAAAAAAAACATCAGTGTAAGTGAGCCCAAGGGGAAGGCAACTGAGGTGGATTACAAGAAGAAGTACTTTGACCTTGCCAATGCTAACAAGAAGGGAAAGGTATTCATTGGTGAGGGAAAGGACTGGCTGACTTTTGTTCCAGTGACATAGCCTAGAACTTGTAGAATGGGGGTTGAATACAAGTTCTTAAAACCTTTTCAAATTCTTGTTCTTCAAAGTATTAAAATTTGCAGAAAATAAAGAACAAAAACAAGAACAAATTTATAAGCAATTACTTTTATTGATTAACAATTGATTACAAATTCTAACAATCACAAATCGATTGTCAACTTCAATTTCTATACTGTATATATACAAATCTATAAAAACATACAGCTTCTAATACAATTATGTAAAATTAATTACAACTTCCAAATCTGAATCAAAATTCAGCTTCTAAATCATATTCAATATATGTTTTCTATGTACAATTGGAATAGGTTTTTCACATTATATAATGAAAAACTATTTCTCTCTTTCTCTCTAGTTAGTTTCCTAACCAGCTTTGTCTTCAATATATCTTCAATATCCATGTTGAAGATAACTTATAATCCAATTAGAACTTTGTACTGCATCAGAGAGTAATTTTACTTTACTCTCTGACTGCTTCAACTTTAGTCTCTGATCAACTATGTTTAGTCTTTGACAGCTTAAGCTCAGTCTCCGATGCTTTAATCTTAGTCTCTGATGGCTTTACACGTAGTCTTTGATGACTTAAGATTAGTCCCTGATGGTTTTACGCTTAGTTTCTGATGACTTAAGATTAATCTCCGATGCTTAAAGCTGTAGTCTCTGATAAACTTTTGCCTTAGTCTCCGATAGACTAAACATAATCTTTGACTTGTCAAAATCTCTGATGCAGTTCTGGTAGTTTCTTATAAACACAAATTAACTTACTCTCATATAAAAATAAATTACATAAATCAGAGAGTAAACTGTCAACTACAAAAATTCAAATGCTATTAACTAGCACTAACTGTACATTTGTATTTCTAAGAATTCTAAGTACAATCATCATCAAATGTTATAAAACCTAACAATCTCCCCCTATTTATGATTATCAAAGTGATATACATAAAATCAAGGTTGATGATGATGTCAAAACTCAAAAATTACAAGAATACCTCAGAATCAAAAAATTAAAGAATATGTTAACTACAAATGTACCTGAACTAAGATCTTTGATCTTAAATTCAGCTTCACCAAGACTCAGGTTTAAACCCTATAAGTCTGGCTTCAAAAATAAAAATCAACAACTACAACATCAACCTTTCTTCTTACTGATTTCTTTGACTTTCTCTTCTAATAGCTTTCTAAACTTGATCTTTTCCTCATCATTTGTACCATCAAGTAATGCAATAAATCCTTCAAGTTCACTTTTACTTGCTATATTGATTTGCTTATCATAATCAAAGAAAATCACATCTTGATGAAAATTCTCATATCATAACCCATAAGGAAGTGGAGGAATATCTACTCTTGGTAGTTTAATTAACTTTTCCATCTTTGCAAGCTTCTTCTGAATTTGCCTCCTGAACTCCAAATTAGGCACAGAATTTTCAAGTATAACTGACAACAACCATTCCATATCCTTGAATAACCTCATCTCTAGGTTTGGTTCAACTAGACTCAAAGTCTCTCCATCTTTGTGAATGACTTTGAGATACTCCTTGTTCTTTTTATCCTTTTCAAGACTGATAGACTCAACACTATTTTTGAAAGCTTCCTTTAACTTAGAAATGTTAGCCATCCCAATCCTGGATATTTTACTACTTGGAACTAATTCTGATTCATTTGGTTCAAACACAGTTACCAAAGCAGTTTTAGCTTTCTTTAGAGGCTCATTTATCAATGGCTTCCTCCTGACCCTTCTCTCAGCCTGCTCAATCTCCTTATTTCTCCTTC
The DNA here is from genome assembly GCA_014636745.2 of Centella asiatica. Taxonomy (NCBI): domain Eukaryota; kingdom Viridiplantae; phylum Streptophyta; class Magnoliopsida; order Apiales; family Apiaceae; genus Centella; species Centella asiatica. Next base: position 21,652,884 of record CM025788.1, read on the forward strand.
TAGTCTCGGCAGACTTTTGAGCTTTTGTTTTCTTTTTTGCCAAGGCCTTTTTCTTTAATTCTTCCTCCTCCCTAGCTGTAGCCATTTCCTCTTCCTCTTGCAATTTCTGAGCAAACAATGTATCAGCTTCAATCAATTTCTGCTCCTGAGGATAAACTAACTCAACTTTCCCATCCACTATCATCTCCGCTGGAGTGGGAAAGTGATCAGTCTTCATGGCATCCCCTAATAGCTTAGGTTATCTTGGTTGAATAGACTTTTTCTTCTTTGGTTCTTCAACCAGAATGCCCTTGCCTTTATCTTGTCTTGTAATTGGAGCTGTTGCAATAGAGGGAAGAACTGTTGTTGTTGTTGTTATTGCTATTGTAGTTGGTGTTGTTGTTGTTATTGTTGAAATACTAGACTTGATGGTTGCATCAAGTTCTCTCTTGGCATCTTCAAGTCTTGTTAGTTCAGCCATCAAACTAGCATAACTTGTTATCTCAGGAACAACTTATTTTTGTTGAATTTGTTTATGAACTGCACTACTCTCCCCCATTTTGACACCAGAATGTAAAGGTGTAGGAGAAGCAGTAACCAGTGTTGGAATGGCCTGATGTAGAAGTTCTGTGAGATTTTGAAGATTGAGACCAAGTTTGTCTTGTTTCTGCAGAATGGCCTGGACATTAGATTCCAATGCTTGAAGTCTTTTCTCTATAGTGGACTGCTCCCTTAGACGCATATCAATGGAATTGAGCATCCTCCTTGGTAGGTGACCTTCATAGCATGTTTTAATTTTTTCTGTGTCCAGGTCCATCTTGGTCTCAACATTTTGGAGTGTAGCCTTGAGACCATTGATGATGAAGTGCTGGTACTTCGTATGTTTCTTGTCAATTTTGATCAATTCCTTATAGACTACACTCAGAGTAAGCTCAGCTGCACCAGACCGTAATGTGGTCAAATAATCTTGTCTAAGTTGGGCGGCTGCTTCATCCAAAGTGTTTGTGTAGCTTGCATCTAGCCAAACATCCACATTCTCTGCTTCAATCTCAACATACTCAGGTTCATGTGCAACTCGTGTCTTCAGTGCTAATATTTGATCTTGTTTTTATTGAAGTCCATATAGATTTCAAAATCAGCATTGGACATTTCAGCAAGTAATTGTAGAGTTGCATCCCCTGGCTATGAGCTTCCCTCAATTTCCTCTATTTGAGCAAGTGTTGTTGGAGCAGAGGAAACTTGAGCTTCAATTGAGGTGGATGTCTCAACAGGTTTGAGAAAATCACCTGCTAAGAATGTATTTTTCTCTCTGTTATTTTGTTCAAGGATCTCATCCTTGCTCACACCCTCACCTTTTTCCTGGAGTTGGACATCCAGCTGCTCTATCTCTCATTTTTCAAGGTCAGGAGCCTGACTCTCACTAATTATTCTCTCTACCTCACTCATTTGGATAGTGACGCTCTGTCCTACAGAAGGAGGGGGTAGAGAAGAAATAGTTATAGTACCAAGGAGAGGGGGTTCCCTTTGTATGTCAGTGGTTAGGGATCTCTCCAAGGAAAGTGTTTGAGAACTGACTGATCTTGTACTTTGAACAAGTGGTTCTTGTGTGTCAGTCTCTGGTGGGTTAGCTTGATCCACCTAGAGTGTTGGCTCTTCTTGGAAAAAATCAAGAAGATTTGAACTGTTAAGTTCTAAAGAATCAAGAATAGGAGAAGAGATAGGAGAATGTACAGATTGGAGTGTTAGCTGCTCCTCAAGAATAGAAATTTGAGGAGCATCAATTTGAATAGACTCGGTGTGTGCAGTCCTAGTGTCACTCTTTCTTTTTGATCCTCTCTCTCTTTGGGCTTGCCCCTTTTTATGTACAGGGGGTTGTGCAGACTTTGTACCTATTGTTCCTGGTTGGGAACTTTCTTCAATGTTAGCATCTTTTTAGGAGGATGTTAACAAAATACTATTTTTTCCTTTGAACCTCCATTGCCTTTTGAAAGGCAATGGATTGCTTTTGGCTTAAGGTTAACAATCTCTTCTTTCTCTGAGGAGTCACCTCAGCTTCCTTTACTCCCTTAGCCTCACTGTCACCCTCTTTTGTTTTTCTTTTAATGGGTAACTTTGTGGCTTTCGTTGTTTTTACAACCACAGTCTTTTGAGAGACTGTGGAGGGGGCTATAGATTGTTTTTGTGAAGATGTTGTTGGAGGATCAACAGGGTTTCTTGTTTGTTGCTCAAGATCCTCAAAATAAGATGAAGAATAAAGGTTTGGAAACCTATCTATGAGAGTTGATCTCATGATAGGAGGGAAGGAAAGAGGAACCTTTACCTTTGTCGCTTTGTTCTTCACATCAGTAAAGATACGTTTACTCTGCAAAACAGTTGGCATTACTTGCATACTTGTGATAGTTAGGTTAGGAATTAGATAATTTGCAATCATCATCAAAAACCTATCACAGTAAATTTTGTTTCTACCACTAGTTTTAAGTTTAGCCAATAAGTTATGCAGAATCAACAACCCTAGATTTATGTGTCTATCATACAACACACTAAATGCAATTTGTTGTGTGAGTGTGGTGATAGTATCATAACCACTGCATTTTGAAGTGAATGCTTTAGCGATAATATCAAAAAATAAAGACCATTCCTGCCTAAGATGAGGTCTAGTTATGGAACCTACTGATGTAATTCATTCATCATAATGTAAGTTTTTAAACATATCTAGTAATTCCTCATCAAAGGCAGTCTGATCATATGCATCATGAACAGGTAAATGCAATGCTTTATTAACTACTGTATGATTAATAGAATAAGTAATATTATCATATTTAAAGTTTACCACAGGAGAGTCATCACTCTCATCCTGGATTTTAGCAGTGGACCACATGGCTGTGATGATTTCAACGGCTTGTTCGGGAGCTTAATAAATGGCATACGAAAGTGTAGATGTTTGTAGAAAATCTACAAACGGGTGGTACTGTGCTTTGAACTCGTTCTTGTCCACGACCCAGCATGATTGGTCTTGATAAAGTCGAAGTCGCCGAACTTGAAGCAAACAGTCTTGGATGCCATTGTTGAGATCTATTAACAGCTTGAAAATTCCTTGCAAAGAAGTTAAATCGCACATATATTAGAGAGAAAGTTCTTTGAGTGAATGTAATTGCAATTGTATTTGATTTTACTTTTATCAAAGTATAAGAAACATTTGCAATTCAAAAGATAGTGAACGGCTTTCAATCGTGGGTACATGAGTAACTACCAATTTACCCCTCATCAAAGATAGCTCTAGTCTCTGCCACATTCACATATCAGAGACTAAAGTAGGTTAGTCTCTGATAAGTTATTTTGTTTAGTCGGAGACTAATTAAAAACAACTATCATCGACTAATTTAACTAATCTCTGATAGGTTATTTTTAACTAGTCAAAGACTAAATAAAAAAAACTATCAAAGACTAATTTAACTAGTCTCTGATAGGTTATTTTTAACTAGTCAAAGACTAAATAAAAATAACTATCAGAGACTAATTTTAGTCTCTCACTCAAATTCCTTCAGAGACTTAATTAAACTAGTCTCTGCTACAATTTTGTTTTCAGAGTTATCCAACAATCAATATGATGATTATTAGCTACAAAAGGTCTGTTTATACATAACAGCTACATTCCAGAAATTAAATTCTAGCTTCTAAAATTTTTTTCCATCAAGAACAACTTCAATCTAGAAATTGGATTCTAGCTTCTCAAAACTTAACAACTTGGTTTCTAAGGTTTTAGTCAATTTCTAGGAGCATAATTCATCATACCTAATTCATAAACTAACCTAATTAATGTAGGTTCATCTAAAGGCTATGTGAATATGTCAGCAAGTTGTTTATCAGTTGTAACCCAGTACAATTCAATGGTGTTGGGTTTTGAAGGATCAAACGCAGCGAAAAAATACGATTTAAAATAAAACAAAACGAAACCCAAACTCGAGGATCTATGCGAAACAATTTAATACAGATAGTTTAAGATTTTACCGATTAAAAGTGCGAATCTGAAGCTTTGGTGAAGGTGCTGATCATCTCCAAATCTTTAATGCAATCCAACAGGACAACGTCTCTACGGTATCCTCATGAACACCCGCAAATCGTCTTACGATCTGAACAAGAAGAGTTACAGTACTAGCTGTATGATCTGTATCTCTTTTCTATATCTCTTTTAACCCTAGTCTCTCTCTTATGAGCGGCTATGTAAAACGTTGGTTAGAGAGAATCGCTGATATATCTCATATATATAGCCTTTTATAGAGTAATTCCAAAACCTAATCTAATTAGGATAATTATAATCCAAATTTTATATTTATTAGATATATATCTTTAATCAAGTCTCACTTAATTAAAATATATATGTACAAATAAATATATATTCTTATTTCCTTCCAAAGGACTCTACTTCATATAGATTACATATATAAATATATGCGTATATAATTTAAAGCCATGATTTAATTAAATCAATCTTATTGATATATTAAAATGATTGACATTTAAATTATATCTCCTTGAAGAATGTTCTTTGTGTGTGACCCTGTAGGTTATTATTACGTTGGCAATAATTTTCAATCATATTATAAAATTATAAACAGTGAGCGACATCTAGTAATACATCACTGTTACCCAAGTAATAATAAAGTCATAGATTCAACGTTACCTTTCGTGACCAATGTTTCAACGTAACTTAATCTTGTTAACCATGATATCTAAGATTGAATTCAAGACATGGATGTGTCATCCTCTTCATAATTTAATCTCAATTTTCTTGATCAATGAGTAAACTATATGAAACAAATCTCTATTTGAGCATGGCCATGCATTTCATAGTTTCACTCAATCAAGAGGCCTATAGATATCACCCCTAATTTATAGGAGAGTTAAATTCCATCTACATCATTCCCATTTCTCACATAACTCATTATGCATCCAACAATCACCTTTATCGTCCACCCGGTTAAAGGTGACTTTTGATAATGTCAAAATGCATAACTCCTTATGTAGAAATGTCATGACTTCAGGTCAAAGGACCATTACATCATTGTCACTATGAGAATTACTTATGACACATAGCATAACGCTCCATGTAGAATTCTCATGGTGGGTCTGTCCAGTACAATGTTCTTTAACATGTACCTATGTATCAACTTAATATATCTCGTATATATTTATGACCAATGAGATATGGCCATCAGTTAATCCACATACTAGTCTCAATGTATTATTGTTGTCCCACTGACAATGATACTCGACTAGGGACATTTAAGAATAATGATACATTACATACTTATATGATCTCATATTCAAGTCACATACTCGAATCCATATAATTAGTATCATTCTTCTAAGGACATTTATTATGTTAACATTTATATAACGCAGTAAATAAAACATAATAAAAGAAATTATCATTTAACCAAAATATAACATAAATATAGTGTCACAATCATTACATAATTGGCCACTAGGGCATACATTCTAACAAATGGCTCCTTCACTAACATGTTCTCTAATGAATTGATACCTTATATCTATATGTTTTGTTCTTGAATGTTGTACTGGATTTTCAATTATTGCTATGACACTTGTATTATCACAATAAATAGGAATTTTGGATAATGACATACCATATTCTAGGAGTTGATTTTTGATCCACATGATCTGAGCACAGCAACTCCAAGTTGCAGTATATTCAGCTTCAGGCGTTGAGGTTGACACTGAATTTTGTTTCTTGCTAAACAAAGAAACAAGTCTGCCTCTAAGAAATTGGTAGCTTCCACTTGTGCTTTTTTTGTCAAGCTTACATCTTGCATAGTCAGCATCTGAATAGCCAATTAGTTTAAAATCATATTCTTAGGATACCATAACCTAATGTTTGGGGTTCCCTTTAGATATCTGAGTATTCTTGTAACAACAATTAAATGTGACCCTTTTGGATCAGCTTGAAATCTTGCTCACAGATATGTAGCAAACATTATTTCAGGTCTACTTGCAGTAAGATATAAAAGTGAGCCTGTCATGCCCCTATAGCTAGTTGTATCAACTTTTTTTCCCTTAGTATCCTTATCTAGCTTAGTGTGTGAGAACCCAAAAATTTTAAATGTATTTTATGATAAGAAATAATTTTATTTTGTGTTATTTTATTTTTGCATGAATGTTAGTCTTTTTAGTTATGAATGTTGAATTTATATCCACAATGAAAATTTTATGATGATATGATATCCATGATTATGAGGTTAAGTTCCTTAAAAAGGTATTAAAAAGGGGACTAGCAAATCCCATATAAGATTATATTGATCAGCTTGGAAGAGGGTGAGAGGATTACGTAAGTTTTATACCTACGTGTTGATCAAAGAGTTGTTTAAGTGGCAGTAGTCGATCAAGGCATTGTGCATGTAGGACAACAGTTGTTAGCTGTTAAAGAGTAATGATAAACAGCCGTTTTACCGCCCAGATTAACCAATCATCTTATCTAAAAACTTAACCTTAGCTTACTGCTCTTGAACTCTATAAAGACCTCATTCGAGATGAAATTCTAATTCCTTTACCAAAATTTCTCTTTCAAGAGTTTCGTTTAAACTTATCATCTCCATAAATTTCCAAGTTCTTCTTTCGGAAAATTATTCTCAGACAAGCTTTGATTTCACCCTTAAGAACGAAGAGGTAAGAACCTGATACTCTACTTAGTTTCTTTTGTGCATAGCATCAAAGATTTATGCTAAGTTTATATTCTTTTACATTTTCATGAGACATCCTAGGCTGAGTTTGTTCATGATAAGCCTTCCATGGTAGCAAAAACAAGCTCTAATATTAGTCTCTGGCGAGATAATTCTAGTCCCTGATGAGTTAATGTTTAGTCTCTGATGAGATAATTTTAGTCTCTGATAAAATATTCTTTAGTCTCTGATGACTAATATGTCAGTCTCTGATGAGATACTTTAGTCTCTGATGAGATAGATGTTACTCTCTAGTGAAGGATTTTCTTAGTCTCCGATGAAGAAAATGTTGTTAGTCTCTGATGAAGGAAGTTTAAATCAGTCTCTGGTAAGTTAACGTTAGTCTCTAATGACGTCATCCTTAGTCTCCGACAGGCTAAGTTTAGTCTCTGATGA
>CM025788.1:21660005-21677369 GCA_014636745.2 Centella asiatica
CCTTAGTCTCCGACAGGCTAAGTTTAGTCTCTGATGACGTCATCCTTTGTCTCCGATAGGCTAAGTTTAAATCTCTGATGAAGCCATCCGTAGTCTCTTGTAGGCAAAATATGTTAGTCTCTGATGGCTAAGGATATCAGTCCCTGACGAGTTTGACAATGAGAAAATTATTCCCCGATGCACAGTCTATCATCAAGACTATAAAACATTATTTTCATAAATTTATTTTATGATGTTATTATGCCAGATTTAAGACAGTAAAGTCTAAGGACATCACATACACATTTTCTTTCATAAATTCTTATTAAGGTATTAAAATATTACTTGCATAATTTACAGAATCTTTCACTCACTAGTAAGTTGAATTTGAATCTTTGTTGCAAAGGACCGAGGCAAGTATATTTTCACTCTTATGCTTATTTCAGTTAAGCGCATGATCAATTGATTCGACATGCGTACAAAATTATGACTTTTGTATTTAAATTTCCTGGTGAAATAGAATGCTATGCTTTAATTTTCGCTAGCATGATATGTATGGAAGTGCATGGATATAAAGAAGCTTTGCTGTATGAGTTATTTTTCAATATTATATATGTGCAATAAATGAGAATGATATGTTCCTTAAATGGGTTATGCCACATGGATGGCTAGAGGAAAGGAAAGGTGCTGATTTGTTCTTCACCTGACCTAGAGGAATTTTATGTGACTACGTATGTTCACATAAAGAGGGATCATGCGGACACAATTAGGCCAGCTGTATACCGTATGGTTAGTAGATCCAACGGGTTTAGCCCCCGATGGATATTTTTACTTCAAGAAAGTCATGCTTTGTTTTAAGAAGGATTACACAATTATTTATCATCAGTAATCCTAAAGATCCTTTAAAGATTTCTGAGGCATTAGTATTGTTTCACCAAGCTTCTCAACAGAATTGAATCCCTTGAAACATTCCAGATTTGCTTTCCCTAATTGTTTACATACTTGCCGGGCAGAATATAAAGGCTGAGCCCTCTGACAATGGAAGGCAAAGATGATCAGTTACTGAGTTTGGCTAACCCTTTTTAGTGCCGATAACGAAGGAAGGAGGGAAGATGTTTTGAAGAGTGATGTTTTGTATTATAATATAGAGATAGAATAGCTTCCGCTGAGAATGTAATATTTTGGGTTGTAATAACTCTTTAATATTGCCTTTTTTCTAGTATTTATACTATGAATGGATATGTGGTTATCTTTTCCTTCTTTTGACGAAGCCCTGATCCAGTGAGGGATTTTGGGGTCATCACAGTTGGTATCCGAGCCCAGTTACGGCCAGAAGTGATTCGTAAGCAAACACTGCCTGTAAACTACATCCAGGAGTAGGGAGTACTGCGGTATGTCCCAGAATTTCTCCAGTAGAGAAATTTAAGAATTTGATGCTAGAATTGAAGTACTAGGATAGGTTAATGGGCTAAGGATTAAGACTTATGTTGGACACAAAGGTTGTTGAACACCTTAAGGGTAGAAACTGCTAAGGGAAGATAAGACTGAAATGAAGGCACCACCTCATAGATACATCGCTGCATGCATTGTTTATTGAGAAGTTTAGACTTATTGACTTGGATTGTTTCATGTAGATGGCCAGAGATCATTCTAGATCCCCCGCACGTTCTCCTAGAATAAATCTCCCAGTTTACAACTTTTCATCTGAAGAAGGAGAGAAGCCTAGCGTGGAGTTTCCACTGTTCACCCCTACATCATTGGACAGACATCCACCATCACCAGTATATGAAGGCCCCAGCCTCGCCACGAAGCCGATGCAGGAGGCCGGACCTTCCACTGTTCGCCGCGGGACGCGCATTCGCTACACAGCACGGAAAAGCACAATACGCCAACGTTCTGACTGCAACCATGTTGTGACACAAGATATCCCTCAGATGAAATGTGATACCCTGAGACTTGTCTCGTCCCCACCACAAGCAGCAGCGTTATCCCATGACGAGATGGTACATAGTTACGACGCAAAAGTTCACCATCATTTGGCAGTTCGCAACATGACAGTTCGACGACAGGCTACCACTATTACTAGGTTCCGCACAGCAGCATCAGCATGGCAATCCTCTTGTTGGTTAACTTAGAGCCTTTACCATTGGCTGACATTAGAGATGCATGCTCAGATGGTAGCAGCAGCAGCAGCTAATCCCACGGTGACGCGTTTGGAGCAAATGAGCAACCATTGTGCACGTCGCATCGAGGAGACACGTATACAGTCTAGACATTGGGAAAAGGAGGCGAAACGTGAAAGATCTTTGGACACAGAAGATGAGGAGGATTAGTTATAGAAGTGGATTTAAAATTTAGGCGGAGGTTAGTTTGTGTTTATTTTGAACTCTGCTTAGGACAGTTGCGACTATCTCAGATGCATTCAATGTATTTTGACCTATGTGTGGCTTGTTTTAAGAATGTTAGAGAACGATGTTTATGACAGTCTTCTATGTACATGAATGATAAATATTTTGACATATCTAAATGCTTATGTGTTGCTTAATGCTCTTCACCTTATCGAGTTATAAATTCTTGAGCCATATAAAAAATGGAATGTTTCGTGAAGGATGTTTAACTCTTTGCGTATATTATACTAGATTATGGTCAGAGGAAGGAGACCAGGAAGACCTGGGAGAAGTAATCTCCATAACGACCTGTCAAGGTCTAAAAGTTTGGCATGTTTAGAAAGAGAAAACCAAGCTGATAATGCTGACAAAGTGGTTGTAGAGGACAACAGCTCAGAGGAGGTAGTTGGGATGAATCGCAATGCCCCACATGTTCCACCACCAACCCCTGTTAATGACAATAATTCTGCCAACAACAATGCTATAGGGAATGCAAATGACAACCCGCTAGCTCAATTTTCTTTAGATTATTCGTGAAGCTGTAGCCGTGAACCACCCAGTACCACCACCACCACCTCAAGCCCCAAGGCCTGTTACCCGTGGGCTATGTATCTGAGAGTTCACTGGCATCAATCCGCTAACTTTTGATGGAAAGGGAGGACCCACTGTAGCACAATATTGGTTGGAAGAGATCGAAGAAGCCAACCACTGGTGGAAAGGTGCCAAGAGGATGGAGTTAACAAAAAGGGAAGCTACAAGGGATACAAACACCGTGATAACCTAGGAACTGTTCACCCAAAGGTTCAGGGAGAAATTTTACCCCTCTAGTGTCTCCACTGCGATGGAACTAAGGTTCCTAAATTTGAAGCAAGGGTCCATGACAATGGACGAGTATGAGGAAAAGTTTAATGAACTGATGAGGTATGCTCCTCACCAGGTAAACGATGAAGGGAGAAAGGCCTGAAGATTTGAGCAAGAATTAAATCCTTGGATTTTGAGGCAGGTAGCAATTTTTCAACTAGAAAACTTTGATGCAGTTGTGGAAAAAGTAAGAATTGCGGAATGGAGTAACAAGACAGTAATGATTTCAATCGGGAAAATAAGAAGGTAGATGATAAGGGAAGCCATCAGAACCTTGGTGGTGTAAGTGTAAAGAAGGAAGAGAGAAGCAACAACAATATTAATCTAAGCAATAGTGGAAACAGGAAGTGGAGGGAGCAATCATCTAATGTCATTACAAGGAGGGCTACTATGTGTGCAAACTGTGGAAAGAACCATGGCACAACCCCATGCTCGAAAGGGAAGGATGTTTGCTTCAAGTGTCGCCAACCGGGGCATTTTTCCTCAAATTGTTCGACTTTGAACTCCACCGCTACCCTACTCCAAGGAAGACCACAACAACCTCAGCAAAATAACAGACCGTTGGCCGCAGTAAGGACATGTTTCACGTGCAGAATGGAAGGGCACATCTCTCCCAATTGTCCTCAAAAGAAGGGTGGCAAACCAATGTTGACGGGAGCCAACACTATACCGGTACGACCACAAGGAAGGACTTACAATATGACCGTGCAAGATGTTGTGGCTTCCGATGATGTTGTTACAGGTACACTACTAGTGAACTCCTTACATGCTCATGTGTTGTTTAATTCGGGTGCTACTCGAAGTTTTATATCTGAACGGTTAGCTAGGAATATGCTAACTCGGCCTAAACTGCTACCGAAGCCTTTAGATGTAATAGTTGCCAATCGTGAGGTGATAAACGTTTCTCACATTTACCTTAACTGTACTCTGAAGATAGATCAACATGAGTTTCTTGCTGATCTTATTCCTTTTCCTTTGGGAGAATTTGACGTAATATTGGGAATGGATTGGTTATTCAAATACCAGGCCAATATTAACTGTAAGAAGAAGAAAGTCATCTTACGATCTCCCCAGAAGGCGAAGGTTTGTTTCCATGACACTAAAATGGAGAAATCATCACCATTCTCGACCATAATCCAGACAAAGAAAATGATTTGCAAAGGTTGCGAAGTCTTCTTAGCTTATGTGCACGATGTCAACAAGAATGAAAGTAAGATCGAGGATGTCCTTGTGGTAAGGGAGTTTGTAGACGTATTTCCAGAGGAGTTGCCTAGACTACCCCCAGATAGAGAAGTGAATTTTGAAATTAACTTGATCCCCGGTACCGTGCCAATATCCAAGACCCCGTATGGAATGGCACCGTCCTAATTAAAGGAGCTGATGATGCAGTTGCAAGAACTCTCAGATCGAGGATTGATCAGACAAAGCGTTTCACCATGGGGAGCACCAGTGTTATTTGTTCGAAAGAAAGATGGATCGATGAGACTTTACATTGATTATCGGGAACTGAATAAGGTCACGAACAAGAATAAGTACCCCCTGCCGGGGATAGACGATCTTTTTGATCAACTTAAAGGAGGAAGGTACTTCTCTAAAATTGATCTACGCTTAGGGTACCACCAATTGAAGATCAAAGAAGGGGACATATCAAAGACGGCATTTCAAACTCGCTATGGTCACTACGAGTTCTTGTTAATGCCATTTGGACTAACAAATGCACCCGCAGCCTTTATGGACTTAATGAATCGTGTCTTCAAACTATTCTTGGATAAGTTCATTATCATTTTCATTGATGATATTCTTATCTATTCAAAGACGGCAAAAGAGCATGAGGAACATCTAAGGATAACGCTGGAAGTTGTAAGAAAGGAGCAGTTATTTGCCAAATTCTCCAAATGTGAATTTTAGCTAAAGGAAGTAAAGTTTCTTGGTCATGTGATCAACGAAACTGGTATTGCAGTGGACCCCAATAAGATAGAAGCAATCACGAAATGGCCTTGGCCAACAAACCCAACTGAAGTAAAGAGTTTTTTAGGTTTGGCAGGCTATTATAGAAGGTTCATTAAAGACTTCTCGAAATAAGCTATGCCTTTGACAAACTTGACAAGAAAGACTACAAAATTTGTTTGGACTCCTGATTGTGAGAAGAGTTTTCAGGAATGGAAGATGAGGTTAACTATAGCCCCTATTCTGACACTACCGGATGACAAGGGAGAATTCATTATTTACAGTGATGTGTCAAAACAAGGACTTGGAGCAGTTTTAATGTAGCATGGCAAGGTGATTGCTTATACATCAAGACAATTAAAAGATTGTGGGAAACGTTACCCTATGCATGACATAGAATTGGCAATTATCGTTCATGCGTTGAAGATTTAGAGGCATTACCTTTACAGTGAGAAGTGCGAGATATATACAGATCACAAAAGTTTGAAGTATATATTCACGCAAAAAGAACTCAACATGCGACAAAGGCGTTGGTTAGAGTTGATTCAAGACTATGACTATTCTATCAACTACCATCCCGGAAAGACAAATGTAGTTGTTGATGCGCTCAGTCGTCGTGAAAGACTGAATGTAATGACCATCCAAGAGGAGATCAGAAAAGAATTCAAACGCTTACAACTTCATACCCTTACCACTGCTCAGAAGATAGATATGAAAGAAGAAATTCGAGTTTGGCCTCAATTGCACGACCTCATTAAAATCACACAAGAAGAGCATTGCAAAGAAATGGACAGATTAATTGAGGGAGATAAAGACAGATATCGCATGCATAGCGATTGATTGCTACGATATGAAGGTCGAGTGTGGATTCCTGCAAAGGATGAATTAAAGCACGAACTTCTGCACGAAGCCCACAATTCAAAGTTCTCCATTCATCCAGGAAGCACGAAAATGTACCAAGACTTGAAACAAAGCTTTTGGTGGCCCAACATGAAGAGAGAAATAGCTGAATGGGTACGTAGATGCTTAACATGTGAAAGGGTTAAAGCAGAACATCAAACACCAAGTGGACTGCTTCAACCATTAGAAATCCCCGAGTGGAAGTGGGAATTTGTCACAATGGACTTCATCGTTGGATTACCAACCACACCTGGAGGAATGAATGCCATTTGGGTCATAACCGATAGACTGACCAAATCAGCACACTTTTTGGCCATCAAGTACACATACAAGATGGATCAAATGGTGAGGTTATATGTTAAAGAAATTGTGAGTTGACATGGAGTGCCAGTCTCCATCATCTCTGATCGGGATCCGAGGTTTACCTCAAGATTTTGGAAGAGCTTCCAGAACTATCTGGGAACAAGATTAGATATGAGCACAACCTTTCACCCCCACACAGATGGTCAATCTGAACACACGATTCAGACACTAGAAGATATGCTACGAGCTTGCGTTCTCGATTTCAAAAGTCATTGGGATAACCATCTGCCACTAATCGAATTCGCGTACAATAATAGTTATCATGCTAGCATTGGCATGGCCCCCTTTAAAGCACTGTACGGTAGAAAATGCAGAACTCCACTTTACTGGAACGAAGTAGGAGAAAGGAAGTTAATTGGACCAGAGATAGTTCAACAGACTGGGGAGGCAATCAGGATGATCAGAATGAGAATGAAGGCAGCTCAACACCGACAGAAACAATATACTGATCAACATAGGAAGGATCAAATTTTGGAAATCGGGAGTTATGCTCTACTGAAAGTATCACCCTGGAAGGGCGTAATGCATTTTGGTAAGAAAGGAAAGTTGAGTCCTCGCTACGTCGGACCTTTCGAAGTATTGAGGAAGATTGGAGAAGTGGCCTATCAACTGGCACTGCCACCAACTTTGGGCCACATTCATGATGTATTTCACATATCAGTGTTACGTCCTTACAAGGTAGACCATAGAGGAGTAATTGATTATCAACTGATAGAGCTGCAATCGGATTTAAATTATGACGAGGTTCTAATCCAGATTTTAGATCGACAAGTTAAAATTCTTAGGAATAAAGAAATTCCTTCTGTAAAAGTGTTACAGAGGAATCATAGTATAGAGGAAGCTACTTGGGAGATTAAAAGCGCTATGATTGACAAGTACCCCAATTTATTTCATAGTTAAGTTTCGAGGATGAAACTTCTTTTAAGGGGGGAAAGACGTGAGAACCCAAAAATTTTAAATGTATTTTATGATAAGAAATAATTTTATTTTATGTTATTTTATTTTTACATGAAGGTTAGTCTTTTTAGATATGAATGATGAATTCATATCTACAATGAAAATTTTATGATGATATCATATCCATGATTATGAGGTTAAGTTCCTTAAAAAGGAGACTAACAAATCCCATGTAAGATTATATTGATTAGCTTGGAAGAGGGTGAGAGGATTACGTAAGTTTTATACCTACATGTTGATCAAAGAGTTGTTTAAGTGACAGTAGTCGATCAAGGCATTGTGCATGTAGGACAACAGTTGTTAGCTGTTAAAGAGTAATGACAAGCAACTGTTTTACCGCCTAGATTAACCAATCATCTTATCTTAAAGCTTAACCTTAGCTTACTGCTCTTGAACTCTATAAATACCTCATTCGAGATGAAATTTTAATTCCTTTACCAAAATTTCTCTTTTAAGAGTTTCGTTCAAACTTATCATCTCCATAAATTTCCAAGTTCTTCTTTCAAAAAATTATTCTTAGACAATCTTTGATTTCACCCTTAAGAACAAAGAGGTAAGAACCTGGTACTCAACTTAGTTTCTTTCATGCATAGCATCAAAGATTTATGCTAAGTTTATATTCTTTTACATTTTCATGAGACATCCTAGGCTGAGTTTGTTCATGATAAGCCTTCCATGGTAGCAAAAACAAGCTCTAATATTCGTCTCTGACGAGATAATTCTAGTCCCTGATGAGTTAATATTAGTCTCTGACAAGATAATTTTAGTCTCTGATGAGATACTTTAGTCTCTGATAAGATATTTGTTAGTCTCTGATGAGATACTTTAGTCTCTGATGAGATAGATGTTACTCTCTAGTGAAGGATTTTCTTAGTCTCCGATGAAGAAAATGTTGTTAGTCTCTGATGAAGGAAGTTTAAATCAGTCTCTGGTAAGTTAACGTTAGTCTCTGATGACGTCATCCTTAGTCTCCGACAGGCTAAGTTTAGTCTCTGATGACGTCATCCTTAGTCTTCGACAGGCTAAGTTTAGTCTCTGATGACGTCATCCTTAGTCTCCGATAGGCTAAGTTTAAATCTCTGATGAAGCCATCCGTAGTCTCTGATGGGCAAAATATGTTAGTCTCTGATGGCTAAGGATATCGGTCCCTGACGAGTTTGACAATGAGAAAATTATTCCCCAATGCACAGTCTGTCATCAAGACTATAAAACATTATTTTCATAAATTTATTTTATGATGTTATTATGCCAGATTTAAGACAGTAAAAGTCTAAGGACATCACATACACATTTTCTTTCATAAATTCTTATTAAGGTATTAAAATATTACTTGCATAATTTACAGAATCTTTCACTCACTAGTAAGTTAAATTTGAATCTTTGTTGCAAAGGACCGAGGCAAGTATATTTTCACTCTTATGCTTATTTTAGTTAAGCGCATGATCAATTGATTCGACATGCGTACAAAATTATGACTTTTGTATTTAAATTTCCTGGTGAAATAGAATGCTATGCTTTAATTTCCGCTAGCATGAAACGAATGGAAGTGCATGGATATAAAGAAGCTTTGCTCTATCAGTTATTTTTCAATATTATATATGTGCAATAAATGAGAATGATATGTCCCTTAAATGGGTTATGCCACATGCATGGCTAGAGGAAAGGAAAGGTGTTGATTTGTTCTTCACCTGACCTACAGAAATTTTATGTGACTACGTACGTTCACACAAGGAGGGATCATGCGGACACAGTTAGGCCAGCTGTATACCGTATGGTTAGTAGATCCAACGGGTTTAGCCCCCGATGGATATTTTTACTTCAAGGATGTTATGCTTTGTTTTAAGAAGGATTACACAATTGTTTATCATCAGTAATCCTAAAGATCCTTTAAAGATTTCTGAGGCATTAGTATTGTTCCACCAAGCTTCTCAATAGAATTGAATCCCTTGAAACATTCCAGATTTGCTTTCCCAAATTGTTTACATACTTGCTGGGCGTAAATCGCTCATTATTGTTGAATTTTAATGTCTTGCAGGGCAGAATATAAAGGCTGAGCCATCTGACAAGGGGAAGGCAAAGATGATCGGTTACTGAGTTTGGCTAACCCTTTTTAGTGCCGATAAGGAAGGAAGGAGGGAAGATGTTTTGAAGAGTGATGTTTTGTATTATAATATAGAGATAGAATAGCTTCCGCTGAGAATGTAATATTTTGGGTTGTAATAACTCTTTAATATTGTCTTTTTTCTAGTATTTATACTATGAATGGATGTGTGGTTATCTTTTCCTTCTTTTGACGAAGCCCTGATCCAGTGAGGGATTTTGGGGTCGTCACATAGTGGCTATAACCATGGGTGTTTTTGTAGATGCACAATCAACCAGATCATATTTCCTTAGTAAGTCCTTGATGTACTTGGACTGACTAATGAAAATTTCATCGTTGATTGTTTTATCTGTAATCCTAAGAAAAATGTTAACTCACCCATGATACTCATTTCATATCCAGACTGTATTAACTTTGAGAATCTTTCACATAGTTTTTCATTTGTAGATCCAAATATAATGTCATCCACATATATTTGCACAAGTATTAAATTAGAACCCAGTTTTCTATACACAAGTGTTTTATCTATGATACCTCTAACAAATTTATTTTCAATTAAAAACTAAAGAAAAGTGTCATACCAGGCCTTGGGTGCTTGTTTCAAGCCATAGAGTGCTTTATCTAACCTATAGACATTTGGAAATTTGGGATCTACAAAACCTGGTGGTTGCTCAAGATAGACCTCTTCTTCCAACTTTCCATTCAAGAAAGCACTCTTGACATCCATCTGGTACACCTTGATGTTTTTATAGGCTGTATATGCCAAGAAAATCCTTATTTCTTCAAGTCTTGCAACTGGTGCAAAGGTTTCTTCATTGTCAATTACTTCTCATTGAGAACAACCATTTGTTACCAATCTTGCTTTATTTCTTGTGATTGTACCAGCTTCATCTAATTTGTTTCTAAAGACCCACTTGGCACCAACTATTGATCTATTCCTTGGTTTGGGCACCAATCTCCAGACTTTATTCCTTGTGAATTAGTTTAATTCATCTTGCATGGCTATTACCCAGTCAGGATCTTGAAGTGCTTCTTCAATTTTCTTTGGCTCAATTTTTGACAGAAAACTGAAATAAAGACATTCATTTTGTGTTGCACTTCTTAACTTGACTCTTTCCTCTAAATCTCCAATAATTAAATCTGGTGTATGATCTCTCATCCAAGGTCTTGCAGATTTAATCTTGAAGATGAGGCTTCATTTTCTAGATTAACATTGTGTAATCTAGTTGTTGAATCAGAAACTACTCCCCCTAAACCAGTGACTTCTTCATTGTTAGCTCCCCTTGAGCTATTAGTCTCATCTTGACTGTTGATTTCAATAGTCTCTGGTGTCTCATTAGTCTCTGATTATGCACTTATGTTACCAATCTTTGTTGTTTAATTGAATGCTAATACTCTAGTTTCTGATGGAGTATTAGCTATTGGTACTTCATGCACAACGGTTAACTCCCCCTCACTCATATAGGGGTTATAACCATTTAAGGGTGATTATTCAGTCTCTGATGAATCTTTCCATGCATCTAATTCATTCTCAAATCTGAGACTTTCATGCAATCCTTGACTAATCATTCCTCGAATCTTGCTATTATCAAATACAACTTGAATGGATTTCACAATGACCTTTGTTCATAGGTTATATACTCTATATGCTTTACTTAATAGGGAGTAACCTAAGAAAATGGCCTCATCAGACTTGCTATCAAATTTTCCTCTTGTCTCTAATGAGTCTCTTAGAACAAAGCACTTACAACTAAACACATGCAAAAACTTGAGAGTTGGTTTTCTCCTAGTCATTAACTCATAAGGTGTTTTGTTGTAAGTCTTGTTGATGAAAGACCTGTTCTGTGTGAAGCAAGCAGTGCTAATAGCTTCCTCCCATAAATAGGTTGGAAGTTTTGATTTCTTCTAGCATTGTCCTTGTTGCTTCAATCAGAGTTCTATTTTTCCTCTCCACAACTCCATTTTGTTGAGGGGTTCTTGGAGCTGAGAATTGATGAGTTATTCCTTTTTCAGTGCAGAATTCATTTACTTGGGAATTTTTGAATTTTGTTCCTCTATCACTCCTTATAACTCTTACTGATTTTCCTAACTCAGTTTCTACTTTCTTGATATGATCAATAATCAATTGAGCAGCTTCATCCTTTGAGTGAAGATATTTTACCCAAGTATACATTGTGTGATCATCCACTATAACCAAGGCATATCTGTTTCTTGATATTGACATCACATTCACTTTACCACATAAGTCCATATGTAATAACTATAAACGGTCAGTGATTGATGTTGTTGGTTTACTCTTGAATGACACCCTTCTTTATTTTCCTTTCTGGCATGAATCACACAAACCTTCCTGTGTAAACTCCAATTGAGGAATGCCAGCTACCAAGCCTTTTCTCACCAAATTGTTGATGTTTTTGAAGTTTAAGTGGGAGAGCTTCTTATGCCAAAGCCAACTTTCATCAGCTGAGGCTTTTCTATAAAGGCATGTGACTTGATCAGTGGAAGAGATTAGGTTTGCAGTGTACAAATTCCCTTTCCTTTTCCCTTTCAATATCACATTTCCAGATTCCTTGTCACACACTTGACATTGATCTTCTTTGAAGGTGACATAGAATCCTTTATCACATAGTTAACAGATTGTGCTTTAAACCATCAACTAGTGATACTTCAGTGAAGATAACATCTCCATGCTCAACATTGTCATAGCCCTTTGTATAGCCTTTGTTGTCATCTCCAAAAATTACCTTAAGGCCACTCTTTTCTTCATACTGTATAAGCAGGGACTTGTCTCTTTTCATGTGCCTTGAGCATCCACTGTCCAAAAACCATGATTTCTTCTTTTTGCCTTGCACAGTAAGAACAACTAGTTAGAATTTTTTGGGACCCAGATTTTATTGGGTCCTTTCTCACTAGTTTTAGAATCAAGACTTGACTCAGATGAAGTTGATTGTCTTTTAGATTTTTTAATTTTTATAGGACAATAAGTAGTCTTGCTTCTTGAAGGAGAGAGATTGCCAAGTTTAGAATTTCCACAATTGTTGCAAAGATGATTAGACCTACTTAAAGTTGATTTTTCTTTAATTATCTTTATTGGTTCATTCTCTACTATAGAAACTCTATTTTTACTCCTACAATGTATAGCAATGTGGTTGAGATTACCACATATATGACATGTTTTTCTAGGAGCATCAGGCATTCTAGCATAATTGGTATATTTATTAATGTCTATCTTTCCATTCCTATTCCTTCTTCCACTGCTAGACTCCATTGACTTTTCAACCTTAGACTCAATCATGTGATAAGCTTTATCCAACTTTGACTTGATAGTATCAAATTGTATTTGTCTCTCTTCAAGAAATTTATTTCTATTCAAGAGTTGGTCATGTGATTCTTTAACTTTGGTATGTCCAATGGTCAATGATCTAAAACTAACATGCAAATCAGACATATCTTTTTGTACACTTTCTATACTAGATGTATCAACTAGATTAAGCACATTAAAGTTCTGAGTTGCATCACATACCCTTGTAGAATCACTTGGCTCACTAGTTCGAGCCATCAACGCAAAGTTGACAATTTTTTCTTCAGAATCACTGTCAATCCAATCTTTGCCTTCAGTAATAAAGGTCTTGCTCTTTGATTTGTACTTTTTATCAGCAAGATCATTCCCTGATTTCCTGTTCTTTTCATCCTTAGATCTCTCTATAGATCTAGGTTTCTTGCACTCATTGGCAAAGTGCCCTAACCCATCACAGTTGTAACATCTTATTTTCTTTTTATCAAAGGTCACGGTTTGACCTTCTCATTTTGGGTTAGGTTTTCTTGATGATCTTCTCCCTTTTCTACTAGCTCTAAATTTCTTGAATTGCTTCACCATGAAGGCCATGAATTCTTCCATGTCATCATCAATGTTGGATTCAGATTCTTCATCAGTCGAGCTTGCCGTGTAGGTTTCATCATCAAGCTCCTCATGAGACATCTTTGTCTCAACCATTAATATAGCTCATTTGTCCCTACCATGCATCTTTTGTCTTTGCTCTACTTCAAGTTCATAAGTCTTTAGATTTCCATAGAGTCTGTCCAATGTGAGAATGTCCAAATCATGAGCTTCCCTTACTGCAGTTGTTTTGGATCCCAGCTTGGTGGGAGAGCCCTCATGAATTTGGTATTAACATCTTCATTATCATAGGACTTTCTAAGTATTTTCAGGTCCTTCAGCAAAACATTGAATCTATCATACACTGATGTTATTGATTCACCAGGTTTTGCTTGAAAGAATTCATATTGTTGTGTTAACAATGACCTTTTATTCTTTCTTGGTTTATCCCTTCACATAGGACTTTGATGGTGTCCCAGATTTGTTTTGATGTTATGCAATTGATGATGCTTATGAACATATTCTTATCCAATCCATTGTAGAGTATGTTCATCACTTTAGCATCTTTCAACACTTGTAACTTGTCTTCATTAATATAATCACTCTCAGGAGCAAGTTCAAAGTGTTCAACAATTATTGTTCTTTCCACAGTTTTTGAAGGAACAAATTTCCTTGGTTGATAAGGACCCTTCTCAATCATATCAGTGTAATCAAGATCTGTTGCTCTCAAGTGCATGTACATCTTTTGTTTCCAAATAGGATATTCTTCCCTTTTTAAAACTGGAATTCTAGTTCCACAATCACGACTTCCTGTATATGTCATTATGTTGGAGCTGCTTCCTTCATCATTGCCCATGTCTGGATCTTGTTAATTTAAATATATCAATCAAATGCTCTGATACCACTTGTTGTCCCAATGAGATAGCCTAGAACTTGTAGAAAGGGGGTTGAATACAAGTTCTTGAAACCTTTTCGAATTCTTGTTCTTCAAAGTAATAAAATTTGCGGAAAATAAAGAACAAAAGCAAGAACAAATTTATAAACAATTACTTTTATTAATTAACAATTGATTACAAATTCTAACAATCACAAATCGATTGTCAACTTCAATTTCTATACTGTATATATACAAATCTATAAAAACATACAGCTTCTAATACAATTTTGTAAAATTAATTACAGTTTCCAAATCTGAATCGAAATTCAGCTTCTAAATCCTATTCAATATATGTTTTCTATGTACAATTGGAATAGGTTTTTCTCATTACATAATGAAAAACTATTTCTCTCTCTCTAGTTAGTTTCCTAACCAGCTTCGTCTTCAATATATCTTCAATATCCATGTTGAAGATAACTTCTAATCCAATTAGAACTTTGTACTGCATCAGAGAGTAATTTTACTTTAGTCTCTAACTGCTTCAACTTTAGTCTCTAATCAACTATGTTTAGTCTCCGACAACTTAAGCTCAGTCTCTAATGCTTTAATCTTAGTCTTCGATGGTTTAATCTTAGTCTCCGATGGCTTTACGTTTAGTCTCTGATGACTTAAGATTAGTCTCTGATGGCTTTAACTAGCACTAATTGTACATTTGTATTTCTAAGAATTCTAAGTACAATCATCATCAAATGGTATAAAACCTAACACTGACTCAGATGAAGAAGATGGTAAAGAGTGTGTCAACCTAGCCCTGATGGCCTCATCTACTGACAACAACAGCTCATAGGTCAGTCTTGAAATTTCCTCAAACATGTTTAAATCTGATTGTTATAAGACTGTTAAAGAGATGACTTGTGAGATTAGAGACCTCTATGACATGTTAAGAAATGCAGTAGCTGAAATTGAGAGTGTGCAAAAGATTAATGAGAAATTAACTGCTAGGAACACTATTTTAGAATCAGAATTTTCTAGGCTTGAAAATTGAGAGAAAGAACTTAACAAGACTAGCAATCTCTTTGAATGTGCCATTGAAAGGGAGGAATGGACCTCCAAAAGGCCTAAAGAAGAAGAGGAGGTCATAAGGAAATAGGCTGAGTCTAGTAAGAAACTTGAGAATCAAATCAAAGGCCAAGTTGTTGATAGGAAATCCTGTATAGGATATGATGAGACTCAGGAGAAGCAACCTAAATTGAGGTTGGAAAAGTAGCTAAAGTTAGTAAGACAACCTTGCAACCTATCAAGTTTGCAAAAGGAACTAATACTCTAGAGAAGGGAAATTCTATCCCTAATAACAAAGCTTCCACAAGTGGTGGAAGTGGCAAGAAGCCTGTCATTGAGGCACCAAAGATTCCCAAGAAAAAGGAAAATGATTGTGTATCAGTGGATACACAATCATCAGGGAATGTGAGTGCATTAGGAAATAATAGCCCTTCAGGGGATAAAGGAAAATCAAGGGATAAAAAGAAAAATAGAAATGGAAAATTAAGAGTTAATAAAGCTAATAACTATGCTCCTAACTCTAATGACCCTAGGAAAGTGTGCTAGAACTGTGAAAATGTGAATCATTTAGCTTTTCAATGCAAAGAAAAACCGCAAGTCTTAACTGGTATAATACTATATGCTGATAATTTGTCTAAATGAATTTCTGATCATGCATGCACCCATAAGGGTAAAGAGAAAGAAATGATTGCTAAACCTAAGGCTGCGAAGCTCCTAAAGGGGAGAAGTTAACTTTGTTAACTAAACATAAGGTCAAAATTGATTTATGCCCTGATGTATCAAAATTGTCTTTGGTACACAAATTAATTTCGGTACCAAAGACAGACACTATATGAGTTGATGACAGGGAGGAAGCCTAATATCAAGTTCCTACATGTTTTTTGTTTCAAATGCTTTGTATTGAGGAACTTTGGTGTAAACTTAGGAATTTTTGACTCAAAGGTTGATAAAGCTATTTTTCTAGGTTATTCCCTGACATCTAGGGCCTACAAGGTTTACAACAAAAGACTCCAAATTGTGATGGAGTCAATCGATGTAGCTTTTGATGATCAAAAGATTTCTGGCCTTGAAGACCTTGGTTTTCATGAGGAGCTCAGATTTGAGAAATGAATTTGATGATTAAGAAACTGAAACTGATGTGTGCAAATCAATTGAGAATCTAGTAATCCCTGATGTCAAACTAAGTCATCAAGAAGCCCCTTCAGTGGATAGAGTGAATCTCTTGGACAATAGATCAGGGGATAGTCCATAAGGGAATAACTTAAACCCTAACTTGAGCACTAATTCAGGGAGAGTTTTCTCAGAAGCTGGGAGCACTCACTTAGGGAAAGAAAATGAAGATTATACTAGTTCACCTAAGCTTCCTCCTAAGCCTATTTGGTTTAAGAATCACCCAAGAGAGTTGATCATTGGTGATCCAAATTAAAAAATGCAAACCAGAAGGGCAACTTCAAATGAATGCCTATGCATGTTTTCTCTCTAAAACTGAACCAAAACAAGTTGAAGAAGCCCCACAAGATGCTGATCAGATTATGGCAATGCAAGAAGAATTAAATCAGTTTGAGAGAAATCAAGTATGGAAGCTGGTGCCTAGGACTAAAAGCAAAACAATTATTGGCACCAAGTGGGAATTTAGGAATAAAATGGATGAAGTTCGCATTATTACAAGAAACAAGGCAAGGTTGGTGGCAAAGGGTTATCTACAAGAGGAAGACATTGATTTTGATGAAACCATTGCACCAGTGGCCTGGCTTGAGATTATCAAAATCTTCTTAGCTTATACAGCACATTCAAATTTCAAGGTTCATCAAATGGATGTGAAAAGTGCATTTTTGAGTGGGAAGTTGGAACAGGAGATGTATGTCCAACAACCTCCAAGTTTTGAGAGTGCTAAATTCCCAAATCATGTTTTCAAGCTAGAAAAAACACTTTATGGATTGGAGCAGGCTCCTAAGGCTTATTATGAAACATTGACTAAGTTTTTAGTGGAGAATAAGTTCACAAGAGGTATTGTTTTCCCAGTGAGATGACCTAGAACTTGTAGAAGGGGGGTTGA
>CM025788.1:21708097-21736626 GCA_014636745.2 Centella asiatica
AGGGTTAAATTCCATCTACATCATTCCCATTTCTCACATAACTCATTATGCATCCAACAATCACCTTTATCGTCCACCCAGTTAAAGGTGACTTTTGATAATGTCAAAACGCATAACTCCTTATGCGGAAATGTCATGACTTCAGGTCGAAGGACCATTACATCATTGTCACTATGAGAATTACTTATGACACATAGCATATCACTCCATGTAGAATTCTCATGGTGGGTTTGTCCAGTACAATGTTCTCTAACATGTACCTATGTACGTATCAACTTAATATATCTCATATATATTTATGACCAATGAGATATGGCCATCAGTTAATCCACATACTAGTCTCAATGTATTATTGTTGTCCCACTGACAATGATACTCGACTAGGGAGATTTAAGAATAATGATACATTATATACTTATATGATCTCATATTCAAGTCACATACTTGAATCCATATAATTAATATCATTCTTCTAAGGACATTTATTATGTTAACATTTATATAACGCAATAAATAAAACATAATAAAAGAAATTATCATTTAACCAAAACATATCATAAATATAGTGTCACAATCATTACATAATTGGCCACTAGGGCATACACTCTAACAATGACATGCATCATTCTCATCCTAAATTGTAGCAGTGGACCACATGACAGTGATGATGTCTGCGGCTTGTGTAGGAGCTTCCTGAATGGCATACGACAAAGTTGACGCTTGAAGAAAATCCACGAATGAATAGTATTGAGCTTCAAACTCATTTTTGTTGGTAACTCCTGCATGGTTGGTTTTGATCAAGTCAAAGTCGCCAAACTTGAAACACACTGTCTTGGAAGCCATTGTTGATACCAGTGACAAGCTTAAAACATTTCTTTGCAAAAGGTAAATCGCACAGATATCAGAGAAAGAAAGAGTTTTGAGAGTTGAATAGAATTATAGTTGTATTTGATTTATCCCTTACTAGTGTTTAAAAACGTTTGCAATTGTATAGATAATGATCAGGTTTTTTTTCAGAGACTAAGAAAATGGTTAGTTACTCTCTTGCCCTTACTAAAGTAAGTTATCAGGGACTATCTTAGTCTCTCCCCGATTACTACCAGAGACTAATTTAGTCTCTCATTCAATTACTTTTAGAGACTAAGTTGAGATATTGAAAAAGAACTATTAGAGACTAATTTTTTAATACAAATAAAAGGTAATTTCCTATCACTTTTATTCTTTAGTCTTTGTCAACGATTATTATCTTCTAATTTTCTATCTATGAAGAGCAGCTTCAACCTAAAAATTAAATTCTAGTTTCTTAAATTATGAGAACTTGCTTTTTAAAAGTTTACTCAGTTTTTAGAAGCATAATTCAACATATCTAGTTCATAGACTAACCTAGTGAATGTAGGTTCATCTAAAAGTTTTGTGAATATGTAAGCAAGTTACTTATCAGTTGTAACTGAATGTCATTGAATGGTACCTTCACCAACATGTTCTCTAATGAAGTGATACCTGATGTCAATGTGTTTTGTTCTTGAATGATGTACTGGGTTTTCAGTTATTGCTATGGCACTAATATTATCATAGGATAAAGACATACATTAGTCCAAGAGTTGAGTTTTGATCCACAGGATCTGAGCACAACAACTTCCTGCTGTAATGTACTCAGCTTCAGCCGCTAAGGTTGAAACTGAATTTTGTTCGTGCTAAACCATGAAACAAGTCTCCCTCCAAGAAATTGGCAGCTTCTGTTTGTGCTTTTTCTATCAAGCTTACATCCTACATAGTCAACATCTGAGTAGCCAAATAGTTCAAAATTAGATTCTCTGGTATACCATAGCCCAAGGTTTGAGGTAACATTTAGATATTTGAGTATTCTTTTAACAGTATGAGACTCTTTAGGATCAGCTTGAAATCTTGCACATAAGCATGTAGCAAACATTATATCAGGTATACTTGCAGTCAGATATAATAGTGAGCCTATTATGCCTCTATAGCTAGTTATATCAACCTTCTTACCTTTAGTATCCTTATATAGCTTAGTGGCAGTAGCCATGGATGTTTATGCAGATGTACAATCAAGTAAATTATATTTTCTTAGTAAGTCCTTGATGTACTTAGACTTACTAATGAAAATTCCATCAGTTGATTATTTTATCTATAATCCTAAGAAAAATTTTAACTTACACATCATATTCATCTCATATCTAGATTGCATTAACTTTGAAATTTTTTTACATAGTTTTTCATTTGTAGAACCAAATATAATGTCATCCACATATATTTGCACAAGTATTAAATCAAAATGTATTTTTTTATAAAAAAAAATTGTTTTATCTATGATACCTCTAACAAATTTATTTTCAATTAAAACTAAGAGAGTGTATCATAACAAGCCTTGGGAGCTTGTTTCAAGCCATAAATTGCTTTATCTAACTTGTAAACATGGTTTGAAAACTTGGGATCTACAAAACCAAGTGGTTTTTCAACATAGACCTCTTCTTCCAACTTTCCATTTAAGAGAGCACTTTTGATGTCCATCTGGTACACCTTAAAGTTTTTATAAGCTGCATATGCCAGAAAAATCCTTATAGCTTCAAGTCTTGGAAATGGTGCAAAGGTCTCATCATAATTAATTCCCTCTTCTTGACAATAACCCTTTGCTACCAGTCTTGCCTTATTCCTTGTGATTGTATCAGCTTCATCTAACTTATTTATGAAGACCCACTTGACACCAACTATTGATCTATTTCTTGGTTTGGGCACAGGTCTCTAGACTTTGTTCCTTGTGAATTAGTTTATTTCTTCTTGCATGATAATTACCCAGTCAGGATCTTGAGGTGCTTCTTCAATTTTCTTTGGCTCAATCTTTGAAAGAGAACTGAGATAAAGACACTCATTTTGAGTTTCTCTTCTTATCTTGACTCCTTCCTCTAAATCTTCAATTATCAAATCTAGTGTGTGGTCTCTCAACCATGGTCGTGTAGGTGGAAAATTTATTCTTGAAGATGAGGCTTCATTGTCAAGATGAACATTGTCCAATCTAGTTGTTGGATCAGAGACTGCTCCCCCTAACCTAGTGACTTCTTCATTATTAGCTCCCTGAGCTATTAGTCTCTTCTTGACTATTAACTTCTGTTGTCTCTACTGTTTCATTAGTCTCTGATTGTGCACTTGTATTACCAGTCTCTCCTAGTTTATTTGTTGCAAATACTCTATTCACTGGTGGAGTATTAATCTTTGGTACTTCATGCACAATTGTTAAATCCCCTTACTTATTTGAAGGGACATAGTCATTTTGGGGTTGTTTATCAGTCTTTGATGGGTCTTTCTATGCATCCAGTTCATTCTCAAATTTGAGAATTTCATGTAGTCCTTGACCAATCATTTCTGAAATCTTGTCATCATCAAATGTCACTTGTATAGATTCCACAATAACCTTTGTTCTTGGGTTATACACTCTATATGCTTTACTTGATGGAGAGTAACCTAAGAAAATTGTCTCATCTGACTTGTTGTCAAATTTCCCTCTAGTCTCTGATGAGTCTCTCAGAACAAATCATTTACAACCAAACCCATAAAGAAACTTGATAATTGGTTTTCTCCCAGTCATTAACTCATACGGTGTTTTGTTGTAAGTCTTGTTGATCAAGGACCTGTTTTCTGTGAAGCAAGCAATGCTTATTGCTTCTTCCCAAAAATAGGTTGGAAGCTTGGACTCTTCTAACATTGTCTTTGTTGCTTCAATGATGGTTCTATTTTTCCTCTCAGCAACTCCATTTTGTTGAAGGGTTCTAGGAGCTGAGAATTGATGAGTTATTCCTTTATCAGTGCACAATTCATTGACTTGAGAATTCTTGAATTCTGTACCTCTATCACTCCTTATAACCCTTATTGTTTTTCTTGACTCAGTTTCTTGATATGATCAATAATCAACTGAGCGGTTTCATACTTTGAGTGAAGGTATTTCACCCATGACTACCTTGTGTGATCATCCACTATAACTAAAACATATATGTTCCTTGAAATTGACATCACATTTATTTAACCAAACAAATCAATGTGTAATAGTTGTAATGGATCAATAATTGATGTTGTTGGTTTACTCTTGAATGATACTTTCCTTTGTTTTCTTTTTTGGCATGTATCACATAAACCATCTTATGTAAACTCCAATTGAGGAATGCCAGCTGATAGTCCTTTTCTTACCAAAGTGTTGATATTTTTGAAATTCAGGTGGGGGAGCTTCTTATGCCAAAGCCAGCTTTCATTAATATTGGCTTTGCTATAGAGACATATGATTTGATTAGTAGAAGAAATTAGATTTGCAGTTTATAGATTTCTTTTTCACTTTCCTGTCAAGATCACATCTCCAGTTTTCTTGTCACACATTTGACATTGATCTTCTTTGAAGGTGACATTGAATCCTTTATCACATAGTTGACTAACACTGAATAGGTTGTGTTTTAAGCCATCCACTAGTGATACTTCTGTGAAAATGACATCTCTATGTTCAACATTTTCAGAGCCCTTTGTATGGCCTTTGTTGTCATCCCTAATGGTTACCTTTGGGCCACTCCTTTCATCATATTGTACAAGCATAGACTTGTCTTCAGTCATGTGCCTTGAATATCCATTGTCCAAGAACCATGATCTTTTCTTTGTGCCCTGCACAATAAAAATAACTATTTCGATTATTTTGGGACCTAAACTTTTTTGGGTGCTTTCTCACTAGTTTTGGATTTAAGACTTGACTCTGATGGAGTTGATTGCCTTTTAGAAATCTTGACATTTGTAGGACAATCATTTGTCTTGCTTCTAGAAAGAGAAAGACTACCAATATTAGAATTTCCACAATTATTACAAAGATGGTTAGACCTATTTAAAGGTGATTTAAATTTAGCTATCTTTGTTGGCTCAGTCTCTTCTTTAGGAACTCTGTTTTTACTCTTACAATGGATGACAATGTGGTTGGGGTTACCACATATATGACATGTTTGTCTAGGTGGATCAGATATTCTAGCATAATTAGAGTATTTATTAATGCCTATTTTCCACTCCTATTTCTTTTATCACTGCTAGTCTCCAATGGTATTTCTTCCTTAAACTCAGTCAATTTCTCAAGTCTTTTGTTTAATTGAGTCTTTGTCATGAAACCTATATCCAATCTCTTGTTTGAACTCTTTTCCTTAATATTCACTGATTTTTTTATCTTTCTTTGTAAAAGTAGTGATAGGTTGATTTTGAGTGTTGATGAACTTAGGTTCATTGACAGGTGAGATAACATTAGATTTTTTTAATAGGAATTGGCTTGTGAGTCATGGAACTAGCAATTCCTACACTTTCTTTAATTACTAATCTCTTTCCTAGGTACTCATCATAACCTAGACCAGATTTTTGACCTACCATTTGACTTCCTACCAAGTCCGACAGCTTTTTAGAGGATTGATTTCACTATCTTATCTTAGCCTGTTCAAGTTCAAGTTTTTTGACTAAGTATTATTCTCTCTTTTTCAAAGCATCAATCATATGATGAGCTTTATCTAGTTCTAACTTGATAGTGTCAAATTATATTTATCTCTCTTCATAAAATTTATTTCTTTTTGAGATTTCGTCGTGATTCTTTAATTTTGGTATTTAAATTGTCAATAATCTAAAGCTAACATACAAATTAGACGTATCTTTTTGTATTCTTTCTATACTTAATGTATCAACTAGATTAAACACATTAAAGTCCTGAGTTGCAACACGTACCTTTGAAAAATCACTTGGCTTATCAGTTTGAGCCAGCAAGGCAAAGTTGACAATTTCTTCATCAGAATAATTGTCAATCTAGTGTTTATCTTCAGTAATCAAGGCCTTGCTTTTTGATTTGTACTTTTTGTTAGCAAAATCATTCCTTGATTTCTCATTTTTCTCATCGTTAGATCTCTAAGTTGATCTAGGCTTTTTGAATTCATTAGAAAAATGCCTTAACTCATCATAGTTGTAACATATAATCTTCTTTTTGTCAAAGGTCACAGTTTGACCTTCTCACTTTTGGTTAGGCTTCCATGATGACTTTCTACCTTTCCTAATAGCTATTAATTTCTTGAACCGTTTCACCATAAAGGCCTTGAATTCATCCATGTCATCACCAGTGTTAGATTCAAACTCTTTTTTAGTAGAGCTTGCAGTGTAGGTTTCATCATCAAGCTCCTCATGAGACATTTTGGTCTCCACCATTAATGTAGCTCCTTTGTCCCTGCCATGCATTTTTTGTCTTTGCTCTATTTCTAGTTCATATGTCTTTAGATTTCTGTAGAGCTTGTCCAATGCGAGGATATCCAAATCACGAGCTTCCCTTACTATAGTTGTTTTTGGATCCTAACTTGGTGGGAGAGCCCTCGTGAATTTGGTGTTTACATCTTCATTGTCATAAGACTTTCCAAGAATCTTCAGGTCATTTAGTGAAGCATTAAATCTATCATACACTGATGTTATTGGCTTACCAGGCTTTGCTTGAAAGAATTCATATTGTTGAGACAATAATGACCTTTTATTCTTACGGACTTGGTCTGTCCCATCACATAGGACCTTGATGGTTCCAAAATCTGTTTTGATGTAGTGCAGTTGATTATACTTGTAAACATATTTTTATCTAAACCATTGTAGAGTATGTTCATCACCTTAGCATCTTTTGGTATTTGTACCTTGTCTTCAGTAGTGTAATCACTTTTATGTGCAAGTTCAAAGTGCTCAGCGATTATTGTTCCCTCTACTGTTTTTGAAGGAACAAATTTTCTTGGCTGATATGGACCTTTTTCAATTCTATCAATATAATCAAGGTCAGTAGCCCTTAAGTGCATATACATATTTTGTTTCTAGATTGGATATTCTTCTCTCTTCAATAATGGAATTCTAGTTCCACCATCACGGTTCCCAACGTAACTCATCATGTTGGAGTTGTTACCTTCGTCGTTGGCCATCTTTGGATTTATTAACTTCAATTTAGTTAATCATGCTCTGATACCACTTGTTGTGCTAGTAAGACAACCTAGATCTGGTAGAAGGGGGTTTGGATATTTATACTTAATGATTAGGTTTTTCGCACATCAGGCATTTGTGCATCACCAAAAAAGTATTAGTGGTTAAAGATGCTAGTATTGAAAAAGGCATCAGTGGTTTAAGCCGTCAGGGGATATCATTAGGGGATAGCCTAAATACTGCATCAGTGGATAACATCAGTGGATAGCATCAGGGCTTAACATTAGGAGATCAAGAAGCATTGATCTAATTCTGCATCAGGGATTAGCATCGGTGGATAGTGAAGTACTGATCAAGTCTACATTAGGTCTTGTCACCAGGGGATAGTTAAAACCTAATCTACTCAACATCAGAGAATGCAGTAAGCACTGATGGTCATCAGGGATTACAAGTTATGCATTGATACTTGGCAAAGAAGCAAGGGGTATTTCTGGATAAATACTCTATGGGATATGGTGGTCTAATAACAACCTTTTGCACCAGAATTGCATAGAGAATAGACACTAAAAAAGTAGTAGATGTAGCCATCAGAAGTCTGACACTTGTCTCACTGAGAGGAAAATGACAACACACTGAAGGAGGAGCATGCCTAACACATGATTTATGATTTTGTTTTCCTATATATGCAAAGGTTGTTGAACATTGTATGGTATCAATTTATAATAGACTTATCCATATAGTTCACACAATATAGAGATAAGCTTTGTAATTGTTCTTGAAAGAAAAAGTTATGGAGAAATTGTAGCTAGAAGTGTGAATGAAGAGAAGCTATATTTGTGTTCAAAATTGTAGTTGTTTAATCATTTGTTGATTTTATAGATTCCCAGAAAAACCTCAAGTTATAATACAACTATTTTAACTTAAATCCTTGTGTGTTCATTTTAATTTCAGTTTTCTTTTTCTGTGTTAATCCTCATCAGGGGATAATTGTACAGCTATTCCAGTTTTTGTTCATCAAGTTTTAAAGAGCAAAAAGTTTGTGGTGTTTGTATTCAACCTCCCTTCTATAAACACCTGAGCTTGTTTAGTTCTAACAATATATATAAATATATAATATTATGTAATTTCACTTTATAAACATATATTAATTTCCTAAAAATATTATTTTATTTACTTATACAAATATTTTACAACTAATATGACAATATTTTGTTACATTTCCTAAATCTAAATATATATTTTCTTTTACAATTCTTAACTCCAAATAGTGTATTCATTTTATTTTTGATACAAAGAAGATTCGAACGTAGCACAATTTCATCCACATTTGTTAATCTTGTTTGATTCCTACAAACTTTTAAGAATCAATCTATATCTTTTGACTAAATTGAAATGATGTATATGTTTGTCTTAGTTTTATATGCTTAAATTCTCCTATTTTCGTTTCATAATCGTTCATTTACGTTATTTTTATACATGATTATTACTCTTCTTATTCGAAGTTATGCTTGGTCTTATGCTTCATGTTTTGTAGGGAACCACGAGCCTTGGAGTGTGAATTTCAACATTTGCAGATCATGCGTGGATTAAGATGGAGGCGTATATGCTAAAATGCGCAGGTGTACGAGTTAAAGATGATCCACGAGGACATGAAGCGAAATCAGGAACGAAACATTGGACCAAGAGTTGTTGGGGGCCGTGACACAAGTCACTAGCCGCCACAACAAGTGGAAGAAAGAAAACAAGCCTCGATCTTAGGCCTCAATAGATGTTGCAAGTGGCGACTCCCCTGTGATGCATGTTGCCGAAAGCAACAAAAGTTACTGAGCGTAACTCTTCGTTGTTCCAAAACTCTCACCTTTTGTCAAATGTCATGACTCTCTTTTCACAAGATGCGACACAGAGGAATCTTCTGTGAGTCTTATGTTGTATTTCCTTTTTTGACTTGGTGTTTGTTCGAGCTTGACTAAAACAATATAGGATTGTTATGTAACTATAAGAGCAATCGTTTTGGCTATTTTAGGGTGATGCTTTACTAGTTTTACATGTTTTTCTTCAACGCTTTCAATTATAGAGATTAATATAAAGAATAGAGTTATTTTCTTCTCCTTAATTCTTTATTTTTGTTTGCTTATGATTTATTGTTTAATGTCTTGTTCTCTAGTTATGTTTGACTAAACCCTTAATTAAAGGATTAAAGGTATCCTAATGAATGTTTTCATGATCTAACCTTGTTTAATTCTTGATGGTGATTGTTATAATTTTAATTAAATTTTAGTGAGTTAATGCTTGTAAAATTGACCTTAGTTTGCATTTTAATTTAATTTTAGTGAGTTTAATGCTTGTAGACTTGACCTTAGTTTGCATGATCAAAAATATCAAGTGAAAAACTGAAAGGCTAAATTTAATATCATGCACACCAATGTAGATGACATAAAAAATCAGAACTACAACAACTTGTTTCTTTGGTTTAAATTTTCATTCTGGATATAACTTGTTAGAACTTAAACAAATATAATAGTTTGTAGAAGGGGGAATGAATATAAATTATCACACTTTTTCGCTCTATTTAAAACTGTGGCAAAATACACACAACTGAAAAACAACTTTGATAGTATTTCTGTGATGAACATAAGAAAATAAGAACAAGAGAAGAAAACAACACCAGAAAATTCAAGTAATAATAATTATATTAATACTTGGATGTTTTTATGAGAATCTGGATAATCAACAACTGATTACCTAGCTACACATTTCTATTGAACAATAACTTTTTCTTTCACACACTAGCTACCCAGAACTTGAACAATTCTAATTACAACTTTTTCTCTACAATTTTCTCTTACAAGTAAATTACAAAGCTTCTCTCTAGTGTGTGAACAATATGGATAAATCTATTATGAATCAATTATTTACAATGTGCAACAACCTTTGCATATATAGGAAAACAAAAACAGAAATCATGTGTTTGGCATAGTTGTTGTTGTCCTTTTGTTGAAACAAGTGTCATACTCCTAATGGCTACAACTGCTTCTTTTTTCAGTCCTTGTTCTCCATGCAGTTTTGGTACAATAGGTTGTTATTGGACCACCATATCTCAAAGAGTATAATCCCAGGAATATCCCTTACTTCTATGTCATGTATCAAATATGGACAAAGTATTCTCTTATGTTAATCAGTGCTTAGATCATTCACTGATGTAGTTTTGATCAGACTTTAACTATTCCCTAACTCTAATCCCTGATGAAAGATTTAATCAGTGCTTCTCGATCCCCTGATACTAAGCCCTGATGACAGAACTTGATCAATGCTTCTTGATCCCCTAATGCTAATCCCTGATGACAGAACTTGATAAGTGCTTCTTGATCTCCTGATGCTAAGACCTGATGACTAGACTGCTCAAGCTTTGGTCATTCCCTGATGTTGTCCCCTGATGCTAAGATCACTGCCACCTTCTTGAGCAATGAAATCTTTAATCCCTGATACCTTTTTGGCATGTTTTTTGAATGTCTGATGTGCTGAAACTTAAGTATTGATGCACAACAGATATTCCCTGACAACTAGCAAGTCTTTTGTATTTAAACACTGATGACTTAACTAGCTCAGTTTTACTATTCCCTGATAGACTAAGTTGTCCATTAGTGAATATTTATTTATGCTAATATACTAAGATTTATAGATCACCTTAAGTATTTACACATGTACAAGCACATTATTAAATCTTATTAAGTCTAGGAGTATGGACATGATCGTCATTCTCACTATATCTAACATAACCATTACTACATCGAAAACCTTCTAGATCTACTTTGCTCTTTAATTCTTCACATATATACAACTTACATTCGCTTAGTCAAGGCGGTATCGCAGGTAGCATGAAAAAACTGTGTGCGCCTCTTTAAAAATATAAAGTTCTTATATGGAACCATTTCCTAATTAATATGGAGAAGTGAGGTTTTATATTGATATAGGCCAAAATAATGAGCCTTAAGTATAACTAATAATAAGGCCCGAAAGGCCCACCACGGCTGATTCGTCTACATTCAATGAACCCAAGATAGGGTAGAAATAGGGAAATGATTGAGATCCCTTTGAAAACAGAATCCCGAGAGGATTTGGAAAGGCAATCCTGATAAGGATTTAGAAGATTAATCTATGAAGGACTCTGATAACTTGGGTGTGTATAAATAGAGGCCAGACAACAACATATGAGGTAACTAATTCTTTCCATAGAGCTTTCACTTCTTCTTGTTTGAGCCCTTACTAACACTCACACCCGAGGGTCTTCCAAAGGGCTGAAGCCCCATTGTTCTTGGAAGATTTTCTTTGTAGGCTAGAAAGACATTAAATTCACGGTCAAACGGAGTCAACAATTAGGGTGTTTTGTAACCCTAACCCTAGGTACATAATCTGACGTATTAGATTAGCGCCGTCTGTGGGAAACTCTTACAAAAAGTCATGGTGAACACTCGTTCGATTGCTCGTGAAAGGGAAGGAGGATCCATGCCTGAAAGAAAACTGGGTATGCCTCTCCTCCCTGAACAAGTACAACATAATGAAAGAAGAGCGGGGATCAACTCCCAGCCAGCCCGTGAAGAGGTCGGATGTAGATCTATAAGAAGAACGCAGAGTGCACAAAGGACTCATAGTGGTCCTTATGATGTCGATTCAAGGGCTGAATATAACGAGCGTAGAAATCCATGGGATCTATGCAACGTTCTGGTACGAAGAAGGTCAGCCGCTCGAGACCCAACTCCTTAGGAAGATCTGAGGGGCCGGCTCTTCAGAGAAGAAT
Source organism: Centella asiatica (assembly GCA_014636745.2). Taxonomy (NCBI): domain Eukaryota; kingdom Viridiplantae; phylum Streptophyta; class Magnoliopsida; order Apiales; family Apiaceae; genus Centella; species Centella asiatica. The sequence continues at coordinate 21,719,847 of CM025788.1, forward strand.
CCCGCAGAAACTAGCCACCCCCACAGGGTTATGAGGATCTCTTGGCAAGTCTTGCGCAGCTGCAAAATAGACTGGAGGAGTTTGAAAGGGGGCATGGATGTGAACCCTCGATAAATTCCCGACCTCAACAACCTCATGAGGTCGAGGAAGCCATATAAAGGGAAGTACAGTGTAGGCTGGAGCAAAGGCTAGTCAATCAAGGATATCGTGAGCCCACGATTGCCCCCGAAGTTCATATATTGGCCCAACCTACAATCACATCTGCAGCGGTCTATAGGGCAGTTGCTCCACCCTTTATTCAAGCTATCATAGAAGAGCCGCTCCCGGACAGCTTTAGGATGCCCGCTGTAGAAAAATATGATGACATGGGTGATCCCACTAGTCATGTACAGCAGTTTGAGGCAACGCTCTTGCTCTTGAATCCTTCCGATGCAATAAAGTGTAAGGTATTTCCTCAAACCTTGAAAGGTCCTGCTCAAGAGTGGTACAGACAACTTCCTCCGGCATCAATTGGGTCTTTTGCAGAAATTGCCCAATTGTTTGTCAACCAATTCATAGGAGGAAAAATGCATGGAAAGAGCTCAGCCTCTTTAATGAACGTACGGCAGAGAGAAGGCGAAAGCCTAAGGGAATATGTTTCTCGGTTCACTAAGGAAGCCTTGAAGGTTCCAAGCCTAGATCAATCTGTTGCAATTGTGGCACTGACAAATGGGACGACCAATGAGCATTTAAAGATGAGTCTAGCCAATAAGCCTCCAACATCAATGAACGAGCTGCAAGGCCGAGCTGGAAAATATATGGTCGTGGAGGAGTCCCTCGTCAGAGATGTTGGGAGAAAAGATGACAAGAAACGAAGAGGAGAATTGGTGAAAGTCCCGGAGCGAATGAAAAGAGCTAAAGGGGAAACCTCTTTCTCTAAGAAAATCATAAGTTAGAAGTTCAATGAGTACGCTCCATTGACCCAGTCTAGGAGTCAAATATTGATGGAGGTTGAATCCGAGCCATATATTCGATGGCCTAAACCATTGAGGGTTGACCCATCAAAAAGAACTTCTTCTCAGTATTGCCAGTTTCACAAGGATCACGGTCATGACACCAATGACTGCAAGAATCTGAAAGACGAGATCAAGTTCCTTATAAGGAAGGGACAGCTGACACGGTACGTACAAAAAGAGCACTCTGAACCTCGGAAAGAAACGGAAAGAGACAGGCGCGAACGCCCAAAAAATCAAGGACAAAACAACCAGCCTCGAAAAGGAGTAATTAATGTAATAACCGGGGGACCAGCTACGGGTAGGTGTGAGAACCCGAAAATCTCAATGGAATTTTGATTATGAGTTTTATTTTATTTTTGGCATGAAGGTTTATTAAATAATGAAATTATACTTTCTTATAAAAATTCAATGGCAATGTGATGTCCAAAAGATTTTAAATATATTTTAAAGCTCAAGTATTTAAAAAGGGTGTTGCATTCAAGAATTGTCTTGTGAGAGGGTGTGTTCACATGGGAAAAAGGGCTCACCAAGTGTGAACAAGATTAGCTACAGTACCCGTTTTATTTTAAAACCTACTACGGGGAGACAGTAGCATTTAATGTGCATCACCTCCATATGTACCATAGAGTGGGCTATGATAAACGACCGATGGGTACTAGCAGCTGTTGCAACCAACCTTTTTCTCATCAGTCACTTCTTTTCTTTTCATAGCCAACATCTTATATCAAATAAATCCGACGGCCCTTGTTGCTAAACAGGTGACATATATATATCACGTTGGTACAACCCGTGCCCCACTTTCATAAACTTCTATACAGTGTACCATCAAATTCAAACATACTCTTTAAACAACTGTCCTTTTGGGAAGAACAACTAGAGCTTTTAACTCTTTCTTGCTACCAAGGAGGTAAGAGCATCTCATTAAAGTCCTGCTCTGTTTCTTACACTTTTGTTCGGTCATACATACCGCGTTTAATATCTTGTTCATTTATTCCAAAAGTATGACCTGATGCATGTTTTAACACCCGGAGTTAATGTCAATTATTTCAAAAGCTACCCAAGATGAGTGTAAGAATGTTGACAACCACCTAGTAGACAAACTCTTAATTACCAAACATTCTTTTGTCAGTAGTTGCAACCCCATGCTTGAGTATTCTTCAACCTGAGTTTGAACCCTAAACTGTGTCTAGGATGGCATGCAGACCATAGGAATGTTACGTATCACTGAGAAAATGATGAGTTTTGACCTAAGTGTGGTTATGGTTGAGGGCACCACCCATGGAGGAGTGAGGAAGATGACCCTGTATCTGAGACAGGCCTTAACCTAGTCTCCGATGGGTTTGAGTTAGTCTCTGACCTTGTAAAATAGTCTCTGAGAGACTCTAAATTAGTCTCTAATGAGATGAGTTAATCTCTGATGAAAGAAGTTAGTCTCTAATAATGTCATCATTAGTCCCCGATGAGTTAAGATGACGTCATTAGTCTCTGATGAGAAGTTAGTCTTTGATGATGTCATCATTAGTCCCCGATGAATTAAGATGACGTCATTAGTCTCTGATGAGAAGTTAGTCTCTGATGATGTCATCATTAGTCCCCGATGAGTTAAGATGACATCATCAGTCCCTAAGGAGTTGTTTAGTCTCTGATGATGTCAGCCTTAGTCTCCGACAGACTAAGTTTAGTCTCTGATGACGTCAGCCTTAGTCTCTGACAGGCTAAGTTTAGTCTCTGATGACGTCAGCCTTAGTCTCCGACAGGCTAAGTTTAGTCTCTGATGACGTCATCCGTAGTCTCCGATGAGTTAAAGTGAAGTAATTCCCTGATGCACAGTTTGTTTTTAAAACTATAAAATATTATTTTCTTAAATTATTTTAAGATGTTTTAATTGATTTCTTAAACAACTTTTATATTAGATTGAGACGTTAAAAGTTAAGGACATCATAGGTGCATTTTCTCTCATACTTTAACCAAGATATTAAATTCATCTTGTGATATGTATATTCTTACAGAATTTTCCATTCTCGAGTAAATTAAATTTGGTTGAGTGCAAAGGACCGAGGCAAGTATATTCACAATCTTATGTTTAATTGCAAGTTGATGCAAGTATATAAATTCAAGCTGATGTTTATTTCAGTTTAACGCATTATCATTTGATTCGATATGTGTGTAAGGCTTGAATTATGTATCAATTGTTTTTCTTTTATGAAAGAGCATACTATGCTTTAAATTCCGCTAGCATGATATGAATAATGATGCATGGATATAAATGAGCTTTGAATATCAGCTATGTTACAATCTTATATCTGTGCAAATGAATGAGAATGATGTCCCTTAAATGGGTTATGCCACATGGCTGGCAAGAGGAAAGGAAAGGTACTGATGTGTTTTTCACCTGACGTAGAGGAATGCTAAGTGACTACATAGTCCACACAAGAGGGATCATGCAATCCAGTTTGGCCAGCTGTGTACTGTATGGTTAGCAGATCCACGGGTTTAGCCCCCGATGGATATTTTGAGAAAGTTATGCTCAGGTGTATACCTATCTTTCTTCAAGGAGGATCACACGTTGTGTATCATCAGTGAATCCTCAATGATCTTTGAAGGTTTCCGAGGCCTTGGCATTGTTTCACCAAGCCTCATAAACAGACTTGAACTCCCTTCAACGTTCCAGATGCATTCTTTTAAATTGCTTATATACTTCTTTGATGTGTATATACTTGCTGGGCGTAAATCGCTCACCTATGTTGAATTTTAATGTCTTACAGGACAGAACGCTAAGGCTGAACACTCTGATAAGGGGAAAGCAAAGTTGATAGAATACTAAGTTATTTATTCTTTTGATGAGACTGAGGAAGGAAGGAAGACATGAAGGGAGAAAGGAAGATGTTAGAAGTAGTGTTGATGTTGGTTTGTAATTAAAGATGATGTAATAGGTTCCGCTGTAATTGTATTATTCTTGGGTTGTAATAACTCTCTAATATTGCCCTTACCCAGTATTTATGCTATGAATGGATGTATGGTTATCTTTTCCTTCTTTTGACGAAGCCCTCATCCATTAAGGAATTTTGGGGTCGTCACAGCAGGTGTATAAGTTCCTCGTAAAAAGCATATGTTCGAGAGGTCATGGCCATCGAAGCTCCACCTAAGAAAGCAAAGATGGACATGACGATAACGTTCGGCGATGAAGATCTCAAAGGAGTAAAATTCCCGCACGATGACCTCTTGGTGATGGCTATTGGAAATTTCCTAGTAAAAAGCGTGCTTGTAGACAATGGCAGTAGTGTCGATGTTCTATACTATCAAGCCTTTAAAGACATGGGGTATGACAACACTCAACTCACTCCATGCCCAGCTCCATTATACAGCTTCACTGGAGTAGAGACAAAGATAGAGGGCTCTGTCTTTCTTCCCGTGACTATGGAAGAAGGACCTAAACATGTAAGAAAGATGGTCAACTTCCTTGTAGTCAAAGCGTCGTCCTCATACAACGTCATCCTCGGAAGGACGTCGCTGAACCAATTTAAGGCCATCCCTTCTACTCTCCATCTGAAGATAAAATTCCCAACCCCAGACAGAGTAGCAGTGATCAAGGGCGATAAAAAGCAAGCCCGCACTTGCTATTTGATGGCATTAAATATGGGCAGAGAAGGAAAGCAAGTAATGCCCATAGAAACCCTTGACTCAAGGGATGAGGCACGGGAGCAAAGGGCAGAGCCTATGGAAGAATTGGAAGAAGTACCCCTTAGTGATACTGATCTAGAGAAGGTGGCTTATATCGGCTCTCAATTAGATTCGGGCATAAAAAATAAGCTTACTTCGTTTCTAAGGGAGAACGTGGATGTCTTTGCATGGTCAGCATTGGACATGCCTGGGATAGACCCGAAGGTCATCTCCCATAGGCTTAACATGGATCCTCATAGGAAGCCTATCAAACAGAAGAAAAGGTCCTTTGCTCCCGAAAGGCAAGAAGTGATCAGAAACGAGGTAGAAAAATTGTTGAAAGCAAAGTTCATAGAAGAAATTTTATATCCTGAATGGCTAGCTAACCCGGTGATGGTCAAGAAGTCCAATGAAAAGTAGAGAATTTGTATTGACTTTACAGATTTGAATGATGCATGCCCTAAGGATTGTTATCCCCTTCCGAGGATTGATCTATTGATAGATGTTACTGCTAGGCATGAGCTCCTTAGTTTTATGGATGCATTCAGTGGATACAACCAAATACGTATGGACCCAGATGACGTTCCTAAAGTATCTTTTATTATGGACCAAGGGCTATATTGCTATGTTATAATGCCTTTTGGTTTAAAAAATGTTGGTGCCACCTATCAAAGGTTGGTCAACAAAATTTTCAAGCCCCTTATAGGGAAAAACATGGAAGTCTATGTAGACGATATGCTAGTAAAAAGTTTGAGGGGGGAAGAACATGTGGGTGATTTGGCTATGTCCTTCAACATCCTTAAAAAATATGGAATGAAGTTGAATCCCTCCAAATGTGCTTTTGGCGTTGCTTCTGGAAGGCAAATTCTTGGGCTTGATGGTCTCGCAGAGAGGAATCGAGGCCAACCCAGACAAGATTAGAGCAGTCTTGGACATGAGGCCCCCAAAGATGGTAAATGATGTTCAAAGACTAATGAGAAGAATAGCCGCGCTTCGGAGATTTATGTCAAGGTCAGGGGACCGGTGCCATCCTTTCTTCAACGCTCTCAAAAAGGCTAAGGACTTCCAGTGGACACCAGATTGTCAAGAATCGTTCAAAAAGCTTAAGGTATACTTAACTTCTCCTCCACTTTTAGCTAAACCAAAAGAAGGGGAAGTTCTGTATGTATATCTGGCTGTCTCAGAGGTGGCGGTTAGTGTTGTGCTAATTAGCGGAAGAGAAGATGCTCAAAGACCTATATATTATTTAAGTAAGGTCTTGCATGGAGCCGAAACCAGATATCAAAGGCTGGAAAAATTTGTGTTGGCCTTGATATCTGCTGCCCGCAAACTAAGACCTTACTTTCAGTCTCATGCGGTAGTTGTGCTCACGGACCAGCCCCTGAGGAAAGTGATACACGGCTCTAGGGCAAGTGGTCGGATGGTTAACTGGGCTATCGAATTGGGAGAGTTCGACATCACTTATCAGCCACGACTGGCCATTAAAGCCCAAGCCCTTGCGGATTTTATTGTGGAATGCACCCTTCCAATGGATAAGAGAGAGGATGACCAAAAAGAAGGAGTTGAGCGGCCAAGAGAATGGCGATTGTTTGTAGATAGAGCTTCGAACTCAAAAGGAAGTGGTGCAGACTTGATCCTTATCAGCCTTGAAGGTTTTGAGGTAAAGTACGCCCTCTCCTTTAAGTTTTATGCTACAAATAATGAAGCGGAATATGAAGCCCTAATGGTCAGACTGAACCCAGCCAAGGTTTTGGGGGTACAAGGTATACAAGTGTATACTGACTCTCAGTTAGTGGTCAAACATGTGAAAGGAGAATACGAAGCCAAAGATGTAAAAATGGCTAAGTACTTGACCCTAACAAAAGCCATGATAACCACATTTGAAAGGTTTGATATTCACCATGTTCCGAGAGAACTGAATGAAAGGGCTGATGCCTTATCTAAATTAGCAAGTAGGAACCTCGGAGAATATGAAAGCAGAATATATGTAGAGGAGGTCGAGGCGCCTATTATATATGCAAAGCTAGTTGCACCTATAGAGCATGAGGTCTGCTGGATGACCCCCATTATCCAATATCTTGAAGAAGGTGTCCTCCCAGAAGACCCAATTGAAGCAAGGAAAATCCGTATAAGGTCAGCTCGCTATACTCTAATTAATAATGCTTTGTATAAACGGTCATTTGTCCTACCCTATTTGAGGTGCCTCACTCCACAAGAGGCTCTGTCGGCTCTTCAAGAAGTCCACTTTGGGATAAGTGGACAAAACTTGGGAGGAAGAGCCTTAGCCTATAAAATAATGAGGCAAGGTTACTATTGGCCGGGAATGCAGCAAGAAGCTGTTGACTTTGTAAAACGATGCGATAGGTGTCAGAAGTTCGCACCAGTAGTAAGACAACCTGCGGAGCTCCTTTCTTCAATCAATGCTCCCGTCCCCTTCGCCATGTGGGGGATTGATTTGGTTGGACCACTCCCCGTTGGGACAGGTCAGAGAAAATACTTAATCATGGCCATAGACTACTTTTCAAAGTGGGTGGAGGCTGAGGCCTTAGCCACGCAAACTGCACAAAAAGCGAAAAAGTTTTTATGGGAGTCAATCATATGCCGGTTTGGCCTACCACAGGTCATTATCACAGATAATGGAACACAATTCGAAGAAAGAAGGTTCAAAGCCTTCTGTCAAAACCTTAACATTGACCAAAGGTTCACTTCAGTAGGTCATCCACAAGCCAATGGTCAAGTGGAGGTAACGAACCGAATCATAGTTGACGGGATAAAAAAAGATTGGAAGAAGCCAAAGGTGCATAGGTTGAAGAATTACATGCTGTCCTATGGGCATATCGAACAACTTGTAAAGTTGCAACAGGGGAAACGCCGTTCAACCTAGTATATGGTACAGAGGCGGTTATCCCCTTAGAGATGGGCCTACCTTCAATAAGGATCGTTGGCTTCGATGAGCAAAAAAACGACAAAGGTATAAAAACTGGCTTGGACCTGATTGAGCACATCAGAGATAAAGCTCAGCAAAAGATTGAAGACCACAAGAAAAATGTGGCCAAGTTTTGCAACTTAAGAGTGAAAGGCAGAGCCTTCAAGTACGGGGACTTAGTTCTTCGAAGGATGGAGGTGTCAAACCCTAAAGCTGCAGCTGAAAAGTTAACTCCGAACTGGGAAGGACCTTATTGAGTCAAGAAAGTCCTAAGGCCCAGGTCGTATCAACTTCAAACCTTAGAAGGACAAGAGGTACCAAGATCGTGGCATGTAAGCAACCTCAGGATTTATTATCAATAAGTTGAAGTTCATAATACTTATTTTATTAAGGGGTTTTCCCTATTTTATTAACGATGAAATAGTGATGAGATTGTTTCAAATTCCTTTGCAATCATAAACAACGTAAAGAGAAATGCGAAATATTATAAAAAGGCCCAATGGCCAATAGAGTCTTACGAATGATTAAAAGTTACAAGTAAAAATAAAAAACTAAGTCTAAGGGGCCTGTTGCCCCTGATCATCCGGAGAAGGCTTCTCCCCTTCCTCTTCCTCCTCCTCCTCCTCCTCCTCATCCTCACTATCTGTGACCTCTAAAGGGATTTGCTCGAGCGGGACCCCTTGCCTCTGCATGGCGGCATTGAGCAATCAGCATCCTCTTCTCCCCTTCCTCCATTATGGCCTCACGGTCCACGTCCGGATAGAGGGAAAGCACCTTCTCGGTGCAAAGGTGATAGCCGCCAAGCATGATTTTGTACTCTGACTCAAAATAAGCATCCTCGGCATCCTTCTGAAATTGTGTAGAAGCTTTGTACTTCTCCACAGCGTCAACAGGGGCCTTTTCAAGCCACTTTATCGGCCTTGAGCTTGTCGGTGAGATCATAGAGAATGTCAATCAATATTTTATTGTTCTCTATCTCTCTCTCCAGACCCTCCTTTGCAGAGTAGTAGGAGCGCACCTCATCTTGGGCAATTTTCAGTTGGCGCTCCTTCTCAGCAAGGTCCTCCTCGAGCTTACCATTCTTTTTATGTTCCTTCACAGAACGAGTAGCAAGCTCGGCAGCGTACACATGATGCTGCAAAAAGGATAATTGAGAAATTAGCAATAGTTTTAGTAATAAATTATCAAGGTACAAAAGCACAATACTTACCATAGCATATGTGTGAGCAAAATTGGAGATAAGCATTGGATGAGAAGCCTCCTTAGAAATCTCCTTATCTACTGTGGGCACTGCCCCAACAAGAAATTCCATGGCAGGGCTATACTCCCTAAGAATGGTGTCGCTACAAGTCAGGGGCCACCCTGGAATGAAGGGATCCAGAGGATTAGTGAAGATGGGGATTTCCCTCCTAGGACCAGAACTAGCCCCCTTATGCTTTTTAGGAAAAGGGGAAAGATCATCAGTAGCTTCGGAGGCTTTGGGGGTATCCTCCGCCTCAACTTCAATGTTGATAGGCTCAAACAGAGGGATAGTACTCCCTTGTTGATCAGAAGAGGGGGCCTCCTCGCCCCTATGTCTTTTTTGTGCCACCCTCCTACTTTTAGCTTTCCTCGAAGAAACGGCCTTTGCGCGCTCTAAACCTAAAGAAAAACAAGAAAGCAGTTAAATATCATTGATAAAGTAGGGATATAACCCAATATTGAGATAGGAATGAGAAAAATACTTTGACCTTTAGCAGGGTTGAGACCCCATCTAATGAGGTTCTTCTCTAAAAGGAGATGCAGTACATTGTCCTCGTCAGCTGCTAGTTTCTTGGCCATCCCCTTTTCAACATCTAAAACCTCCCAAGTTATTTTATCCGTATGCAAAATATTCCACTTTGGGGGAAGAATGTCACCCCATTTCCCCCCTTCCCAGTGTAGATAATAAAATTTAGTTTTCCAACCACCAGATGAATCCTTTAAAGTCGTGGTATTATATATTTTGGAAACTAAAGAGAGGTGTTGGAAATACACCCAACCAATGTTATTAGAACTAATGTGTCTCAGCTGAAACATGTATCTAAAAACACGGATGGAAGGGGTAACGTTTCTTTGGATACACCTAAGCAGGAAGGCATAGATCACCCACCATCTATTGGGGGTGACCTGACTTAGGTGACTGGGTAACTAGTAAGCAACCAGGGAATAAATTCATGAAGTTGAAATCAGAGCCCAGCCTCTATACAATCATAGAAAATGCACAAGTTTGTGCCTACATTGCAAGCCCTATCAGCCTCGATAGGTAACCTAAAGGAGTAGGGGGAACATATACAGTGGCGAAGGACGAATTTTTGGAGTCTAGACTCTGAAATAATTGAAGAAACATATTTATAAGCATCAAAAATACAGTTACTTGGGATTTCATCCCTAGCCAGATCGGCCACATCTTGGGCAGACCCATGTCGCTAGGCATCGATGACATGGTCAATACCCGACCCACTGGGCCGAGAAGGGGTGGATTGGGTTGTGTCCCCCCTTGGGTAAAAGGTTGCCCTTCTAAAGCATGAACAGGTTCGATAGTGTCCAATGTGTTGGGTCCCAAAGGGTAAAAATACTAGAAGGGGGGTTGAATAGTGTTTTTAAAAAATTAAGTCTTTACTTAGAAAACCTTACTGAATTAAAAGTCTTCTTGCTTATAAAAAGGTTTCTTAAGATTTTCAAAAGATTTAGCAGCGGAATTGTTTTAAGCAAGGAACCCCTTAGATTTTAAAACAAAAGTTAATGGCTTAAAAGTAGCAAAGATAGTAAGTCTTTGCTGAACAAGTTCAGCAGGACTAAAGCAAAGCACAGCAAAGCAAGGAAGCAATATAAAAGATAAGCAGGAGAAGAGATAGAATTTTTATAGTGGTTCGGAATAATCCTACTCCACTCTTCTTCTCTTTTACTTGAGAAGGCTATCACTATAATCTGTTCACACAGAACAATCAGCAAGAGGACACAGTCCAATTTACAATGGGTCACTTAGACCTCTTTAGCAGGACACTTAGTCCAATTGTCACACAGACACTTAGAAGATTTCAGAAAATCTTGCTTGCTATCTTCAAGTAGAAGGCTCCTTGGTTGAGCAGATAGATAGCACTTGTTCAAGCTTTATGATGTCTTGCTGTAGCCTTTAAGATGTCAGAGAGTTTTTGCTCAGAGGTAGTTGGTTCATTGATTGTTAGTCATAAATGAAATTTATGACTTCTATTTATACTCCTCCAAAGAATCTATCCGTTGGAAATTTGAAATATATCCGTTGGAGTGTACTGCCCTTGATGTGACTTGTACCTTTTCAGCAGTCCTTGCTTAGTTCAAAAAAGTTAGCCGTTTTTCTGTCTTCTAGTGCCTTTCAGCAGAGAATCCTAGAAGTTGACTAAGCAGGGAATAAGATAGCTTCTCTGACAATCTTCACTTTGATAAGCAAAGGATCTTGCTTACTAGTCCTTGCTTATTTCCATTCTAAGCAGGACTATACTTGTAAAATTCTTCTTCAGAATCCTTCATAGCAGGCTTATCAGTAGACTTCAATGGTGATCAAGGGTCCTTGCTTAACTACAAATTATATCCACCTAACATGTTGGATATTTTTCTAAGTCCTTTTACATTGTCTAAGCAAGGACTATATTACATCATCAATTCTTATAAATCAAACACATAAGCAAAGATAATATAAGCAGGGGTGCAACAACACAATGGATCAATGAAAGGAATTGAAGTAGAAACTGGAGAATAAACAGATTCGGTAGAGGTACCTGAATCCATGTCGATTGAAAAAACTTAGGGATGATGAACTCGATAAATGAGCTAAAGAACACGAAGAACACTTGATTGAATGTGGTAGCAAAGGCTCGTCGAAAATCGCCTTGTGGTGGTTTATGATGCCAGAAATCGCCTTGTGGTGGGCTTAAGATTGTCGAAAATCGCCTCACGATGCCGATAAATGCCGGAAATCGCCTAAGTAGAGAAGAGCAATTTATAAATTTGTGAGAGTAAAAGTGGAAAATGACTTACCTCACGGGTAAGATATATAGCCGATCAACAAAAAATGTTACCGTTGAGATCATATTTGTTCCAACGGGTAAGACTACTCGACTGTTGGTATTCAAGCAAACCCGATATGGGCCGGAAGCCCATTAGTTAAGTACACTCTTCAGTGATGATAGGCTTGATCCGAAAAATCCACAAGCCCATGGCCTGACACACCTCGGTATTGACGGGGTATTTTCTAACGAAGTAATCGCCAATTTGACCCATTAACTCCTGAAGTTGATGGGGTATTTTCTAGCGACGCAATCGCCAATTTGATCCGTTAACTCCTGAAGTTGATGGGGTATTTTCTAGAGATGCAATCGCCAATTTAGCCCGTTAACTCCTGAAGTTGACGGTGTATTTTCTAGCGACGCAATTGCCAATTTGTCCCATTAAATTCCATAAGTTGACGGGGTATTTTCTAGCGAAGTAATCGCCAATTTGGCCCATTAACTCCATAAGTTGACGGGGTATTTTCTAGCGAAGTAATCGCCAATTTGACCCGTTAACTCCTGAAGTTGACGGGGTATTTTCTAGCGACGCAATCGCCAATTTGACCCGTTAACTCCTGAAGTTGACGGGGTATTTTCTAGCGACGCAATTGCCAATTTGGCCCGTTAACTCTTGAAGTTGACGGTGTATTTTCTAGCGACGCAATCGCCAATTTGGCCTGTTAAACTCCATAAGTTGACGGGATATTTTCTAGCGAAGTAATCGCCAATTTGGCCCGTTAAAACTCCATAAGTTGACGGGGTATTTTCTAGCGAAGTAATCCCCAATTTGGCCCGTTAAAACTCCATAGGTTGTCGGGGTATTTTCTAGCGAATTAATCGCCAATTTGACCCGTTAACTTCTGTAGTTGGCGGGGTATTTTCTAGTGACGCAATCACCAATTTGACCCATCAAGTTTTAAAGTTGACGGGGTAAATTCTAGCGAGGTACTAGCTGTTTTGGCCCGTCAACTTTGGAGGTACCCCAAAGTTGACGGGGAAAGGGACTCCCCCCCAAAAAAAAAAAAATTATTATAATTTTTGATTTCAATAACTGATTACCAAAAATTAGGGGGCAAGTGATATGAGCCAAAATAATGAGCCCTAAGTATAATTAATAATAAGCCCCGAAAGGCCCACCACGGCTAATTCGTCTACGTTCAGTGAACCCAAGATAGGGTAGAAATAGGGAAAGGATTGAGATCCCTTTGAAAATAGAATCCCGATATGATTTGGAAAGGCAATCCTGATAAGGATTTGGAAGATTAATCCATGAAGGACTCTGATAACTTGGGTGTGTATAAATAGAGGCCAGACAACAACATATGAGGTAACTAATTCTTTTCATACAACTTTTACTTCTTCTTTTTTGAGCCCTTACTAACACACACACCCGAGAGTCTTCCAAAGGAGTCTTCCAAAGGGCTGAAGCCCCACTGTTCTTGGAAGATTTTCTTTGTAGGTTAAAAAGACATTAAATTCGCGGTCAAACGGAGTCAACAATTAGAGTGTTTTGTAACCCTAACCATAGGTACGTAATCTAACGTATCATATATGCTCAACTATTGAAGTACGAATGATAACATACAACACTTAGATGAATGTAGTGCAGCTTATCTATTCATATTTACAGTTATGGAGTGGTGATGGGGAATTTCAAGTTGATCAATATTTGCAACCTTTGAACTTAGACAAAAATGGAAGCCTGGAGTTAGGTTAAAGTCAACATTACACATACATTTCATCTTTAATGTGTATTACTTTGATATTTTATTCGTGATGAGAATTTAAAAAAGTATACGAGTTCGTACTTACAACTACTTATGCACGTCAAACATTTAAAAAGAAAAAATTTTCACTTTTATTTTTAAATTTTAAGATTTTATAAAAGCTATTTTAAATAAATTCTAGCATTTTTTAAATGCTAGAATTTATTTCAGCAAAAAAAAAAAAATTCTAGCATTTTATCCACAAGTGAACTCATACAAAAAGATACGGAAATTGGACTTCTCTAACACGAATTAAGATTTGAGGTGTTCTGAAGAAAATAATTAAATCAACATTCGTGATTACTCGCATAATAAACACAAATTTAAAGATAAAGGCTGAAAAGTGACCAAAATATTTACAATTAATCGTCAAGGTTTCTCTAGTGAAATTTCTTATTGCAATGAAAATAATCTTTAAAACTTGTGATGAAACCAAGTGTCAAATCTTAACTCCATTTTTTTTTTTTTGAAATTTGATTAATGTTTGAGTTTTCTTTTTTCAGTCTTAATAAGACCTGAAATATATTTGTTATACAAACTACAGTCCAATAATTTTAGATTTTCTTTTGAAATTTGCCTACTAATTAATACTCCGTAGCAAAGATGAAAAAAACTATCAATACTATTTATTACATTTAGGTCTCCTGCATAAAGTTACCATAAATATGGAAATCACCCGCATCGTTTAGTGCACAAAAATAGATATTACAGAAACGTGAACTTGCTCGCTATTTGATAGAACTATGTTACACGCAATTATTTAGAGACATTAATGAGATCCACGCTTTCGCGCGCGCAGGGCTGACTATATTATACATTAAATGTATAGAACCACATCTCCACATTGTGGTGTTGTTGAATATGATCAAAATATAATAATAATAATTTGATAAATATTAATTATACTTTATTAATTAATATTATACGTTGACAAAATATTGAAAGTGTATTGGTAAAATATAGAATCCTAATAGAAATGAGTGTTCGATAACTTGGTTACAAGGGTATATGTATATATCCTTCTGAGAGCAACAAACTGCGTATTCCAAATTTAATACCTAGGGTGTCATGCTTCAAGTAAAATCCTGCATTCGTAGATTTAACAATCTTGAAACATGAGTTTACTAAAATTTATTTCTTGTTGTCGTTGGAATGCTTATGTGTTTATGTACAATATAGATCGGATCTAGTAAAGGATTTGGGTGAAAATCTCATTAGCGCCATTTTCTTTTACTTTTGGCTGTTAGTGATTGCCTGCCGTTACGAAGCTACGTGTATTGTTTTGTTTGTCACCAAAACTCTTGCATGGTTTGGCTTGTGGATTTTTTTTGCGAGAGTTTTGTTTCTTGCAATTTCAATCTAACCAGATTTATGCTGGTAATAATTGGAAATTTCTTGTCAGTCGATGAATTTTCTTGACAATTGCGGCAATGAGTAATTGACATTTTATTTTCTTTTCACTTCTCTGATAATTTTGTATGGACCCAGTTGACTAAGTAAAATTAAATGTATTAATTGGACTCTTTGAATTGGAATCTTTTAAATTTAGTTATCATTGAGCTTGGAGTATAATATTAACTTTGGTCGTTGGACTCTATCATAAGTTAGGTCGTACAAATTAGATGATAGTATTCCTGAAATCAATTAATTTGATTTTTTCACACTTTCGCAAGTTATACAGGACCTTCCCTTTTCTAATTAAATTTGAGAATTATGGGTTTTAGTTTATTGGTTCGTAAGAATAAGATACAATTCAATATTAAGTATGTGAATGTATTTTGACCATTTTATATTGTTCTTGCAAGAAACACACAAAGAGTGCGAATGAATACACATGGATGAAACGAGCAATGGAAAAAAAGAATAGAGCCCTAAATTCCTACATACTTTTGGGCTGAAGCAATATTCACTGCTTGCTCCACTCAAAATAGGTCTTTAATCAATAAGTCTCATAACAAAATGTCATATGAGTTGATGACAGGGAGGAAGCCAAACAACAAAATCCTACATGTTTTTGGTTGAAAATGTTTTGTATTGAGGAACTTTGGTGAAAACTTAGGAAAATTTGACTCAAAAGCTGATGAAGTAATTTTTCTAGGTTATTCCCTGACATCCAAGGCCTATAGGGTTTACAACAAAAGGCCTCAAGTTGTAATGGAGTCAATAAATGTAGTTTTTGATAATCAAGAAATTTTTGGCCTTGAAGACCCTGATTTTTATGAAGTTCTCAAATTTGAAAATGAAGATGATTTTGATGATCAAGAGAATGAAGATGATGCGTGCAATCCAAGGGAGAATCAAGAAACCCCTGATGTCAATCCAAGAAACAAAGAAACCCTTATAGTGGATTAGAGCTGTTCATTTGCGAGCCTGGGCTGGACACGGGTCGGGCTAAATTCTAAAATCTTGTCCATTAAGATGGTCCGAACAGGCCCGACCCTGATTAACGGGCCTAAAAAGTTTATCCGTGCCCACCCTTAACTAGTGGGCCGGGCTGTCTACGGGCCTAATGGGCTATTTTTTTAAATTGACAATATTCTGTAACGTGTTCAAATTAAAAATTAAATCTCCATCAACAAATACTCATAGTTTACACTTAAAGTACTTTTGAAATCGAAAATTAGATATCAAAATACATGTAAAAATGAATAAATGAAAAATCAACTACATCCAAATTCCAATACAATCTAGGAACTAGTTACAACAAAAGAAAATCCAACTTATTCTTCAGCTCAAAGTCGTCCCTTCAAGTCAAGACCTACAGTGAGTACAATCACAAAATCAAAATCATATTCTATTTATAAATTGTGTAGCCAAATAAGAATTTATATTAAGTAAAAAAACATGTTATATCTTACAAAATAGTGGGCGTATCTCCATTAGCCTCTTCTTCTTCATCATCTTCTTCTTGAACATGGGGTGCTCCACCATAGTTAAACATAGTTGAACCTTGAAAAAAGAATAGTAACTAATTTTTATATATAATAAACAGTAAATTAGAAATTAGAAATTAGAACCAAAAGTATTAGAAGAAAATATACCTAGTGAAAAGCCTTTTCCACTCAACCAATCCTCATAACACGCAAGTGATTCAATAGTGGATGGTTTAAGGGAGGCCCTCCATGGATTTATCAACTTTTTTCCCATGCTAAAGGCAGATTCTGAAGGGACAGTAGAGATAGGAATGGTCAAAATATCACGAGCCATAGAAGAAAGGTATGGAAAATGATTTGAATTATTCCTCCACCATCCCAAAACATCAAGATCTTCCTTGACACTAACATTCTTCTCTTCCAAGTAACCCTCCAAATCCGTCTTTGCACTTACAGCCTTCCTTTTCCTACTCAAGAAAACATCATACTCCATTTCCTCTGTGACATCCGCTCC
>CM025788.1:21746626-21782630 GCA_014636745.2 Centella asiatica
GATGAATGGTTATCTTTACCTTCTTATGATGATGCCCTAGTCCGGTACGGGATTATGGGGTCGTCACACTATTTAAAATACGATTACAGGCCACATATTATAAAATTTTTTTAAAAAAAAAAGCAAAAAAAAAAATTTGAATCATGTACATAAAAATAAAAATAAAAAAAACACTGAATACGAATAATCTAGTTATAGTCGCACAATTTTCTTTAAACCCAATTCAACAATTTAATTTTCCTTAAAATTAATCAATCAATTAATGTTTTTTTCAATATAGTACTAAAATATTTATGTATTATTCAGTGTTTGTGCGACATATCAATGAGTACCTGGTGAAATACAAATTGATGCTAAAATCCAAATGCACCTGATGAAAATCCAACAGTAATCAACCTAAGTAAAAAAAAAAAAGCCCACATAATTTAATGTCAAGCAGATAAAAACAAGTCCAACAGCAATCCAACACCTTAATTTGGATGAAAAAAGGCTGACAATGAAAAATTTTAAGCAAAAATTCAATGAGTACCTGGTGCAGTAGTGTTGTGATTTGGTTAGGGGAACGTCAGAGATCGTGGGGCGAAGCAACGAGTTTTGGAGCGGCGAGGATGATGAGAGACTAAAGACGAGAGAAGGAGAGAGAAAGTAATGTTAAGCAGACATACGAGAGAGGCGCTGGTGTTTACAACATATGAGATAGGGTTTCTCATAAACTCACTTATATATGACATATTTTTCTATTTTTTTAAGGCTATATTTTTAGATTTTAAATTCAAGGTTTTCTACTTAAACGGGCCAGACCCGTTTTAATATTTTGTTATCCGTGTCCGGTCCGTTTCCTCTTTCGGACAGGACTGGCCCGACCCATCAATTTAATTTTTTTTAAAAAGGGTGTCCAAGCCCGCCCAAATTTAGGGCCGGATGGGCTGGGCTTTTCGGGCCGTCCCGCCCGTGAACAGCTTTATAGTGGATAGAGTAAATTTCCTGGACAATAGATCAGGGAATACTTTATCAAGGGATAATGTTAGAGTGTATGCCCTAGTGGCCAATTATGTAATGATTGTGACACTATGTTTATGTTATGTTTTTTGGTTAAATGATAATTACTTTTATTATGTTTTATTTACTGCGTAATATAAATGTTAACATAATAAATGTCCTTAGAAGAATGATACTAATTATATGGATTCAAGTATGTGACTTGAATATGAGACCATATCAATATGTAAAGTATCATTATTCTTAAATGTCCCTAGTCGAGTATCATTGTCAGTGGACAACAATAATACATTGAGACTAGTATGTGGATTAACTGATGGCTATATCTCATTGGTCATAAATATATACGAGATATATTAAGTTGATTCATAGGTACATGTTAGAGAACATAGTACTGGACAGACCCACCATGAGAATTCTACATGGAGCGTTATGCTATGTGTCATAAGTAATTCTCATAGTGACAATGATGTAATGGTCCTTCGACCTGAAGTCATGACATTTCTACATAAGGAGTTATGCGTTTTGACATTATCAAAAGTCACCTTTAACCGGGTGGACGATAAAGGTGATTGTTGGATGCACAATGAGTTATGTGAGAAATGGGAATGATGTAGATGGAATTTAACCCTCCTATAAATTAGGGGTGATATCTATAGGCCTCTTGATTGAGTGAAACTATGAAATGCATGGCCATGCTCAAATAGAGATTTGTTTCATATAGTTTACTCATTGATCAAGAAAACTGAGATTAAATTATGAAGAGGATGACACATCCATGCCTTGAATTTAATCTTAGATATCATGGTTAAAAGGATTAAATTACATTGAAACATTGGTCACAAAAGGTAACGTCGAATCTATGACTTTATTATTACTTGGGTAACAGTGATGTATTACTAGATGCCGCTCACTGTTTATAATTTTATAATATGATTTAAAATTATTGCCAACGTAATAATAACCTACAGGGTCACACACAAAGAACATTCGTCAAGGAGAGATAATTTAAATGTCTATGATTTTAATATATCAATAAGATTGATTTATTAAATCATGGCTTTAAATTATATACATATATATATATATATATATATATATATATTTATATATGTAATCTGTATGAAGTAGAGTCCTTTGGAAGGAAATACGAATATATATTTATTTGTACATATATTAATTAAGTGAGACTTGATTAAATATATAATGAATATAGGATTCGGATTCTAATCTCCTAATTAGATTAGGTTTTGGAATTACTCTATGAAAGGCTATATATATGATATATCAGCTATTCTCTAACTATCTAATGTTTTACGTATTCTAAGAATCCTAGTTGCTCACAAAAGAAAGACTAGAGTTCAAAGATATAGAGAGAGAAGAGAGATACAGATTATTTACAGCTAGTACTGTTATCCTTTTTGCTCGAATCGTAAGACGGTTCGCGGGTGTTCGTGTGGATACCGTAGAGACGCTGTCCAGTTGGGTTGCGTTAAAGATTTGGAGACGATCAACACCTTCACCAAAGTTTCAGATTCGCACTTTTAATCGGTAAAATCTTGAACTATCTGTATTAAACTGTTTCGCATAGATCCTTGGGTTTGGGTTTCGTTTTTGTTTTATTTTAAACCGTATTTTTCCGCTGCGTTTGCTGGTACGAAACCCAACAGATAATCCATCAATGGATGCACCATCACGGAATGCAACATCAGGGTATAACTTAAAACCTGATTTGAGGATAAATCCAGGCACAGTTTTCTCAAAAGCTGGTAGCACATACTTAGGGGGAAGAAATGAAGATCATTCAAGTTCACCTAGACATTCCCATAAGCCCAAATAGTCTAGGAGTCACACAACATAATTGATCATTGGTGATCCTAGCCAAAGAGTGCAAACCAGAAGAGCCACATCTATTGAATGCCTATATGCTTATTTTCTTTCTCAAAATGAACCAAAGAAATTTGAAGAAGCCATCAAGATGCTGATTGGATCATGGTAGTGTAGGAAGAGTTAAATCAATTTGAGAGAAATCAAGTATGGAAGCTAGCCTAAAGATAGAAATATCATTGGCATTAGAAACAAGATGGACAAAGCTGGCATTGTCATCAGAAACAAGGCAAGACCGGCGGCAAAGGAATATCTACAAGAGGAAGGAATTGACTTTGATGAGACCTTTGCACCAGTGGTCAAGATTAAGGGTATAAGAATTTTCTTAGCCTATGCAGCACATTCAAACTTCAAAGTTTATCAAATGGATGTGAAAAATGCTTTTCTCAATGGAAAATTAGAACATGAGGTGTATGTCTAACAACCTCCAGGATTTGAAAATTCTAAGCTCCCAAATCATGTCTTCAAGCTAGATAAAGCACTTTATGAATTGAAGTAAGCTCCTAGAGCTTGGTATGACACACTGTCTAAGTTTTTAGTGGAAAACAAGTTTACAAGAGGTATCATTGAAAAACATTATTCTTTAGACAACACCAAGGTCATCTTATCTTGGTACAAATTTATGTTAATGATATCACTTTTGGATCAATTGATACTAAGCTGTGTGAGAAGTTCTCCAACCTCATGCAATGAAAATATGAAATGAGCATAATGGGTGAGTTGTCTTATTTCTTGGGACTTCAAGTTAAACAAGCCACTAATGAGATATACATTCATCAATCAAAATATGCCAAAGAACTTCTAAAGAAATTTGACATGGAAGACTCTAAAGTAGCAAAGACACCTATGGCCACAGCAACCCAGATTTACCTTGATAAGAATGGAAAGAAAGTTGATCTGAAGACTTATAGGGGAATGATTGGTTCACTATTGTACCTGACAGCATGTAGGTCTGATATTATATTTGCAACGTGTCTTTGTGCAAGATATCACATTGACCCAAGGGAGTCTCGTCTCATTGCAGTGAAGATAATCTTAAGGTATATCAAGGGCACTACCGAGTTAGGGCTGTGGTATCCAAAGGAGTTTGGTTTTAAATTGATTGGATATTCTAATGTTGACTTTGGAGGATGCAAAATTGTTGTACTAGTAAGACAACCTAGAACTTTTGTGTGTGTGTGGGGGGGGGGGGGGGGGGGGGGGGGGGGGGGGTCGTTGATTACAAGTTCTTTGAATTCTTTTTGAATTATTTTTCTTTAAAGTAATATCACTTGCAGAATAACAAGAACAAGACAAATTTATAACCAACTGCTTTTATTGATTAACAATTGATTACAAGTTCTAATAATCACAGATTGATTGTCAACTTTAATTTTATGTACTGTATATATACAAATCAATAGAATTGTACAACTTCTTGTATCTCTGTAAATTCAATTATAGCTTCTAATCCTATTCGATAATATAATTCTGTGTACAATCTTAATAGTAGTTCTAATACAATAAAAACTCCTCTGGTATATTTCCTAACCAGCTTCGTATTCAACACAACTTCCTTGTCTGTGTCGAAATCAGCTTCTAGTTGAATTAGAATTTTGTATTGCATCATAGAGTACTCTTTACTTTAGTCTCTTATGACTTCAACAATAATTTTTGGTAGTTTAAAACTTAGTCTTTGATAGACTTAACTTAATCTCCTATATGCTTAGACTTTAGTCTCCGATAGACTTAGCCTTAGTCTGTGATAGGCTTGACTAACTTCAATAAATCTTCAGTCTCTAATAGACGAAACATAATCCCTGACTTTGTTGAATTCTCCAATGCAGTTCTGGTAGTCCCTTACAATACAATTTAATTTACTCTCTTACAAAAATATATATTACAACAAATTAGAGAGCAAACTACCAGCTACAAAAACTTAATTGCTACAAACTAGCACTAACTGTACATTTGCATTTCTAAGTATTCTAAGCACAATCATCATCAAATGTTACAAAACTTAATAATCTC
Organism: Centella asiatica; assembly: GCA_014636745.2. Lineage (NCBI taxonomy): Eukaryota > Viridiplantae > Streptophyta > Magnoliopsida > Apiales > Apiaceae > Centella > Centella asiatica. The sequence goes on from CM025788.1 coordinate 21,751,523, forward strand.
CCCTTATTTATGATTATCAAGGCGATAAACATAAATCAAGGTTGATGATGATGTCAAAACTCAAAATTACAAGAATTACTCTGAAACAAAAATTAAAATAATGTATTAGTTACAAAAATACCTGAACTAAGATCTTTGATATAAAATTTAGCTTCACCCAGACTTAGGTTTAAATCCTTTAAGTCTGGCTTCTTATTCCAAAAGAAACACCTCAGTTTTCTTCAACACATTTTCTTCCATTGGTCCTTCATCTTAATTTCCTTGACTTTTCCTTCTAGTAGCTTCCTGAACTTGATCTCATATTCATTAACAGAATTCTCGAGTAAAGCAATGAATCCTTCAAGTTCACCTAAGCTTGCCTTGTTGCTTTGCTTGTCATATTCAAAGAATATTATGTCTCCATGAAAATTCTCATAAAGTAATCCAAAAGGAAGTGCTTTGACTTGTGGCAGCTTGAACAACTTCTCTATTTCTTTAAGCTCCTTTTGGATTTGACTTTTGAAATCTGAATTGAGTTGAAAATTCTCTTGAATAACAGTCAGCAACCATTCTAGATCTTTAAATGACCTCATTTCTAGGCTTGGTTTGTTTAGATGCAGAGTCTCTCCATCTTTTTGAATGCCTTTGAGGTACTCCTTGCCATTTTCATCCTTTTCAATATCAATGACTTCAACACTCTTCTTGAAAGCTTCTTTGATCTCAAACGTGTTGGCCATTCCAATCCTAGATATTCTACTACTTGGGATTGGTTTGGATGTCAGTGTTTCTAATACAATCACCAAAGTAGTTTCTGAATCTTCCTGAGGTTCATTTATCACTGATCTCCTTCTTGCTTTCTTTTCAGTTTGTTTAATTTCTTTTTTCTTTTTCCTTGTTACTGCAGCCTTTTGAGCTTTAGACTTCTTTGCTACTATTTTCTTCTTGTCTTCTTTTGCCTCTCTTTCTGCAACCATTTCCTCTTCCCTTTGAAGTTTCTGAGCATACAGTGCATCAACTTCAATAATTTCTGCTCTTGAGGATAAACTAACTCCATTTTTCCATCAACTATTAACTTCACTAGAGTGGGAAAGTTAGCAGTTTTCATGGCATCACCCAATAGTTTTGGCTATCCTGGTTGAGCAACAGTCTTTTTCTTTTTAGTTTCCTCAACTAGAATGCCTTTGCCTTTATCTTTTTTAGTTGGGGCTTCTACAGAAAAAGCTTCCATATTAGCTTGAATACTAGACATGATGGTTGCATCAATGTCCTTATTTGCTTGTTGAATTCTAGAAAGCTCAGCCAGCAACTTAGCTAAGCTTGAATCCTCAGCAACAACTTCAGTCCTAGTCTGATTATTCTCCTCTTTTTTGACATCAACATCCTTAGGTGGAGGAGAAGAAGTAGCCAGAGAAGGTATGACAGGAAGAAGAAGTTGTTGGAGGCCTTGAATGTTGTCAAAGATTTTGGATTAAGTATGTAGGATGGACTGGACATTGGATTCAAGTGCTTGAAGTCTCCTCTCAGTGTTGGAGTGCTTTCTTAGTCGCATATCAATAGAGTTGAGCATCCTCTTTATTTCCAAGGTTATCTAACAATCAATTCAATGATTATTAGCTTCTAAAATTCTATCTATCCAGAATAGCTGCAATTTAGAAATTAAACTCTAGCTTCTAAATTTCTAAGAACTTTTTTTTTTTCAGAACTTACTCAATTTTTAAAAGCATAATTCAACATACCTAGTTCATAGACTAACCTAGTGAATGTAGGTTGTGACGACCCCATAATCCCTTACTGGATCAGGGCTTCGTCAAAAAAAGGAAAAGATAACCACACATCCATTCATATAATAATTACTGAAAGAAACGATAATAAAGAGTTATTACAACCAAAAATATTACATTTTCAGCGGAAGCTATTCTGTCTTTATACTATAATTCAAAACATCACTTTTCAAATCATCTTCCTTCCTTCCTTCCTTGTCGGCACTACAAAGGGTTAGCTAAACTCAGTAACCGATCATCTTTGCCTTTCCCTTGTCAGAGGGCTCAACCTTAATATTCTGCTCTGCAAAACATTAAAATTCAACAAGAATGAGCGGTTCACGCCCAGCAAGTATATAAACAATTTGGGAAAGCAAATCTGGAATGTTTCAAAGAATTCAATTCTACTAAGAGACTTAGTGAATCAATACTAATGCCTTAGAAATCTTTAAGGAATCTTTAGGATTACTGATGATAAACAATTGTGTAATCCTTCTTAAAACAAAGCATAACTTCCTTGAAGTAAAAATATCCATCGGGGGCTAAAACCGCTTGATCTGTTAACCATACGGTATACAGCTGGCCTAACTGTGCCCATATGATCCCTCCTTGTGTGAACGTACGTAGTCACATAAAATTCCTCTAGGTCAGGTGAAGAACAAATCAGCACCTTTCCTTTCCTCTAACCATCCATGTGGCATCACCATTTAAGGAACATAGCATTCTCATTTATTGCACATATATAATGTTGAAAAAAATAGCTGAAAGAGCAAAGCTTCCTTATATCCATGCACTTTTAATCATATCATGCTAGCGGAAATTAAAGCATAGCATTCTGTTTCACAAGGAAATTTAAATTTAAATGTCATAATTTTGTACGCATGCCGAATCAATTGATCATGCGCTTAACTGAAATAAGCATAAGAGTAAGAATATACTTGCCTCAGTCCTTTGCACAAAATTCAAATCAATTTACTTGTGAGAGAGAGATTCTGTAAATTATGCAAGTAATATTTTAATACCTTAATAAGAATTTATGAAAGAAAATATGTATGTGATGTCCTTAGACGTTACTGTTTTAAAGAATAACATCATAAAATAATTTTAAGAAAATAATGTTTTATATTGATAACAGACTATGCATCGGGGAATAATTTTCTCATTATCAAACTCGTCAGGGACTGATATCCTTAGCCATCAAAGACTAACATATTTTGCCTATCAGATACTAGGAAATTCCTCCATCGGAGACTAAGAAATTTTGCCTATCAGAGACAACGGATGACGTCATCGAGGACTAAACTTAGCCTGTCGGAGACTAAGGCTGACGTCATCAGAGACTAAATAATTCATCAGAGACTGATGACATCATCTTAACTCATCGGGGACTAAGGGTGACATCATCATCAGAGACTAACAACATCTCATCAGAGACTAAAATTATCTCGTCAGAAACTAAGAATATCTCATCAGAGACTAAAAATATCTCATCAGAGACTAAGAATTATCTCATCAGAGACTAAAATTATCTCGTCAGAGACTAAGAATATCTCATTAGAGACTAAGAATTATCTCGTCAGAGACTAAAAATATCTCATCAGAGACTAAGAATATCTCATCATAGACTAAAATTAGAGCTTGTTTTTGCTACCACGGAAGGCTTATCATGAACAAACTCAGCCTAAGAGGTCTCATGAGAATGCATAAGAATATAAACTTAGCATAAATCTTTGATACTATGCATGAAAGAAACTGAGTAGGGTACCAGATTCTTACCTCTTCATTCTTAAGGGTGAGATCAAAGCTGGTCTAAGAATAATTTTTTCGAAAGAAGAACTTGGAAATTTATGGAGATGATAAGTTTAAGCGAAACTTTTTAAAAGAGAAATTTTGGTAAAAGAGTTAAAATTTCATCTCAAATGAGGTATTTATAGAGTTTAAGAGCAGTAAACAAAGGTTACGCATTGGAATAAAACGATTGGTGAATTTGAACGGTAAAATGGTTGTTCATCATGACTTCTTGACAGCAAACAGCTGCTGTCCTACATGCATGAAGACTTAGCCACCTAAACAGTTTCTAATCAAACACGTAATCACAAATCCTATGTAACCCTCTCCTCTTCCTCCATACTGATCAATATAATCTTAAATGGGATTTGCTAATCCCCTTTTTAATACCTCTTTAAGGAACTTAACCTCATAATCGTGGATATCATATCATCACAAAAATTTTCATTGTAGATATGAATTTATCATTCATATTTAAAAAGACTAACCTCCATGTAAAAATATAGTAACACAAAATAAATTATTTCTTATTATAGAATGCATTTAAAATTGTTTGGGTTCTCACATAGGTTCTTCTAAAGGCTTGGTGAATATATTAACAAGTTGTTTATCAGTAGTAATCCAATGTAATTCAATGGTACCTTCACTAACATGTTCTCTAATGAAGTGATACCTAATGTCAATGCGTTTAGTTCTTGAATTATGTACTAGGTTTTCAGTTATTGCTATGGCACTAGTATTATCATAATAAATGAGGGTTTTGGATAATGACATGTCATAGTCCAGGAGTTGATTTTTGATCCATAGGATCTGAGCACAACAACTTCCTGCAGCAATGTATTCAGCTTCAGTTGTTGAGGTTGAAGCTTCAGTGGGAGCTTCGTAAATGACATACGACAACGTTGAGTGGGATGCCATTGTTGATACATGTGTAAAACTTGAAGAATTTCTTTGCAAACAGTTAGATCGCACAATTATTAGAGAGAGAGAGAGAGAGAGAGAGAGTTTTATGAGTATATGGAATTGCAATTAAATCTAATTTTAGCCCTAACCAGAGTTTAAAAACGCTTGCAATTCAATGGATAATGATAGGTTTTTCAAAAGTAAAATTGGTTAACTATTATTTTACCCTTATTATTATAAGTTATCATAGACTATCTTAGTCTCTTACCCGATCACTATCAGAGACTAATTTAATTTAAGTTGATTTAGTCTCCGATAATTCATTTGTGACTTGTCGAAGACTAGTGAGAAAGAACTATCAGAGACTAATTTAGTCTCTCACTCAAATACTCTCACAGACTAATTTATGTTAGTCTCCGATAGTTCAATTTAACTTGTCGGGGACTAGTAAAAGAACTATCAGAGATTATTTTAGTCTATTTCTTGATTTTTCTTAGAGACTAAGTTGAGGTAGTCTTTGATAGTTCAATTTGACTTGTCGAAGACTAGTGAAATAGAACTATCAAAGACTAAAATTTTAATTCAAATAAAAGATAATATCCTATCACTTTTATTCTTTAGTCTCTGCTGCAAGTTTGTTTCCAAGGTTATCTAACAATCAATTCAATGATTATTAGCTCCTAAAATTCTATCTATCCAGAACAACTACAATTTAGAAATTAAACTCTAGCTTCTAAATTTCTAAGAACTTGTTTTTTCAGAACTTACTCAATTTTTAGAAGTGTAATTCAACATACCTAGTTCATAGACTAGCCTAGTGAATGTAGGTTCTTTTAAAGGCTTGGTGAATATGTCAGCAAGTTGTTTATCAGTAGTAATCCAATGTAATTCAATGGTACCTTCACTAACATGATCTTTAATGAAGTGATACCTAATGTCAATGTGTTTAGTTCTTGAATTATGTACTGGGTTTTCAGTTATTGCTATAGCACTAGTATTATCACAATAAATGGGGGTTTTGGATAATGACATGTCATAGTCCAGGAGTTGATTTTTGATCCATAGGATCTGAGCACAACAACTTCCTGCAGCAATGTATTCAGCTTCATTTGTTCAGGTTGAAACTGAATTTTGTTTCTTGCTAAATCAAGAAACAAGTCTGCCTCCTAGAAATTGACAGCTTCCATTTGTGCTTTTCCTATTAAGCTTACATCCTGCATAGCGAACATCTGAATAGCCAATTAGTTTAACAACAGATTCTTTAAGATACTATAGCTCAAGATTTGTGGTACCCTTTAGATATCTGAGTGTTCTGTTAGTAGCAATTAAATGAGATTTTTTAGGATCCACTTGAAATCTTGCACATAAGCATGTGGCAAACAATATATCAGCTCTACTTGTAGTTATATATAAAAGTGAGCCTATTATGTCCCTATACCTAGTTATAACAACCTTCTTTCCTTTAATATCCTTTTCTAGCTTAGTGGTAGTGGCCATGGGTGTTTTTACATATATATAATCAACCAAATCATATTTTCTTAGTAAGTCCTTTATATACTTAGAATGACTAATAAAAATTCCATCAGTTGATTGCTTTATTTGTAATCCAAAGAAAAATGTTAACTAACCCGTCATACTCATATCATATCTAGACTACATTAAATTTGAAATTTTTTTACACAATTTTTCATTTGTAGAGCCTTATAATGTCATCCACATATATTTGCACAAGTATTAAATCAGAACCAAGTTTTCTGAAAAAAAGAGTTTTGTCTATGATATCTCTAACAAATTTATTTTCAATTAAAAACTGAGAGAGATTATCATACCATGTCCTTGGAGCTTGTTTCAAGCCATAAAGTGTTTTATCTAACTTGTAGACATATTTTGGAAACTTGGGATCTATGAAACCAGGTGGTTGTTCAACATAGACCTCTTTTTCTAACTTTCCATTTAAGAAAGCACTCTTGACTTCCATTTGGTACACCTTGAAGTTTTTATAAGTTGTATAAGCCAGAAAAATCCTTATAGCTTCAAGTCTTGCAACTAGTGCAAATGTTTCATCATAATCAATTCCCTCTTCTTGAGAATAGCCCTTTGCTACCAGTCTTGCTTTGTTACTTGTGATTGCACCAACTTCATCTAACTTGTTTCTGAAGACCCACTTGGCACCAACTATTGATCTATTTCTTAGTTTGGACACCAGTCTCTAGACTTTGTTCCTTGTGAATTAGTTTAAATCTTCTTGCATGGTTATTACCAAGTCAGGATCTTGAAGTGCTTCTTCAATTTTCTTTGGCTCAATTTTTGAAAGAAAGCTGAGATAAAGACACTCATTTTATGTTGCACTTCTTGTCTTGACTCCTTCCTCTAAATCTCCAATTATCAAATCTGATGTATGGTCGCTCAACCATGGTCCTGCATGTGGTAGATTCATTCTTGAAGATGAGACTTCATTGACTAGATGAACATTGTCCAATCTAGTTGTTGGATTAGAGGCTGCTCCCCTTAAATCAGTGACTTCTTAATTATTAGCTCCTCCTGAACCATTTGTCTCTTCTTGACTATTAACTGTGGTAGTTTCTAGTGTTCCATTAGTCTCTAAATGTGTACTTGTATTACCAGTCTCTTATGATTCATTTGATATTAATACTCTAGTCTCTAATAGAATATTAGTCCTTGGTACTTTATGCACAATCGTTAACTCCCCCTCATTAATTGAAGAAACATAATCATCTTGGGGTTGTTCATCAGTCTCTAATGGGTCCTTCCATACATCCAAATCATTTTCAAATCTGAGAGTTTCATGTAGTCCTTGACCAATCATTCCTGGAATCTTGCTATCATCAAATACTACGTGTATAGATTCCATAATGACAAATGTTCTTAGGTTATATAGTCTATATGCCTTACTTGATAGAGAGTAACCTAAGAAATTTGCCTCATCTAACTTGTTAAATTTCCCTCTAGTCTCTGGTAAGTCTCTCAGAACAAAACACTTACAACCAAACACATGAAGAAACTTGAGAATTGGTTTTCTCCTAGTCATCAACTCATAAGGTGTTTTATTGTAAGTTTTGTTGATCAAGGACTTGTTTTGTGTGAAGCAAACAATGCCTATTGCTTCTTCCCAGAAGTAGGTCGGAAGCTTCGACTCTTCTAGTATTATTCTTGCTGCTTTAATCAAGGATCTTTTTTTCCTCTCAAGAACTCCATTTTGTTGAGGGGTTCTAGAAGCTAAGAATTGATGAGTTATTCCTTTTTCAGTGCAGAATTTACTCTTGAATGATACATTCCTTTGTTTTCTGTTCTAGCATGAATCACACAAACCATCTTGGGTGAACTCCAATTAAGGAATGTCAGCTGCTAACCCTTTTCTCACCAAAGTGTTGATATTTTTGAAGTTTAGGTGGGAGAGTTTCTTATGCCAAAGCCAGCTTTCACTAGCAGAGGCTTTGTTATAGAGATATGTGACTTGATTAGTAGAAGAGATCAAATTTGAGTGTATAAATTTCCTTTCCTCTTTCCTGTCAAAATCACATCTCTAGTCACCTTGTCACACACCTGACATTGATCTTTTTTGAATGTGACATGGAATTCTTTATCACATAATTGACTCACACTTAATAATTTATGCTTTAAGCCATCAATTAGTGATACTTCAATGAAGATGACATCTTTATATTCAACATTGCCATAACCCGTGTATGACCTTTGTTGTCATCTCCAAAAGTTACCTTAGGGTCATTCCTTTCTTTACACTATAAAAGCAAGGACTTGTCTCCAGTCATATGCCTTGAACATCCAATGTCCAAGAACCATGATCTCTTCTTTTTGCCCTACACAATAAGAATAACTAGTTAGAATGTTTTGGGACCTAGACTTTCTTGGGTCCTTTCTTACTAGTTTTGGATTTAAGACTTGATTTTGATGGAGTTGATTGTCTTTTAGAAATTTTGACATTTATAGGACAATCATTAGTCTTGCTTCTAGAAGTAGAGAGACTACCAAGATTAGAATTTCCACATTTATTGCAAAGATGATTAGACCTATTTAAATGTGATTTTGCTTTAGCTATTTTTGTTGGCTCAATCTCTTCTTTAGGAACTTTGTTTTTACTCTTACATTGTATGACAATGTGGTTGGTGTTAGCACATATATGACATATTTTTCTAGGAGCATCAGGCATTCTAGCATAATTAGTATAATTATTAATACCTATTTTTCCATTCCTATTTATATTACCACTACTAGACTCCATAGATTTTTCTTCCTTAGACTTAGTCAATTTCTCTAATTTCTTGTTTAATTGAGTCTTTGTCATGAAACATATGTTCAATCATTTGCTTGAACTCTTTTCATCAACATTCACTGATTTTTGAACTTTTTTTTTTGTTACAACATTGACAGGTTTATTTTGAGTATTGATGAACTTAGGTTCGTTGACAGGTTAGACAAAATTAATCTTCTTAATACGAATTGGCTTACGAGTCATGGAGCTAGCCATTTCTTTATTCTCTTATATTTTTGGTTTGTTTCCTAGGTACTCATCATAACCTAGACCAGATTTTTGACCAACCATTTGACTTCCTACCAAGTCTGACAGTTTTTAGAGGATTAGTTCCATTGTTTTATATTAGCCTATTCAAGTTCAAGTTGTTAGACTAAGTAATATTCCCTTTTTTCAAGGCATGAATCATATGATGAACTTTATTTAGTTCTGAGTTGATAATGCCAAATTATATTTGCCTCTCTTCAAAAAATTTATTTCTTTTTTAGAGTAAGCCATGTGATTCTTTGATTCTGGCATATTCAATTATTAATGGTTTAAAACTAACATGAGATTAGATATAACTTTTTGTATGCTTTTTATACTACATGTATCAATTAAATTAAGCACATTAAAGTTCTGAGTTGCGTCACTACCTTTAAAGAATCACTTGGTTCATCAGCTTTAGCCATCAAGGCAAAGTTGACAATTTCTTCATCAGAATGATTGTCAATCCAGTCTTTGTCTTCAGTAATCAAGGCCTTGCTCTTTGATTTGTATTTTTTGTCAACAAAATCATTCCTTGATTTTCCATTCTTGTCATCCTTAGATCTCTCAGTTAATATAGGCTTCTTGCACTTATTAGCAAAGTGTCATAACACATCACAATTGTAACATCTTATTTTCTTTTTGTCAAAGGTCATAGTTTAACCTTTTTTCTTTAGGTTAGGCTTCCTTAATGATTTCCTACATTTCATGCTAGCTCTGAATTTCTTGAACTGCTTCACCATGAAGGCCATGAATTCCTCCATGTCATCACCAGTGTCAAATTTAGATTCTTCTTCAGTAGAACTTGTAGTGTAAGTTTCATCGTCAAACTCCTCATGAGACATCTTTGTCTCAACTGTTAATGCAACTCCTTTATCCCTGCCATGCATCTTTTGTCTTTGCCCTACTTCAAGTTCATATATCTTTAAATTTTCGTAGAGCCTGTCTAGTGTGAGGACATCCAAATCATGAGCTTTCTTTACTACAGTTTACTTTGGATCTCAGCTTGGTGGAAAAGCCATCATGAATTTGGTGTTGACATCTTCATTGTCATGAGACTTTCAAAGAATCTTCAGGTCATTTAGCAAAATATTGAATCTATCATAAACTGATGTTATTGATTCACCAGGTTTTTCTTGAAAAAATTCACACTGTTGATTCAACAATGACCTTTTCTTCTTTTGGACTTGCTCTGTCCCTTCGCACAGGACCTTGATGGTGTCCCAGATCTGTTTTGATGTTGTGCAATTGATGATGCTTGTGAACATAGTTTTATCCAACCATTATAGAGTATGTTCATCACTTTAACATCTTTTAGCACTTGTAACTTGTCTTCAGCAGTGTAATCACTTTCAGGTGCAAGTTCAAAGTGATTAGCTATTATTGTTCGTTCCACTGTCTTTGAAGAATAAAATTTCCTTGGCTGATATGGACCTTTTTCAATTCTATCAATGTAATCCGGGTCAGTGGCCCTTAAGTGCATATACATCTTTTGTTTCTAGATTGGATATTCTTCTCTCTCTTTAGTATTGGAATTTTGGTTTCACCATCAGGATTGCCAACATAACTTATCAACTTGGAGCTGCTACCTTCGTCGTTGACAATCTTTGGATCTCTTGAATTAAACCAATTAGGATCTGATACCACTTAGAACTTGTAGAAGGGGGATTCAATATAAGTTCTATGAATCCTTTTTGAATTCTTGTTCTTTAAAGTAATATCACTTGCAGACTAAAAAAAACAAGACAAATTTATAAACAACTACTTTTATTGATTAACAATTGATTACAAATTCTATCAAACACAGATTGATTATCAGCTTCAATTTTTTGTACAGTATATATACAAATCAATAGAATTGTATAACTTCTTGTATCCTTGAAAATTCAATTATAGCTTCTGATTCTGAAAATTAAAATCCCAGCTTCTAATCCTATTTGATAATATAATTCTATGTACAATCTGAATAGTAATTCTAATACAATAGAAACACCTCTGGTATATTTCCTAACCAGCTTCATATTCAACACAACTTCTTTGTCCGTATGGAAATCAACTTCTAGTTGAATTAGAATTATGTATTGTATCAAAGAGTAATCTTCACTTTAGTCTCTTATAACATCAACAATAGTCTTTGGTAGATTAAAGCTTAGTCTCTGACAGACTAAGCTTAGTCTTCGATAGGCTTAGACTTTAGACTCCGATAGGCTTAGCCTTAGTCTCCGACAGGCTTGACTAACTTTAATAAATCTTCAGTTTCTGGTAGTTAGTTCTTGATAAACTAAACATAATCCCTGAGTTTATTGAATACTCCAATACAGTTCTGGTAGTCTCTTACAATACAATTTAATTTACTTTTTTACAAAAATATATATTACAAAAAATTAGAGAGCAAACTACCAAGTACAAAAACTCAATTGCTATAAACTAGCACTAACTGTACATTTGCATTTTTAAGTACCTAAGCACAATCATCATCAAATGTTACAAAGCCTAACAAAAAATTAACAGGAAGAGTACCAAAGGGAGTTGTCAATTTCTGGGAGAAAGACTTATATCTTGGTTCAACAAAAAGCAGTATTGCATTTCAACATGTACTGTTGAGGCTGAATACATTGCAGCTGGAAGTTATTGTATACAAATCTTATGGATGAAGAATTAGTTAATGGACTACGGTCTAACATACAAAAAATTTCAATTCTGTGTGACAACATAAGTGCCATAGTCATTGCTGAGAATCCTTAGCAACATTCCAAAACCAAGCATATAGAAATCAGATATCACTTTATGAGGGAACATGTCATGAATGGGACTATTGAACTTCATTTTGTACCAACACACAAGCAGTTGGTGGACATCTTCATGAAGGCTTTAGACAAAGCTAGCTTAAACAATCTAGTAGGGGAGTTGCAAATGGTGAATTATACAAAGTATCAATTGATCAAATTGATAAAGTTATGCTAGACAAGGTGTTGGTGTAGTTCAAAATGTCATGTGCTTATGTACTAGTATCTATATCTTCTCATGTTATTCTTTGATAATGAAATATCTATGTGTTTATATGTTTTATTAAAAAAGAAATAAAAAAAATTTGGTCAGGGGTTGTGTTTGCAGTTGAGCTCGTCAGGGGATATTCATGAATCCCTGATGACACTGCAACAGGGCATGGTTACTAATCTTTGATGACACATCATTGGGGAATAATAACTAATCCCTAATGATGTGGCATCAGGGTCTTCTAAAAAAACTATTTATATGTGATTTATCTTTCCCTGATGACACACCAAACGTTTATTTGCACTTATTCTAACAATTGCTCAAGCTTTTCGCACACTTATTCATAGAAACCCTAACATTTATTCTCAAATCATCTAATATATTCAATGGTACCAAGCACTTCTCAAAGGATTCTTAGGGATCTAGTAAGTGAACAAACCAACTACGTGGGCTTATCTGGCATCGACGAGGAGGACGCATGTTTCAAGCCAATGATGCGCTACTTACTTAACTCTGAGTATAACAAGGACATATTCACCGACGACGAGATGCCAGTGGGAAGCCATCTCGCAACTCAGGTCAAGCGCCAAGTTCATCCACTCCTCGACAAGCACATATGCTATAAAGGCAATCTCATTCAGAAGATTCTTCTAAAAATGGCAAAATTACTCCTTCCAGAATTAATTCTGCTCTTGGATTGCCCACAAGTGATTTTGTTGAAGTGCCAACTGATGCAAAATTATTTAATTTCTTGAGAGATCTGGCCTATAACACCCCAGACCTTGCGGTGTTGAAGTTCAAGGGTCTCAAAAGGGTACATGTTAAGAAAGAGCTCTCTTATCTCTTTGATACCATCACAAGGGTATTCTCAGGTAAGTCCTCAAACTTTGAGGTAATTACCTCTCTGTTGTCCCAGGGAAATAGCCTAGAACTTCTAGAATGGGGGTTGAATACAAGTTCTTAGAATCTTTTTTAAAATTCTTGTTCTTTAAAGTAATATAACTTGTGGAAAATAAAGAACAAAAACAAAAACAAATTTATAAACAATTGCTTTTATTGATTAACAATTGATTACAAATTCTAACAATCACAAACCGATTGTTAGTTTCAATTCTTGTACTGTATACATAAAAATCTATGAAAACATACGGCTTCTAATACAACTCTGTAAAATTAATTACATCTTTCAAATCTGAAAAAAAAACGTAATTCAGCTTCTAATCCTATTCAATATATGTTTTCTATATGTAACATTGGAATAGGTTCTCTTTTTCATTTCATAATGAAAAACTATATATCTCTCTCTAGTTAGTTTCCTAACTAGCTTCGTCTTCAATATCTCTTCAAAGTCCATGTAGAAATCAACTTCTAATTCGAATAGACCTCTGTATTGCATCAGAGAATAATTTTACTTTAGTCTCTGACTGCTTCAACTTTAGTCTCTGATCAACCGTTTAGTCTCTGACAGCTTAAGCTTAGTCTTTGCTGACTTAAGATTAGTCTTTGACGCTTTAAGCTGTAGTCTCTGATAAGCTTTTGCCTTAGTCTCCGACAGACTAAACATAATCTCTGACTTGTTGAACTCTCTAATGCAGTTCTGATAGTCTCTTATAGAACACATCAACTTACTCTCATATAAAAATAAATTACATGAATCAGAGAATAAACTACCAGCTACAAAAATCCAAATGCTATAAATTAGCACTAACTGTACATTTGTATATCTAAGTATTCTAAATATAATCATCATCAAATGTTATAAAACCTAACAATTTCCCCCTATTTATGATTATCAAAGTGATAAACATAAATCAAGGTTGATGATGATGTCAAAACTCAAAAATTACAAGAATAACTTAGAATCAAAAATTTAAAGAATATGCTAACTACAAATGTACCTGAATTAAGATCTTTGATCCTAAATTTAGCTTCACCAAGACTCAAGTTTAAATCCTATAAGTCTGGCTTCAAAAATAAGTATCAACAACTACAACTTAATCCTGTCTTTCTTCTGATTTCTCTGACTTTATCTTCTAGCAGCTTTCTGAACTTGATCTCATCTTCATCAGTTGATTCTTTGAGTAAAGAAATGAATCCTTCAAGTTCACCTAAGCTTATTGTGTTGATCTGTTTTTCATAATCAAAGAAAATCACATCCTGGTGAAAATTCTCATACCATAATCCATATGGAAGTGGAAGAACATCTAATCATGGAAATGTAATCAATCTCTTCATCTCTTCAAGTTCCTTCTGAATCTGCCTCCTAAATTCCAAATTGGATACAAAATTTTCAGGTACAGCAGACAACATCCACTCCATGTCTTTGAATGACCTCATCTCTAGGCTTGGCTTATGTAAACGCAGAGTCTCTCCATCTTTTTGAATGACTTTGAGATACTCATTATTTCCATCCTTTTCCAGATTAATGGACTCAACACTCTTCTTGAATGCTTCCTTTAATTCAAAAGTGTTAGCCATCCCAATCTTGGAGATTTTACTACTCAGGACTGATGTAGATTGTCTAGGTTTAAACAAAGTCACCAGAGCAGTTTCAGATTTCTTTTGAGGTTCACTCATTAATGGCTTCCTCCTGGCCCTTCTCTCAGCTTGCTCAATCTCCTTATTTCTCCTTCTAGTCTGATCACCAGACTTTTGAGCTTTTATTTTCTTTATTATTAAGGTTCTTTTCTTTGCTTCTTCCTCCTCCCTAGCTGCAGCCATTTCTTCTTCCTCTTGCAATTTCTGAGCAAGCAATGCATCAGCTTCAATCAATTTTTGCTCCTGAGGATAAACTAACTCTACTTTCCCATCCACTATTAACTCAACTGGAGTGGGAAAGTGAGCAACAGCTTAGGTTGTCCTGGTTGAGTAGACTTTGTCTTCTTTGGATCCTCAACTAGAATGCGCTTGCCTTTGTCTTTTTGAGTGCTTGGGATTATTGTAGTGGAATGAGAAACTACTGTTGTTATTGCTGTTGTTGTTGGTGTTGTTGTTGTTGTAATGCTAGACTTAATGGCTGCATCAAGATCTTTCTTGGCATCTTGAATTCTTGCTAATTCAGCCATCAAACTAGAATAACTTGTTTTCTCAAACACAACTTCTTTTGCTTTTGACTGATCACTAGTCTCCCCCTTTTTGACATCAGAATCTAAAGGCTTAGAAGAAGCAGTAGGAAGTGTTGGTACGGTCATTTCAAGAAGTTGTGTAAGATGTTGAAGAGCAAGATCAAACATGTCTTGCTTCTTCATGATGGACTGGATGTTTGATTCTAATGCTTGAAGTCTCCTTTTAGTGGTGGATTGCTCATTTAATCTTGAATCAATGGAATTAAGCATCCTCCGGGGAAGGCGGCCTTTATAGCATCGTCTGATTTTGTCAGTTTCCAGCTCCATCATATCCTCAACATGCTGAAGTGTAGACTTCAGACCATTGATCATGAAGTGCTTGAACTTAATATTTTTCTTGTCAAGCTTGATCAATTCCTCATCTGCACCAACCCTAGGTTGATCAAATAATCCTGCCGTAATTGGGCAGCTGCGTCATCTAGAGAATTTGTGTAGCTTGAATCTAGCCAAGCATCCACATTCTCTTCGTCATTCTCAACAGACTTAGGTTCATATGCAATGCATGTCTTCAATGCTGAGATGTGATCTTGTCTTTGTTGAAGGCCATATAATATCTCAAAATCAGCATTGGACATGTCAGCAAGTAATTGTAAAGTTGCATCCCCTAGCTGTGAGCTTCATGCAGGTTCTTATGTTTCAGCTGCAATGTTGGTGGAGAGTTCAACAGGCTTTAAAAAGTCACCTGCTGAGAATGTATTTGTTTCTCTGTTATTTTGTTCAAGGATCTCATCCGTGCTCACTCCCTCACCTTTTTCCTTGAGTTGGACATCCAGCTGCTCTACCTCTCCTTTTTTCAAGCTGTCTAAAGCTTGACTCTCAGGTGTTTGTGTATTCTCTCCTTTTTCCAAGTCAGGAGCCTGACTCTCACTAAGTATTCTCTCTGCCTCACTCATTTGGGTAGTATCACTCTATCCTACAGAAGGAAGAGGTAAAGAAGAATTATTTGTGATTCGAAGGAGAGGGGATTCCCTTTGTATATCTGTGGTTAGGGATCTCTCCAAGGAAAGAGTTGGAGAACTTACTGCACTTGTATATTGGACAAGTGGTTCTTGTTTGTCAGTCTTTGGTGAGATACAAGCATTAGTCTCTGGTGGAGAACTAGTCTCTGGTGGTTAACTAGTCTCCGACCAGTCTATGTGAGAAATAGTCGCTGATAGTTTAGCTTGTGTCACCTGGAGTGTTAGCTCTTCTTGGAAAAAATCAAGAAAATTTGAACTGTCAAGTTCTAAAGAATCAAGAATAAGAAAAGAGATAGGAGAATGTACAGATGGAGTGTTGGCTGCTCCTTAAGAATAAAAGTTTGAGGAGCATCAAATTGACTAGACTCGGTGTGTGCACTCCTTGTGTCACTCTTTCTTTTCGATCTTCTCTCTCTTTGGACTTGCCCCTTTTTATGTACAGGGGGTTGTGCAGACTCTGTACCTGTTGTTCCTGGTTGGAAACTTTCTTCAATGTTAGCATCCTTTTGGGAGGATGTTAACAGAGTACTGCTTTTCCTTTGAACCTCTATTGCCTTCTGAGAGGCAATGGATTGCTTTTGGCTTAAGGTTATCAACCTTTTCTTTCTCTGAGGAGCCACCTCAGCTTCTTTTACTCCCTCAGCCTCACTGTCACCCTCTGTTATTTTTTTTAATGGGTAACTTTGTAGCTTTCTTTGTTTTTACAACCACAGTCTTTTGAGAGACTAGGGAGGGGGTTGCATATTGTTGTTGTGAAGAAGGTGTTGGAGGATCAACAGGGTTTCTGGTTTGTTGCTCAACATCCTCAACATAAGAAGAAGTATAAAGGTTTGGAAATCTATCTATGAGAGTTGATCTCATGATGGGAGGGAAGGAAAAAGGAACCTTTACCTTTGCGGCCTTCTTCTTCACATCAGTGAATATGCGTTTACTCTGCATAACTGTTGGCACAATTTGCATACTAGCAATATCTAGGTTAGGAATCAGATACTTTGCAATCATCATCAAAAACCTAACATAATAGATTTTATTTTTATTACTAGTTTTAAGTTTAGCTATTAAGTTATGTAGATTTAACAGCCCTAGATTTATGTGCCTATTATACAAAACACTATATGCAATCTGTTGAGTGAGTGTAATGATGGCATCATAACCACTGCATTTAGAAGTGAATGCTTTAGTGATAATATCAAAAAATAAAGACCACTCCTGCCTAAGATGAGGTCTAGATATGGAGCCTACTGATGCAATTTCTTTATCATCATGTAGGTTATTAAACATATCTAGTGTTAGGTTTTAGAACATTTGATGATGATTGTCTTTAGATTACTTAGAGTACAAATGTATAGAAAGTGTTAATTAGTAACACTGAAGTTTTGTAGCTAATAGTTATCTCTTTGTTTGTAATTCATTAATTCTTTGTAAAGAGATATAAATATTTCTTATTTGTAAGTAACTGCTGGAATAGTGTATCGAAGCTTCAGAAAGTCAAGATGTGTATTTGATCCGTTAGAATTTATAAAAAGGCTTATCGGAGACTAGGAGAACTGGTCAGAGATTAAAAAGATTTTATCTGTCGGAGACTAGTTTTGCCTATCGGAGACTAAGACTTAAGTCATCAGAGATTAAATCTAAAGGAGTCGGAGACTAAAAGCTTACGTCATCACAGACTAAAGTTAAAAGCATCAGAGACTAAGCTGATGTCATCGGAGACTAAGCTTTAACGCGTCAGAGACAAAACAATTCTATCGGAGGCTACACAAGCTGATGTCATCAGGGACTAAATGCACCAGAGACTAATAGTGACGTCACTAGAGACTAAAGATGAAGCATCAGGGACTAATCGTGATTTATTTCCTGAAAGATACAGAGTTCGAATTAAAAAGGAATGTCTTCCACGTAAAGTAAAATATTATTGAAGACGTAGCTGGTAAGGAAACTAACCAGAAACCTGTTCCTATCGAAAAGGAAAGATTGTATTTGATTCGAATAAGGAAGCTGAATTTTATTCAGAATAGGAACTGAGTTAATGATAATTCAGTTGATATAGAAGCTGTAATTAGGTTTTTTACAGAGAATTGTAACTTCGAAGCTGTATAGGTTTTTCATAGTTTTGTATCTTTTCCTATACAGAATAGAAAAGAAGCTGACGATCACATTATTGTAATTGTTAGGATTTGTATTCAATTGTAAATCAATAAAGCAATTGTTTATAAATTGATTTGTGTTCTTGTTCTTTATATTCCGCAAAAAAAGTTAATTTCTTACAGAACAAGTAACTCAAAGAAAATTCAAAGAACTTGTATTCAACCCCCCTTCTACAAGTTCTTGGCATCTCACTGGGAAAATAATTGGTATCAGAGCCTGTAATTGAATTTATTCAATTAATACGTTCCAAGAGATGGCCAATGATGAAGCAAGCAGCTCTAGCATAATGACGTATGCAGGAAGTCGTGATGGTGGTACTAGAATTCCCATACTTAAAAGAGAAGAATATCCTATGTGGAAGAAAAAGATGTATATGCACTTAAGAGCAACAGATCCAGATTACATTGATCGGATTGAGAAGGGTCCTTATCTACCCAGGAAATTTATTCCTGCTAAAACTGTTGAAGGATCTGTTGTTGCAGAACACTTTGAACTTGCTCCAGAAAGTGATTATACGAATGAAGACAAGTTGCAAGTGTTAAAGGATGCTAAGATAATGAACATACTTTATAATGGAATTGATAAAAATATGTTCACAAGCATCATAAATTGCACTACGTCAAAGCAAATCTGGAACACCATCAAAGTCCTGTGTGAAGGGACTGACCAAGTCTGAAAGAACAAAAGATCATTCTTAACACAACAATATGAGTTCTTTCAAGCAAAGCCTGGTGAACCAATAACATCAATATATGATAGGTTTAACACTTTGCTCAACGACTTGAAAATACTTGGGAAGTCCTATGATAATGAGGATGTCAATACTAAGTTTATGAGATCTCTTCCACCAAGTTGGGATCCAAAGACAACGACAATAAGAGAGGCTCATGACTTGGATATCCTCACACTGGACAGGCTCTACGGAAATTTAAAGACCTATGAACTTGAAGTAGAGCAACGACAATGCATGCATGGCAAGGATAGAGGAGCTGCGTTGATGGTTGAGACAAGCAAGTCTCAAGAGAAGCTTGATGTGGAATCTTCTGATCCTAGCTCGACTGATCAGGAAGATTAACTGGATTCTGATGATGACATGGAGGAATTCATGGCATTTATGGTCAAACAGTTCAAGAAGTTTAGAGCAAGCAGGAAAGGAAGAAAATTGTCAAGAAAACCTAACCCTAAACGTGAAGGTCAAAAAGTCACCTTCGACTTAAAAAAGTTAAGATGCTACAACTGTGATGGGTTAGGGCACTTTGCCAATGAGTGCAGGAAGCCTAGATCTAGTGATAGATCTAAGGATGAGAAATCAAGGAAAGACTTTGCTGACAAGAGAGCTAAATCCAAGAGCAAAGCCTTGATTACTGAGGGAAAAGATTGGATTGACAGCGACTCTGATGAAGAAGTTGTCAACTTTGCCCTAATGGCTCGTAGTGACGAGTCAAGTGATTCTACAAAGGTATGTGATGCAAATCAAAATTTTAATGTGCTTAATTTACTTGATACTTCTAGCATTGAAAGTATACAAAAAGATATGTCTGATTTGCATGTTAGCTTTAGGTCTTTAACCATTAAACATACCAATGTAAAAGAATCACATGACAATCTCTTGAAAAGAAACAAGTTTCTTGAAGAAAGATCGACACAATCAAGTCTGATTTAAACAAAGCTCATCACATGATTGATGCTTTGAAAAAGAGGGAATATTACTTAGTAGAGCAACTTGAAATTGCTCAAGCTAAGATTAAACAGTGGAACACTTCCTCTAAAAAGTTAACAGACTTGGTAGAGTGTCAAACAATAGGTCAAAAATCTGGACTAGGTTATGATGAAAATCTAGACAAGAGTTCAGATTTAAATGATCTATTCGAAGCTGCAAACTCCTCAATTAGCAAGCCAAATCTTAAAAGAATTAATTTTGTCTCTCCTGTTTTTGAACCTAAATTTATTAACACTCAAGAACAACAATTCACTGCAAAAACAGAAAGTAATCAAAAGACAGTGAATGTTGTTGATAAGAGTGAAACAAAAAGATTAAATATTGGGTTCCTGACAAAGACACAACTAAATAAAAAACTGGAGAATCTTCCAGACAAAAAGGCTGAAAAATTGGTAGAGTTAAGCAGAAAGAAGAAAAATAGGAATGGAAAGATAGGCATTAATAAACATACAAACTATGCTAGAATGCCTGATGCTCCTAGAAAGACATGTCATGTATGTGGTAACCCCAACCACATAGCTATAAACTGTAGGAGCAAAAATAAAATTCCTATAATTGAGACTGCACCTTTAAAGAGAATAAAAGATAAATCACCAGTAAAAAAGTTAGAACATCTTTGCATTAAAACTGAAAATTCTAAGCTTGGCAGTCTCTCACAAACAAGTAGCAAGACTAATGATTGTCCTATTAAAGTTAAAACTGTTAAAAGGCAATCAGCTCAATCTGAGTCAAGTCTTGAGTCTACAACTAGTGAGAAAGAACCCAAGAAAGTCTGGGTTCCAAAAATCTCAAACTAGTTACTCTCTACTATGCAGGGCAAAAACAAGAAATCATGGTACTTGGACAGTGGTTGTTCAAGGCGCATGACCGGAGATAAGACCCTACTAAAACAGTATGAAGAGAAAAGTGGCCCAAAAGTCACTTTTGGAGATGACAGCAAAGGCCATACAAGGGGATATGGCAGTGTTGAACATGGAGATGTCATCTTCACAGAAGTAGCACTGGTTGACGGCTTAAAGCACAATTTACTTAGTGTGAGTCAACTATGTGATAAAGGATTCCATGTTATCTTTAAAGAAGACCTACGCCAGGTGTGTGACAAGGAATCTGGGAATGTGATATTGACTGGAAAAAGAAAAGGAAATTTGTATATTGCAAATCTTATTTATTTTACTGATCAAATCACATGTCTGTATAGCAAAGCTTCAACTGATGAAAGTTGGCTTTGGCATAAGAAGCTTTCCCACTTGAATTTCAAGAACATCAACAAGCTTGTGAGGAAAGGATTGTTAGCTGGCATTCCACAATTAGAATTTACACAGTAAGGATTATGTGATGGATGCCAAAAAGGGAAACAAAAAAGTGTATCATTCAAGAGTAAACCAACAACATCAATCACTGACCCATTACAATTGTTACATATGGATTTATTTGGTCAAGTGAATGTGATGTCTATCTTAAGAAATAGATATGCACTGGTTATTGTGGATGATCACACGAGGTATACTTGGGTAAAATACCTCTTTACAAAAGATGAAGCTGCTCAGTTGATAATTGATCATATCAAGAAGATAGAAATTGAGTCAGGAAAAACAGTAAGGGTTATAAGGAGCGATAGAGGAACAGAATTCAAGAATTCCCAAGTACTTGAATTCTGCACTGAAAAAGGAATAACACATCAATTCTCAGCTCCAAGAATCCCTCAACAAAATGGAGTTGTTGAGAGGAAAAATAGAACCCTTATTGAAGCAGCAAGGACTGTGTTACAAAAGGCTAAGCTTCCCACATATTTTTGGGAGGAAGCTATAAGCACTGCTTGCTTTACACAGAATAGATCCTTCATAAACAAAGCATACAACAAAACACCTTACGAGTTAATGACTGGGAGAAAACCAACTCTCAAGTTCCTACATGTGTTTGGTTGTAAATGCTTTGTACTGAGAGATTCATCAGAGTCAAGAGGAAAGTTTGACAATAAATCTGATGAAGCAATCTTCTTAGGTTATTCTCTGTCAAGTAAAGCATACAGAGTATATAATCTAAGAACAAAAGTAATTGTGGAATCAATACAAGTCGTGTTTGATGATAAAAAGATTCCAGGAATGATTGGACAAGGATTGCATGAACCTCTCAGTTTTGAGAATGAATTGGATGCATGGGAATATCCATCAGAGACTACTGAACAACTCCAAGATAGTAATGATCCCTACTTAGTTGAGGGGGAGCTAACAGTTGTGCATGAAGTGCCAAGATCTAATAATTTATTAGAGAATAGATTATTAGATGAAACTCAAGAGACTGATGACATTAATAATCCTTCGGGGACTAATGTTTCACCAGAGACTAGAGTCACTGATGCACAATCTGAAACTCCAGTGACACCGGAGCAAATAGAAATAAACAGCTCAGGGGGAGCTGATAATGCAGGAGTCAATGGTTTAGGGGGAGCAGTCTCTGATCATGAAGCTAGCATGATAACACCAATCTAGATAATGAAGCCTCAACTTCAAGATCAAATCTGACACGTGCAATTCCATGGTTGAGAGACCACACACCAGATTTGATAATTGGAAGTTTAGAGGATGGAGTCAAGACTAGAAGTGCAACTCAAAATGAATGTTTATATCTCAGTTTTCTTTCAAAGATTGAGCCAAAGAAAATTGAGGAAGCACTTCAAGATCCTGACTGGATAATTGCCATGCAAGAGGAGTTAAACCAATTAACTCGAAACAAAGTCTGGAGACTGGTACCCAAACCAAGGAATAGATCAATAATTGGTGCCAAGTGGGTCTTCAGAAATAAATTGGATGAAGTTGGTACAATTACAAGGAACAAAGCAAGACTGGTTGCAAAAGGATATTCTCAAGAAGAAGGAATAGACTATGATGAGACTTTTGCACCAGTAGCAAGACTTGAAGCTATAAGAATCTTCTTGGCATATGCAGCCTACAAGAACTTCAAGGTGTACTAAATGGATGTCAAAAGTGCTTTCTTGAATGGAAAATTGGAAGAGGAAGTCTATGTCTGTCAACCCCCAGGTTTTGTGGACTCCAAATTCCCAAATCATGTCTACAGGTTAGACAAATCACTTTATGGCTTAAAACAAGCACCAAGAGCCTGGTATGATACTCTATCTCAATTTTTGCTTGAAAATAAATTTGTTAGAGGTATCATAGATAAAACCTTATTTTATAGAAAGCAAGGCTCAGACATAATATTGGTGCAAATATATGTAGATGATATTATATTTGGATCTACAAATGAAAAACTTTGTTAAAAATTTTCAAAACTTATGCAGTCTAGATATGAAATGAGTATGATGGGAGAATTAACATTTTTCTTAGGTTTGCAAATAAAGCAATCAACTGATGGAATATTTATCAGTCAGTCCAAGTATATCAAAGACTTATTGAGAAAATATGATTTGGTTGATTGTGCATCTGCAAAAACACCCATGCCTACTGCCACTAAGCTAGATAAAGATTTAAAAGGAAAGAAAATTGATATTACTAGCTATAGAGGCATGATAGGCTCTCTTTTGTATCTAACTGCAAGTAGACCAGATATAATGTTTGCTACATGTTTATGTGCTAGATTTCAAGCTGACCCTAGAGAGTCACATTTGATTGTTGTAAAAAGAATACTCAGATATCTAAAGGGTACCCCAAACCTTGGTTTATGGTATCCCAAAGAATCTGATTTTAAACTAATTGGTTATTCAGATGCTGACTATGCAGGTTGCAAGCTTGATAGGAAAAGCACAAGTGGAAGCTGCCAACTTCTTGGAGGCAGACTTGTTTCTTGGTTCAACAAGAAACAAAATTCAGTTTCTACTTCAACAGCAGAAGCTGAATACATCGCAGCTGGGAGTTGCTGTGCTCAAATCCTATGGATCAAGAATCAACTCCTAGACTATGGTATGTCATTATCCAAAATTCCTATTTATTGTGATAATACTAGTGTCATAGCAATAACAGAAAATCAAGTGCAACATTCAAGAACAAAACACATAGATATTAGATATCACTTCATAAGAGAACATGCAAGTGAAGGTAATATCGAATTACACTAGGTAACAACTGATAAACAACTTGCAGACATATTCACAAAACCCTTAGATGAATCTACCTTTTCTAGATTAGGTTCTGAATTAGGAATGTTGAATTATGCCTCTAAAAATTGATTAATGTTCTTGTTAAACAAGTTGTTTAGATGTATGTAGCTAGAATTTAATTTCTGGAAAGAAGCTATTTTAGTTTTATTAAACAGAATTTTAGAAGCTAGAATTAATTTTCTGGATTGCAGCTGTTTTTAATTAAATAGAATTTGTGAAGCTAGAATTAATTTTCTAGATAGAAACTGTCTTATTTTATTAAAGCAGAATTTTAGGAGCTAGAATTTTCATTCTGGAAAAATTTGATAAAATGAATAATCAAATAGTTGATTATTAAATAAAATGAGCTAAAGTGTGTAAGAGACTATTTTAGTCCCTGATAGTTGTTTTTAATTAGTCCCCGACTAAATTAAAAATTTGACCTATCCGAGACTAACTAGTCCCCGATAGTTAATACTATCAGAGACTAACTAGTCCCCGATAGTTAATACTATCAGAGACTACCTTAGTCCCCGATAGTCAACACTATCAGAGACTAATCTTCTTCTAGTCTCTTACAAGTGAACTTACCAGAGATTAGGGCAATCTCCGATCGAGGCTACTATGGTAGTTATCCCTCCCACGATCAAAAACGGTTCACTATCCTTAAGAATTGCAAACGTTTCAAACAATTTGATAAAACAAAATTCAAACATCTTTGCAATTACAAACACTCAAGCTCTGAAATTAATTTCTCTCTGCAAATACTCTGCAATTTAACCCTTTTTCAAGTTTTCTTCAAAAGTTCACAGATCTCTGAAAATGGCGGCTAAAACTGTTATATTCAAGTTTGGAGACTTTGATATCATCAAGACAAACCATGCAGGGGTGGCTGATAAGCATGTCTTTGCAGCCCAGTACCACCCCTTTGTGGATTTCCTTCATCACTCCAATCTATCGTATGCCATTTACGAAGCCCCCATCCAAGCCGCTGAGGTTATCACGGCTGTTTGGTCCACTGCTACCATCCAGGGTGAGAAAACTGACTCCCCTGTGGTAAGTTTCAGGTATGCTAACACTGTTTACATTATAGATCATACTGTTGTAAATAATGCTTTACATTTACCTGTTTATGAAAACTATGACTCTCTTGCTTCTGATGAAGAAATTATTTCTATGTTTAACAATTTACATTATTCTGCGGAAATTAGTTCTGTTGGGTCTATAACACAACCCCATCTTAGGCAAGAGTGGTCACTATTTTTTGACATAATAACAAAAGCATTTTCTACTAAGTGCAGTGGCTATGATGCTATCACTACACTCACACAACAAATCACTTTTAGTATGTTGTATGATAGGCATATTAACATTGGGCTTTTAATTCTGCAAAATCTTTTGATAAAACTCAAAACAAGTAAAAATAAAATTTATTATTCTAGGTTTTTGATGATGATTGTTAAATATCTAATTCCTAACCTTGATATTACTGGAATGCAAGTTTTACCAACTGTTTTGCAGAGTAAAAGAATATTTACAGATGTGAAGCATAAATCTGCAAAGGTAATAGTTCCTTTATTTTTTCCTCTTGTCATGAGATCTATTCTCATTGACAGGCTTCCAAATCTTTATTCTTTGCAATTCTTTGAGGATATTGAAAGCCAAAACCCCATTAATCCTCCAACCACTTCACAACAACTGTCTATAGCCCCCTCCACAGTCTCTCAACAGAATGTGGTTGTAAAATCAAAGACAATCACAAAACTCCCAATCAAAAGAAAAATAATTGAGGGAGCAAGTGAGGATGAGGGAGAACAAGAAGCTGAAGTTCCACTTCAGAGAAAGAAGAGAGTTATAACCCCTAGACAAAAGCAATCCATTGCTTCCCAAAAGGCAGTGGAGGTTATAAGGAAAAACAGTGAACTGTCACCATCCACCCAAAAGGATGTTGACATTGAAGAAAGTTCCCAACCAGGAACACACTGTATAGAGTCTGCACAACCTCTTGTTCACCAACAAGAGGAAACCCAAAGAGAGAAAATAAAACAAAAGAGTGACACAAGGAGTGCACACACAGAGTTATCTTTTGATGTTCCTCAATTTTCAATGTCTGAGGAACAGCCAACACTCCAAACTGTACATTCTTCTCCTTTCTCTCCCACTCTTGATTCTTTTGATATACATATGATTGATTCTCTTGATTTTTTCCCAGAGGAGCCAATAATCGAGACAAGCTCTCACACAGATTCTATGGATAGATCCCTAGCCCAAGATAAACAAAGGGAACCCCCTATCCATGTTGTCACAAGCACTTCTCAAACCCCCACTTCTGTAGGACAGAGTGACACCATCCAAATGAGTGAGGATGTGAGAATAAATAGTGAGAGTCAGGCTCCTACCCTGGAAAAAGGAGAGAATATCCACATACAAGAGAGTCAAGTTTTAGATAGCTTAGAAAAAGGAGAGAAAGAGAAGCTGGGTGCCCAACCCCAGGCAAAAGGAGAGGGTGTAAGCAAGGATGAGATCCTTGAACAAAAGAAAAGAGAGAAATTTTCAGCAGGTATATTTTTACAATCTGCTGAAACCAGCTCACAAGAAGCTCAGGTTTCTTCTGCTCCCTCCACAAATATCCAAACAGAAGAAACTGAGAACATTTCAAGCACAGGGGATGCAGCATTACATGTGATATCAGAAATGTCTAATGCTGATTTTGAAGTTTTATATGGTCTGCAACAAAGACAAGACCACCTTTCTGCATTGAAGACAAGGCTTGCAGATGAACCTGTGCATGAAGAAGCTCTAGAAACAAATATTGATGAATGGTTGGATGCCACCTATTCCAACACACTGGAGGATGCAGCCGCCCAATTGAGGCAGGATTATGTGACCAACATAGGGTCAACTGCCTTTGCACCTTCAGTCAAAGATATTCTTAAAGAAGTAACCAAGGTGGATAAGAAACACACAAAGTTTCACCACTACTTGGTTACTAGAATAAATGGTGCAGTGAAAAGAATGGAGGAAAGGATGGAGTTGGCGACAGACAAAATCAGAAGGTGCTATGAAGGACACTTGCCAAGGAGGACTATTACTACCATTGATACACTTATCAAAGACAAGTCCAAGACTGACAGTCGACTTCAAGCCCTAGAAGCCAATATCCAACTCCTGATCCAAAAACAAGACAGAATGGAGCAACTCCTGATGCAGGCAATTCCACATTTGGCCACCTCCTCTCACCCTAAAGATGCTGATGTCAAAAAGGGGGAGAGTGGTCAATTCAAACAAAATGTTCCTGTACAAAAACCAAAATCTGGTCCTGTCCTTGATGCAGAATTGCAAGCAATGATGGACAGGATCTTAAAGAAACATTCTGATCTTCAAGCAGCAACAACAAAGTCAACAACAATAACAACAGCATCTCCTTCTTCCTCTGCACAAGCCCCTACATTCAAAGACAAAGGCAAGGGGGTTATGGTTGAAGATTCAAAGCAGAAAAGCACTGTTTAACCAGGACAACCTAAGCTAATGGGGGATGCTATGAAGACTGCTCATTTTCCCACTCCAGTTGAACTGATAGTTGATGGGAAAGTGGAGTTAGTTTATCCTCAAGAACAAAAGTTGATAGAATCTGATGCACTATTAGCTTAGAAACTTCAAGAGGAGGAGGATATGGCAGCAGCAAGGGAGGAGGAGGAGGCAAAGAAGAAGAGACTTTTATCAAGAAGGTCAAGTGCAAAGAAAGCAACCATAACCAAAAAGAAGAATAAAGAGATGGAAGAGGCTGAAAAAAAATCAAGGAGGAAACCCTTGGTTCAGGAATCTGCAAAGAAACCTGTAACCAGGGCAACTATCAAGAAGCCTACTTCTCAAGATCCTCCAAGGTCAACTGAGACTGCTTTGGTGGCTGTGAGTGGACCAACAAAACCACAAACAGTTTCATCAAAGAAGTCTTACAAAGTTGAAATGGCAAGTGCTGATGAAATAATAAAAACCCTGAAGAAAAGTACTAAGAAGATAGATCTGATCAAGGGTAAAAATAACAGAGAACTTCTTCATGTCTTTTTGAAGGATGGAGAGTCTTTGAAGTTCGAGAAGCCAGCCTTGGAGGGATAGACTAAGGAAAATTTGGAATGGTTGCTGACTGTTGTATTTGAAACTTCTGATCTCAACATGGATCTTCGAAGCCAGATTCGAAAGGTAATGAAGGTGAAGCATAAGGTGGATACAGTGTCGGAAGCTAATCCTAAACCTCTAGGATTTTGGTATGAGACTTTCCATGGAGAGAAAGTCTTCTTCAATTATAACAGAGATATCAACAGTGTAAATGAGAGACATATTGAAGGATTTATTAGTCTACTCAAGGATGCTGAAGATGAGATGGAGATTATTCTGAGAAAACTGTTGATAGAAAGGCTGGATGTGTAGAAGAAAAATAAAAGATGAAGTTGTTGAAGTTGGAGGTATGTTGGTTGTTAAATAAGCTATAATTTTTATTTTTGAAGCCAGACTTATAGGATTTAAACCTGAGTCTTGGTGGAAGCTGAACAACAGATCAAAGATCTTAGTTCAGAATACATTTGTAGATAGAAATTCTTTATTCTTTTTCTAAGTAATTGTAATGTTGAGTTTTGACATCATCATCAACCTTGAAATTATGCTTATCATTCTGATATTCATAATTAGGGGGAGACTGTTAGGTTTTTGAACATTTGATGATGATTGTCTTTAGATTACTTAGAGTACAAATGTATAGAAAGTGTTAATTAGTAACACTGAAGTTTTGTAGCTAGCAGTTATCTCTTTGTTTGTAATTCATTCATTCTTTGTAAAGAGATATAAATATTTCTTATTTGTAAGTAACTGCTGGAATAGTGTATCGAAGCTTCAGAAAGTCAAGATGTGTATTTGATCCGTTAGAATTTATAAAAAGGCTTATCGGAGACTAGGAGAACTGGTCAGAGATTAAAAAGATTTTATCTGTCGGAGACTAGTTTTGCCTATCGGAGACTAAGACTTAAGTCATCAGAGATTAAATCTAAAGGAGTCGGAGACTAAAAGCTTACGTCATCACAGACTAAAGTTAAAAGCATCAGAGACTAAGCTGATGTCATCGGAGACTAAGCTTTAACGCGTCAGAGACAAAACAATTCTATCGGAGGCTACACAAGCTGATGTCATCAGGGACTAAATGCACCAGACACTAATAGTGACGTCACTAGAGACTAAAGATGAAGCATCAGGGACTAATCGTGATTTATTTCCTGAAAGATACAGAGTTCGAATTAAAAAGGAATGTCTTCCACGTAAAGTAAAATATTATTGAAGACGTAGCTGGTAAGGAAACTAACCAGAAACCTGTTCCTATCGAAAAGGAAAGATTGTATTTGATTCGAATAAGGAAGCTGAATTTTATTCAGAATAGGAACTGAGTTAATGATAATTCAGTTGATATAGAAGCTGTAATTAGGTTTTTTACAGAGAATTGTAACTTCGAAGCTGTATAGGTTTTTCATAGTTTTGTATCTTTTCCTATACAGAATAGAAAAGAAGCTGACGATCACATTATTGTAATTGTTAGGATTTGTATTCAATTGTAAATCAATAAAGCAATTGTTTATAAATTGATTTGTGTTCTTGTTCTTTATATTCCGCAAGAAAAGTTAATTTCTTACAGAACAAGTAACTCAAAGAAAATTCAAAGAACTTGTATTCAACCCCCCTTCTACAAGTTCTCGGCATCTCACTGGGAAAACATCTAGTATTTCCTCAGTAGAGGCAGTTTGGTCATATGCATCATGAACAGGTAAATGCAAAGCATTATTTACTACAGCATGATCAATAGAATAAATAATATTATCATAACAAAAGTTTACCACAGGAGAGTTATCACTCTCATCTTGGATGTCAACAGTGGACCATATAGCTATGATGACTTCAGCGGCTTGCTCAGGAGCTTCGTAGATGGCATACGAGAGGGAAGATGTTTGTAGAAAATCTACAAAAGGATGGTACTGTGCTTTGAATTCGTTCTTGTTCACAATCCCAGCATGGTTAGTTTAGATAAAGTCGAAGTTGCCGAACTTGAAGCACATAGTCTTGGATGCCATTGTTGATACCTGTGAAAAGCTTGAAGAAATAATTTGCAAAGGAGTTAAATCTCACATATATGAGAGAGAAAGTTCATTGAGTGTATGAAATTGTAGTTGTGTTTGATTTTACTATTATCAAAGTGTAAAAAACATTTGCAATTCAAAGGATAGTAAACGGTTTTCGATCGTGGGTATATGAAGAATTACCAATTTACCCCTTATTAGAGACTGGCCTAGTCTCTACCACGTTCACTTATCAGAGACTAAAGTAGATTAGTCTCCGATAGGTTATTTTTAACTAGTCAGAGACTAATTAAAAACAACTATCAGAGATTAAGTTTGACTAGTCTCCGATAGGTTATTTTTAAGTAGTCAGAGACTAATTAAAAACAGCTATCAGAGACTAAGTTTGACTAGTCTTCGATAGGTTATTTTTTACTAGTCAGAGACTAATTAAAAACAGCTTTCAGAGACTAATTTTAGTCTCTCACTCAAATGTCTTCAGAGACTTAATTAAACTAGTCTCTGCTACATTCACTTTTCAGAGTTATGCAACAATCAAAATAATGATTATTAGCTACAAAAGATTTGTTTATACATACAGATTCATTCCATAAATTAAATTCTAGTTTTTTTTTTAAATTTTGTTCATCAAAAACAACTTCAATCTAGAAATTAGATTCTAGCTTCTCAAAACATAATAACTTGGTTTCTAAAGTTTTTGTCAATTTATAGGAGCATAATTCAGCATACCTAATTCATAGACTAACCTAGTGAATGTAGGTTGATCTAAAGGCTTTGTGAATATGTCAGCAAGTTGTAACCCAGTGCAATTGTGACAACCCCAAAATCCCCCACTGGATCAGGGCTTCGTCAAAAGAAGGAAAAGATAACCACACATCCAGTCATATATTAAATACTGGAAAAAAAGAAATACTGTACCTGCATGATCCCTCCTTATGTGAACGTACGTAGTCACATAAAATTCCTCTAGGTCAGGTGAAGAA
>CM025788.1:21782640-21818558 GCA_014636745.2 Centella asiatica
AGGAATTAAAATTTCATCTCAAATGAGGTATTTATAGAGTTCAAGAGCAGTAAGCTAAGGTTAAGCTTTAGGATAAAATGATTAGTTAATCTGGACGGTAAAACGGTTGTTCATCATGACTTTTTGACAACAAGCAACTGTTGTCCTACATGCATGAAGACTTAGCCACCTAAACAGTTCCTAATCAAACACGTAATTATCAATCTTCTGTAACCCTCTCCTCTTCTTCCATACTGTTTAATATAATCTTATATGGGATTTGCTAGTCTCCTTTTAATACTTTTTAAGGAACTTAACCTCATAATCACGGATATCACATCATCATAAAAATTTTCATTTGTGAATATGAATTTATCATTCATATTTAAAAGGGCTAACTTCCAAGCAAAATTATAATAACACAAAATAAAATTATTTCTTAGCATAAAATACATTTAAAATTTTCGGGTTCTCACAGCAATTCAATGGTTCCTTCACTAACATGTTCTCTAATGAAGTGATAATGTATATCTATATGTTTTGTTCTTGAATGTTGTACTGGATTTTCAATTATTGCTATGGCACTTGTATTATCACAATAAATAGGAATTTTGGATAGTGACATACCATAGTCTAGGAGTTGATTTTTGATCCACAAGATCTGAGCACAGCAACTCCCAACTGCAATGTATTCAGCTTCAGTCGTTGAGGTTGACACTGAATTTTGTTTCTTGCTAAACCAAGAAACAAGTCTACCCCCAATAAATTGGTAGCTTCCACTTGTGCTTTTTCTGTCAAGCTTACATCCTACATAGTCAGCATCTGAATAGCCAATTAGTTTAAAATCAGATTATTTAGGATACCATAACCCAAGGTTTAGGGTACCCTTTAGATATCTGAGTATTCTTTTAACAACAATTAAATGTGACTCTTTAGGGTCAGTTTGAAATCTTGCACACAGACATGTGGCAAACATTATGTCAAGTCTACTTGTAGTTAGATATAAAAGTGAGCCTATCATGCCCCTATAGCTAGTTATATCAACTTTCTTTCCTTTAGTATCCTTATTTAGCTTAATGGCTGTAGCCATGAGTGTTTTTGCAGATGCACAATCAACGAGATCATATTTTCTTAGTAAGTCCTTAATGTACTTGGACTGACTAATGAAGATTCCATTAGTTGACTGTTTTAGTTGTAATCCTATGAAAAATGTTAACTCACCCATCATACTCATTTCATATATAGACTGCATCAGCTTTGAAAATCTTTCACATAGTTTTTCATTTGTAGATCCAAATATAATATCATCCACATATGTTTGCACAAGTATTAAATCAGAACCTTGTTTTCTATAAAAAAGTGTTTTATCTATGATACCTCTAACAAATTATTTTCAATTAAAAACTAAGAGAGAGTATCATTTTAGGCTCTGGGTGCTTGTTTTAATCCATAAAGTGCTTTATCTAACCTGTAGACATGATTTGGAAACTTGGGATCTACAAAACCTGGTGGTTGTTCAACATAGTCCTCTTCTTCCAACTTTCCATTCAAGAAAGCACTCTTGACATCCATCTGGTACACCTTGAAGTTTTTATAGGCTGCATGTGCCAAGAAAATCCTTATTGCTTCAAGTCTTGCAACTGGTGCAAAGGTTTCTTCATAGTCAATTCCTTTTTCTTGAGATTAACCCTTTGCTACCAATCTTGCTTTATTCCTTGTGATTGTACCACCTTCATCTAATTTGTTTCTGAAGACCCACTTGGCACCAACTATTGATCTATTCCTTGGTTTGGGCACCAATCTCCAGACTTTATTTCTTGTGAATTGGTTTAGTTCTTCCTGCATGGCTATTACCAGTCAGGATCTTGAAGTGCTTCTTCAATTTTCTTTGGCTCAATTTTTAACAAAAAATTGAGATAAAGACACTCATTTTGTGTTGCGCTTTTTGTATTGACTCCTTCCTCTAAATCTCCAATAATTAAATCTGGTGTATAATCTCTCAACCAAGGTCTTGCAGGTGGAAGATTTAATCTTGAGGACGAGGCTTCATTTTCTAGATTGACATTGTCCAATCTAGTTGTTGGATCAGAGACTATTCCCCCTAAACTAGTGACTTCTTCATTATTAGCTCCCCCTGAGCTATTTGTCTCATCTTGACTGTTGATTTTAATAGTCTCTGGTGTCTTTGATTGTGCATTTGTGTTACCAGTTCCTTGTGTTTCATCAGATGCTAATACTCTAGTCTCTGATATAGTATTAGTCCTTGGTACTTCATGCACAACCGTTAACTCCCCCTCACTTATTGAAGGAAAATTGTCATCTATGAGTAATTCTTCAATCTCTGATGGATCCATCCATGCATCCAATTCATTTTCAAATCTGAGAGTTTCATGCAATCCTTGACCAATCATTCCTGGAATCTTGGTATCATCAAAAATAACTTGAATAGATTCCACAATGACCTTTGTTCTTAGATTATACATTCTATATGCCTTGCTTGATAGAGAGTAACCTAAGAAAATTGCTTCATCAGATTTGCTATCAAATTTTCTTCTTGTCTCTGATGAATCTCTCAGAACAAAGCACTTACAACCAAACATATGCAGAAACTTGAGAGTTGGTTTTCTCCCAGTCATTAACTCTTAGGGTGTTTTGTTGTAAGTCTTGTTGATCAAGGACCTGTTCTGTGTGAAGCAAGCAGTACTAATTGCTTCCTCCCAGAAATAGGTTGGAAGCTTTGATTCTTCTAGCATTGTCCTTGCTACTTCAATAAGGAGTTCTTGGAGCTGAGAATTGATGAGATATCCCTTTTTTAGTGCAGAATTCATTTACTTGGGTATTTTTGAATTCTGTTCCTCTATCACTTCTTATAACCCTTACTGTTTTTCCTGACTCAATTTCTGTGACGACCCCAAAATCTCTTACTGGATCAGGGCTTCGTCAAAAGAAAGAAAAGATCACCATACATCCATTCATAGTATAAATACTGGATAAGGGCAGTATTAAAGAGTTATTACAACCCAAGAGTAATACAATTACAGCGAAAGCTATTACATCATCTTTAATTACATATGAAAATCCTCACTACTTCTAATGTCTTCCTTCCTTCCTTAATATCTTCCTTCCTTCCTTCCTTCTTGTTATTAAAAGAGTAAATAACTTAGTAGTTTATCATCTTTGCTTTCTCCTTATCAGAGGGTTCAACCTTAGCATTTTGTCCTGCAAGACATTATAATTTAACATGGGTGAGCGATTTACGCCTAGCAAGTATATACACATCGAAGAAGTATATAAAAAATTTAAAGGAATGTATCTGGAACATCGAAGGAAGTTCAAATCTGTTTGTGAGGCTTGGTGAAACAATGCCAAGGCCTCAGAAATCTTCAAAGATCATTGAGGATTCACTGATGATACACAACTTGTGATCCTCCTTGAAGAAAGACAGGTATACACCTGAGCATAACTTTCTCAAAATATCCATCGGGGGCTAAACCCGTGGATCTGCTAACCATACAGTACACAGCTGGCCAAACTGGACCGCATGATCCCTCTTGAGTGGACTACGTAGTCACTTATCATTCCTCTAGGTCAGGTGAAGAACATATCAGCACCTTTCCTTTCCTCTTGCCAACCATCTGGCATAACCCATTTAAGGGACATCATTCTCATGCCCTATTTAAGAGACATATCATTCTCATTCATTATCACGGATATAATATTAAAAAAATAGAATCAAAGATCAGTTATATCCATGCATTATCATTCATATCATGCTAGCAGAATCTAAAGCATAGCATGCTCAATCATAAAAGCAATTGAAACATATAATTCAAGCCTTGCACGCATATCGAATCAAATGATAATGCGTTAAACTGAAATAAACATCAGATTGAATATATATACTTGCATCAACTTGCAATAAACATAAGATTTTGAATATACTTGCCTCAGTCCTTTGCTCACAAACAAATTCAATTTACTTGAGAGGGAAAGATTCTGTAAAATATATATATCTCAAAATAAATTTAGTACTTAGGTTAAAATATGAGAGAAAGTGCATATGTGATGTCCTTAAACTTGTAATGTTTTCAAAACGGCTATAAAACTGTTTAGGGTGAATACATAATTAAACATCATAAATAATTTTAAGAAAAATAATGTTTTATAGTTTTGAAGGCAGATTGCGCATCAGGGGATAATCTGCTACGTCAGGGAATAATCATTCATCAGGTGTTAATTACCCGCAGGGAATGACTAGTCATCAGGGGTAACTAGTCGTCAGGGGATGTCTCACCCGTCAGGGGATGTCTCTCGGCCATCAAGGGATAGCCGTCGACCATCAGGGGATAATTCACTCATCAGGGGATAATTCCCTCACCGCCAAACTCATCGGTTGGTAACTTGACTATCACTGAACTTCATCAGGGGATAACCTGTTCAGCGCCAAACTCCTCGGGGAAAAGTAGTTCAGCACCAAACTCAGTTAGCCATCGCCAAACTAGTCGGGTGGAAACTTGTTCAACGTTGAACTTACTAAGTCATCGCTGAACTCGTCAGTGGGTGATTTGCTCAGCACCAAACTCCTCGGCTGTCAGGGATGATTTGTTCATCGCCAAACTCGACAGTCATCGCCAAACATTTTGGAAACTAACCTTTTTAGTCATCAGGGACTAACCTCCTTTCCTTCATCAGAGACTAACAACTTTCCTTCATCAGAGACTAACTCATCTCATCAGAGACTAACTTAAGACTTGCCTCAGATATAGTGGTGTCTTCGTCGTTCCTCCATGGGTGGCGTGCTTAACCATATCTATCCTTAGGTCAAAACTCTTTATTCTCTCATGGATACATAACATTTCCTACGGTCTGCATGCCCCCCCTAAACATGGTTTAGAGTTCAAAACTCAAGTTGAAGAAAATACTCAAGCATGGGGTTGCAACTACTGACAAAAAGAATGTTTGGTAGTTAAGGGCTTGTCTATCAGGGGTGGTCAACAATATTACACCCATCTTGGATAGCTTTTCGAATAAAAACATTAACTCTGGGTGTTAAGAGCATGCATCGAATCATACTTTTGGGAATAAATGAACAAGGCTTTAAACTTGATGTGCATGACAGAAACAAAGTGTAAGAAATGACTGGTGAGGAAAAGAAATGACTGGTGAGGAAAGAGTGGTTGCAACGGCTGCTACTGTCCATCGGTCATTTTTAATACCCCACTTTAGGGTAATGATGGAGGTGATGCACATTAAATGCTACTGTCCCTTAGCAGTCAGGTTTTAAAAATAAAAACGGGTACTGTAGCTAACCTGTTCACACACACATCAGCCCCTCTCACGTGAAGGATAATTATCACACTTCTTTTAGATACACGAAATAGAATTAAATAAATATCCATTTGAAAACTTGTGTTCAAAATACATTTAAAACCCTTTTGGACATCACACTGCCATTGAATTTTTCATAAGAAAATATAATTTTCATCATTTATACCCAATAATAATTTAAACCTTCATGCAGAAAATAAAATAAATAATTCTCATAACAAAATTCATTAATATTTTCGGGTTCTCACAATTTCTACTTTCTTGATATGATCAATAATCAACTGAGCAGCTTCATCTTTTGAGTGAAGGTATTTTACCCAAGTATACCTTGTGTGATCATCCACTATAACCAAAGCATATTTGTTTCTTAATATTGACATCACATTCACTTGACCAAATAAGTCCATATGTAATAACTGTAAAGGGTCAGTGATTGATGTTGCTGGTTTACTCTTGAATGACACACTTTTTTGTTTTCCTTTTTGGCATGAATCACATAACCCTTCTTCTGTAAATTCCAGTTGAGGAATGCCAGCTACCAATCTTTTTCTCACCAAATTGTTGATGTTTTTGAAGTTTAAGTGGGAGAGCTTCTTATGCCAAAGCCAACTTTCATCAGCTGAGGCTTTGCTATAAAGGCATGTGACTTGATCAGTGGAAGAGATTAGGTTTGCAGTGTACAAATTACCTTTTCTTTTCCTTGTCAATATCACATTTCCAAATTCCTTGTCAAACACCTAGCATTGATCTTCTTTGAAGATGACATAGAATCCTCTATCACATAGTTGACTCACACTTAACAGATTGTGCTTTAAGCCATCAACTAGTGATACCTCAGTGAAGATGACATCTCCATGCTCAACATTGTCATAACCCTTTGTATGGCCTTTGCTGTCATCTCCAAAAGTTACCTTAGGGCCACTCTTTTCTTTATACTGTGTAAGCAGGGACTTGTCTCCTGTCATGTGCCTTGAACATCCACTATCCAAGAACCACGATTTTTTTTCCCTGCACAGTAAGAACAACTAGTTAGAATTTTTTGGGACCCAGATTTTCTTGGGTCCTTTCTCACTAGTTTTAGAACCAAGACTTGACTCAGATGGAGTTGATTGTCTTTTATAATTTTTAACTTTTATTGGACAACCAATAGTCGTGCTTCTTGAAGGTGAAAGACTGCCAAGTTTAGAATTTTCACAATTATTGCAAAGATGGTTAAACCTTTTTACAGGTGATTTTTCTTTAGTTATCTTTGTTGGTGCAATCTCTACTATAGGAACTCTATTTTTACTCCTACAATGTATAGCTATGTGGTTGGGATTTCCACATATGTGACATGTTTTTCTAGGAGAATCAGGCATTCTAGCATAATTAGTATATTTATTGATGCCTATTTTTCTATTCTTATTCCTTCTTCCATTGCTAGACTTCACTGACTTTTTAACCTTAGACTCAGTAAGATTTTCCAATTTCTTGTTTAATTGTGTATTGGTCATGAATCTAACATTCAATCTTTTGCTTCCACTCTTTTCAACAGTATTCACTGAATTTTGATCATTCTTTATAACTGCAATGACATGTTGACTTTGAGTTTTGATAAATTTAGGTTCAATAACTGGTGTGACAAAATTAATTCTTTTAATGGGAATTGGCTTGTTAGTTATGGAGTTAGCAGCTTCAAAAATCTCTTCTATATTTGTTTTCTTACCTAGGTACTCATCTTAACCTAGACCAGATTTTTAACCTACCATTTGACTACCTACCGAGTCTGACAACTTTTTAGAGGATTGGTTCCACTGTTTTATCTTAGCCTGTTCATGTTCAAGTTGTTCGACTTGTTGGGTTTCGTACCAGCAAACGCAGCGGAAAAATACGGATTTAAAATAAAACAAAACGAAACCCAAACCCGAGGATCTATGCGAAACAGTTTAATACAGATAGTTCAAGATTTTACCGATTAAAAGTGCGAATCTGAAACTTTGGTGAAGGTGTTGATCGTCTCCAAATCTTTAACGCAACCCAACTGGACAGCGTCTCTACGGTATCCACACGAACACCCGCGAACCGTCTTACGATTCGAGCAAAAAGGATAACAGTACTAGCTGTAAATAATCTGTATCTCTTTTATCTCTCTTAACCTCACGTCAAAACGTTGGTTGTTCAAGAGAAAAATTCTATATCTATCTCTCTATCTCTACTAGAATAGCTGATATATCATGTATATATAGCCTTCTATAGAGTAGATTCCAAAACCTAATCTAATTAGGAGATTAGAATCCGAATCCTATATTCATTAGATATATATATTTAATCAAGTCTCACTTAATTAATATATGTACAAATAAATATATATTCGTATTTCCTTCTAAAGGACTCTTCTTCATACAGATTACATATATATATATATATATATATATATATATAATTTAAAGTCATGATTTAATTAAATCAATCTTATTGATATATTAAAATCATTGACATTTAAATTATATCTCCTTGACGAATGTTCTATGTGTGTGACCCTGTAGGTTATTATTACGTTGGCAATAATTTTAAATCACATTACAAAATTATAAACAGTGAGCGGCATCTAGTAATACATCACTGTTACCCAAGTAATAATAAAGTCATAGATTAGACGTTACCTTTCGTGACCAATGTTTCAATGTAACTTAATCCTTTTAACCATGATATCTAAGATTAAATTCAAGGCATGGATGTGTCATCCTCTTTATAATTTAATCTCAGTTTTCTTGATCAATGAGTAAACTATATGAAACAAATCTCTATTTGAGCATGGCCATGCATTTCATAGTTTCACTCAATCAAGAGGCCTATAGATATCACCCCTAATTTATAGGAGGGTTAAATTCCATCTACATCATTCCCATTTCTCACATAACTCATTATGCATCCAACAATCACCTTTATCGTCCACCCGGTTAAAGGTGACTTTTGATAACGTCAAAATGCATAACTCCTTATGTAGAAATGTCATGACTTCAGGTCGAAGGACCATTACATCATTGTCACTATGAGAATTACTTATGACACATAGCATAACGCTCCATGTAGAATTCTCATGGTGGGTCTGTCCAGTACTATGTTCTCTAACATGTACCTATGTATCAACTTAATATATCTCGTATATATTTATGACCAATGAGATATAGCCATCAGTTAATCCACATACTAGTCTCAATGTATTATTGTTGTCCCACTGACAATGATACTCGACTAGGGACATTTAAGAATAATGATACTTTACATACTTATATGATCTCATATTCAAGTCACATACTTGAATCCATATAATTAGTATCATTCTTCTAAGGACATTTATTATGTTAACATTTATATTACGCAGTAAATAAAACATAATAAAAGTAATTATCATTTAACCAAAAAACATAACATAAACATGGTGTCACAATCATTACATAATTGGCCACTAGGGCATACACTCTAACACGACTAAGTAATATTCCCTCTTTTTCAAAGCATCAATCATGTGATGGGCTTTATCTAACTCAGACTTAATAGCATCAAATTGTATTATTCTTTCTTCAAGAAATTTATTTCTATTTAAGAGTTGGTCATGTGATTCTTTAATTTTGGTATGTTCAATAGTCAATGATCTAAAACTAACATGCAAATTAGAGATATCTTTTTGTATGCTTTCTATACTAGATGTATCAATTAAATTAAGCACATTAAAGTTCTGAGTTGCATCACATAGCCTTGTAGAATCACTTGGCTCATTAGTTCGAGCCATCAAAGCAAAGTTGACAATTTCTTCCTCAGAGTCATTGTCAATCCAATCTTTACCTTCAGTAATCAAGGTCTTGCTCTTCGATTTGTACTTTTTATCAGCAAGGTCATTCCCTGATTTTCTATTCTTTTCATCCTTAGACCTTTCTGTAGATCTAGGCTTCTTGCACTCATTGGCAAAGTGCCCTAACCCATCATAATTGTAACATCTAATCTTCTTTTTGTCAAAGGTCACAGTTTGACCTTCTCGTTTTGGGTTAAGTTTCCTTGATGATCTTCTCCCTTTCCTGCTAGCTCTAAATTTTTTGAATTGCTTCACCATGAAGGCCATGAATTCGTCCATGTCATCATCAGTGTTGGATTCAGTTTCTTCATCAGTCGAGCTTGTAGTGTAGGTTTCATCATCAAGCTCCTCATGAGACTTCTTTGTCTCAACCATTAGTGTAACTCCTTTGTCCCTGCCATGCATCTTTTCTCTTTGCTCTACTTCTAGTTCATAAGTCTTTAGATTTCCATAGAGCCTGTCCAATGTGAGAATGTCCAAATCATGAGCTTCTCTTACTGTAGTTGTTTTTGCATCCCAGCTTGGTGGGAGTGCCCTCATAAATTTGTTATTAACATCTTCATTGTCATAGGACTTTCCAAGTATTTTTAGGTCATTGAGTAAAGCATTGAATCTATCATAAATTGATGTTATTGATTCACTAGGCTTTGCTTGAAAGAATTCATATTGTTGTGTTAACAATGACCTTTTATTCTTTCTTACTTGGTCTGTCCCCTCACATATGACTTTGATGGTGTCCCAGATTTGTTTTGATGTTATGCAGTTGATGATGCTTGTGAACATATTTTTATCCAATCCATTGTAAAGTATGTTCATCACTTTAACATCATTCAATACTTACAACTTGTCTTCATTGGTATAATCACTTTCTATTGCAAGTTCAAAGTGTTCAGGAATAATTGTTCCTTCCATAGTTTTTGAAGGATCAAATTTCCTTGGTTGATAGGGACCCTTCTCAATCCTATCAACGTATTTGGGATCGGTTGCCCTTAAGTGCATATACATCTTTTGTTTCCAGATGGGATATTCTTCTCTTTTTAAAACTGGAATTTTGGTTCCACCATCACGATTTCCTGCATATGCTATTATGTTGGAGCTGCTTCCTTCATCACTGGCCATCTCTAGATCTTGTTAATTGAAATATATCAATTAATATGCTCTGATACCAATTGTTGTCCCAGTAAAATAACCTAGAACTTGTAGAAGGGGGGTTGAATACAAGTTCTTAGAATCTTTTTTAAAATTCTTGTTCTTTAAAGTAATATAACTTGCAGAAAATAAAGAACAAAAACAAAAACAAATTTATAAACAATTTCTTTTATTGATTAACAATTGATTACAAATTCTAACAATCACAAACCAATTGTCAACTTCAATTCTTGTACTGTATATATAAAAATCTATGAAAACATACAGCTTCTAATACAACTCTGTAAAATTAATTACAACTTCCAAATCTGAAAAAAAAAATGTAATTCAGCCTCTAATCCTATTCAATATATGTTTTCTCTATGTAACATTGGGATAGGTTCTCTTTTTCATTTCATAATGAAAAACTATATATCTCTCTCTAGTTAGTTTCCTAACCAGCTTCGTCTTCAATATCTCTTCAAAGTCCATGTAGAAATCAACTTCTAATTCAAATAGACCTCTGTACTGCATTAGAGAATAATTTTACTTTAGTCTCTGATTGCTTCAACTTTCGTCTCTGATCAGCCGTTTAGTCTCCGACAGCTTAAGCTTAGTCTCTGATGCTTTAATCTTAGTCTCTGATGGTTTAATCTTAGTCTCTGATGACTTAAGATTAGTCTCTGACAACTTAAGATTAGTCTCTGATGCTTTAAGCTGTAGTCTCTGATAAGTTTTTGCCTTAGTCTCCGACAGACTAAACATAATCTTTGACTTGTTGAACTCTCTAATGCACTTCTGGTAGTCTCTTATAGAACATATCAACTTACTCTTATATAAAAATAAATTACATGAATCAGAGAATAAACTACCAGTTACAAAAATCCAAATGCTATAAATTAGCACTAACTGTATATTTGTATATCTAAGTATTCTAAATACAATCATCATCAAATGTTATAAAACCTAACACTCTCTAACTCTGAAAATTGTTTATGCC
Source organism: Centella asiatica (assembly GCA_014636745.2). NCBI lineage: Eukaryota > Viridiplantae > Streptophyta > Magnoliopsida > Apiales > Apiaceae > Centella > Centella asiatica. The sequence goes on from CM025788.1 coordinate 21,793,908, forward strand.
ATGATTCAAAATGTAAAAATAGATACAAGGAAATTAAGTTTTGATGATCTGGTTATTAAAATAGGTAGTTATATTATGTCAGATTTTTATCCATGATTATTAAAGATCAACTACTTAATCTATTTTTTGAGAATGATGACATAACAATAAAATTTATACACAAACGAAGAGGCTATTCAATGGGATAAGCAACAAAGCCTACACAAATGAGCCATTTGTGCTTCCACAAGACATGGCACATGTAAACATTGCAACCCAATATACTTTTCAACCTCCTATTTCTCCTACTTTTACTACAATGGCTTAGACAACTACCACTTCTCATCCTGCCCAAGTAGTACAACTGTGACAGCCCCAATTTCCTAACTATAGGTCTGCGTTGTCAGTTTAATATTAATTATTCAGACGTAGACCTTTCGGTGGAAAATTGGGTTGCCAAAGGGGGAATACAAAGAGCTATCACAGAAAAACCTCTTTTCTTTATAATAATAATTAAAAGTAGAGTATACACAGTGATTATTACAAACATTATTTTGAAAGTTCTTAGCAGCGGAATATCATATCTTTTTCTTGAAAACAAAACAAGATCAAACCAACCAAAAATCCTATTTATGAGCCTCAGACTGCCAGATCTATTGGTACTGACATGACCTTTCTTTACCCTTAGAACCTTCTTATTTATTGGGTTGAACTGAAAGAGAATCAAGCAAGTATGAACAACAAATGCTCAACAAGTTATATAATATAGGACATCTAAAATAAATCTAGATAAGAAACTAGATCGAAAAATCAAAATAGCGTTATGATCTCAACTGATGAATTCAGATGGAGAGAATCTATATCTTTGGATAGAAGAAATATTGGCAATATCATGCCTCTGTAATGAAGAAATAAGGAATCCACATAAGTCCTCAGACGTCTTTTAGTACTATGACTTAGTTGATCATCTCTCTTATGACGTCTTTTAGTACTATGACTTACTTGATCATCAATTCTGTTCGGCATAAGGGCCTACTGATAATATCTCTTACCACATGACAATAGCGGGCCAATGTTATTTCATTGTGGTCTACTATGTACATACGTATGACATTTAATAGTAGACTTAATTACATCTACATTCTCATGGGCCCGGCAGAATAGAGTATCCTATTCTCATATTCGGGTTGATTTCCCTACTCATAGTAAAGTCCTTATAGTGGATAGGATTTCAATACCTTAGTGGAATTTACCAAGGTGACTACATAGCATCCTTGTAATTTCAGTGAGGGTCTTGACATCAGGGGACATACCAAGGCAATCACACAACATCCTTGTAGTCTCAATGAAGTCATAAGGTATTTATTAACCTTGTCAAAAAAACTAAATAGCTCAAAATGTCATGTATTAACTTGAAACCGATAAATGCTTGTAAACAAAATATTAAAATCAAGCACTTCTTAAAATAGTATTAGCTTCAGTTGAGTAATTAATTCTCTATCAGTATGCATACGAAACAATTATGTATATGTAAGAAGAAAAGTTTAAGCAGTTACCTGCCATAGCTTGACACAGATCGAATTAATTGATCATGTGTTTAATTTGAGATAAACATCATACTTACCTTTATATCTATATAAATATTTGTGTGATATATTAAAAAGATGATAAATATATCACTCCAAAATAAATTATGTATAACTGAACAACTAAGTTATACATTGGAAGAATAATAACAAATGCCTTACTTTCCTTGACCGGGGTGACAACGTATGATAGGTCTGCGGAATCTGTTTTATAAATCATAAATGATTAACAAAAAATTAGAACTATATACTACCATGCTTAGGTAATAAAGTTATAATATTTAAGTCATGCTAAGTCTGCATTAGGGGATGGATTCTACTTGTCAAGGAATAAGCTTTATACTATCAGGGTATAGTTCACAGCCATCAGGGGATAGCTTACAATTGTCAGGAGATAGCTGTTAGGGGATGGTTTACTCATCAGGGAATACTTACCATTAGGAGATAATTTACTCATTAGTGGGTAACTACCCGTCAGGGAATAACTACCTATCAGGGGATGCATTGCCCGTCAGGAGATAGACTACCCATCAGGGGAGAACTACCCGTCAGGGGATAATGACCCATCAGGGGATGATTTGTTCATCGCCAAACTCGTCGGTATTAGACTTGACTATCGCCAAACTCTCTTGGCTGTTAGGGGATGATTTGTTCATTGCCAAACTTGTCGATAATCTATTTGACTACCGCTAAACTCACTTGGCTGTCACCAAACTTGTCGCCTAACTTATTTGGCCATCAGGGGATGACTCTGGGTCATCAGGGGGTGACTCTCGGTCATCAGGGGGTTGACTCTCGGTCATCAAGGGGTGACTCTGGGTCATCAGGGGGTGACTCTGGGTCATCAGGGGGTGACTCTGGGTCATCAGGGGGTGGTTTGAGAGGATGTTTATCCTCCGATAGCTAAAATAACCTATTAGAGACTAATAGTTTATTCATCGGAGACTAGCATGTTTTGCCCATCGGGGACTAACATGTTTTACTCATCGCAGACTAACATTTTTTTAGTCATCAGAGATTAGTAATATGAAGAATATTTCTAAGAGTATAGAGATTATCCATGTGGTTTATCTCTAATATAATTCAAGGTTTCATGGAGGTTTCTATTCAAGCTAAATGACTAATAATGAAAATACATAACTTAATAAAAGCACTTAATATTTACCTAGTAAGCTTCCGATTCTGTAGAACAAGCGATAGGAATATTATCATGGGTTTAAGGAGTTTATGTGTTTGAGAGAGTGTTGTGAAGAAAATGAGTAGTAGTGGTTTCCTTATATAGGCGCTTAGGAAATGAAAATATCTAAGATATTTCTCACTTAGATTAATATCGGACTTGAAATCTACTAAATTACTACAATATGCTAACAATTACGGTTACACGTAAGTATGATAAGTATGAGTTACTATTAGGTATCAAATGGTCATACAAACTACTAATGACTCAACTTTTAATATGTTTACTCATCGAGAAGGGATTCAACATCTGTAACGCCTCATCATATGGGGTAACTTATTCAGCCTTCTCCCCATAATTGTACTATCACATAAATTAATTTCGGTAATATCTTATACCAAGAATTAATTTCATATTACCACATAGTAATTACTCAACCATTAGTAATTACTCAACTATCCTTCCTATTATATTAGTATCACATAAATTAATTCTGGTAGTATCTTACGCTAGAAATTAATTTAATAATAGTAGTAATAATACTAAAAATTATTTCATTTGGTATTTATGAAAAAAATAATTTGTTATACACACAAATAAATTTGACCAAAATTTATTTATTAATAGTCTTAATGTTATAATAGTAGTTACCTAAATTTGGGGTATTACAACAACCCTCTTTGGAAAAAAAAACTCTCAATAGCCCAATCCTTAGTCTCCCAAAAGTCTAAGGGTACTAAAAGAAAAACAGCAGAAGTAACGGCAACAACTGAGGGGGAACAAGGAGAGAGAGTGGTTGGCTTGAAAGAGAAGAAGAAGATTTAAAAGAAAACCAAGAAAGATGCCCCCAAACCAAGCCAGATAATATCCTCTCAAAAGGATACTGATCTTGATAAGGAACAAAACACAAGTGAGTGCACACACAAGTTCTTTATCTAAATCTTTTGATGGATCACCTCCTCACTCTGTTATATTGCCAACACTCCCCTCTACACCTCTCCTTTCTTTCTCTTTACCTCAAATTTCTTTAGATGTCATGACACAAACTCTAAGTGTCATGACATCAAATCCTCCAACTTCTCATTTCTTGGAGGAGCCAATTCGATATAATTCAGTGACTGAGCATCAGGATCTGTTAATGTGTGATTCTTTTCTCAATGATCCAATCATTGATGACCAAATAGGGAATATAGGTACCAATGTAAATACTTCTTCTATAAGTACCAATACTGCTCCCATTGTACAGAGAGATAAATCTCCTTCCAATCCTCAACTCTTATTTGTGGACATACTTCTTGTAGATGCTTTGTTAATGTTGTCCACCATTTATGAGAACCAAACCAATAGGAGCCCTATTAGGACTATACAAAGTGAGGATGAGAATTCACATAGTGAAGAGAGGCAAGGTCAAACCCCTGAGAGGACTTTGGCAAAAGGAGATACTATAAGTACTGCTTTAGAAGGCAGTGAAAAAGGAGAGATACAAAGAGATGCCATAGAAGACACAAAAAAAGGAGAGCAAGAAGGAAGCAAGGATGAGATCCTTGATATATCGAACAGAGAGAAAACTCTGTTTATGTAGATACAACCAGTTCTTCATCTAGTAATAAAGATGACACTCCAATGGGTGAATTTTTACAACCCATAGGAGTTGATTATTACTATCAAAAGAACCCAATGATAGATACAATAAAACTTCTCACACAAGAGATCTCACGTACAACAGATCCTATCGTAGTCAAGGTCTTGAAATCACAGATCATGATAGGAACATCTACGGACGTTGAGTTTCACAAGCTCCAAACTACTTATAGTGAGAAAATAAGTAATGTACAGAAAATGGTTGATACCTTTGCCATCAACAACTCACTCCTCAATTTCAAGAAACTGACAGACAGTGTTGACCAACAACTCTCTTCTTTCAACATAAGATTGAGAAAGATGGAAGCTTTACAACAAATAATGGCTGACAACCTTCAAGAACTTCTTCAAGTCATTACCCCACTCTCAACTTCCACTGATGATGCTGCCAAAAAGGGGGAGAAATTATTGTTGCTGAGAAACTCAAAGCACTACCATGAGGGAGTATGACTACTCTTTCTTCACAAAACGCTCCAATGGCTAGAAAAGACAAGGGCAAGGGTATCCTGATTGAAGAACCTAAAAAGAAGAACTTTATTCAATCAGGACCTATTGAAGTTCTAATAGATGGGAAAATGGAGCTTGTTTTTCCTCAAGACAAGAAGCTTGTGGAAACTAATGCACTCTATGCATAATAACTTCAACAAGAAGAGGAAATGGCTGTGGAGAAGGAGACGAAAGAAGAGAAGAGAAGTGTCAAGCGAAAAGCCTTGAGAAAAACTCAACTTAAGAAAACTTAGCTCTCCAGAGGTGCACAAGGGATAAAAGTAAAGACAACACAAAAAGGTCTAATGCTCAGGTACCTTCAACATCCCTTGTTGTTACTAAACCAAAATCATCTAAAGCCAAAGTTCAAACTCCTCCTCCTGTAATATATGTACCACCTACATTAGCTGAATTTTTAATGAATGACAGGCTAAAGAGCTTGACATAGATGGACTCCATGAACAACATAAATGTCAGAGTATAGAGCAACAAAGAAAAAGTCATTGTCATCCAAATGAGGAGTAGGTCATAGTTCACAATCTCCTTTGACTGCTACATGAAGATGGATGCTGAACAACTTGCCCTAGCCAAGCAAGTTGTGCCCAATACAACGCCATTAAACAGAGACTTAATGGGAGAACTTGAGAAGCTAAGGAAAGCCATCAATGACATCAGAAACTTGCCCACAGCCATGGAAAAACCCTTGAAGTTATACTATAAAGCTGTTAATGGGCAAGAGAAGAATATAAGGGAAAAAGATGTTGATGAGCTTGACCTTAAGGAGGTAATGCATGTTCTAACCCAGATTTCTTATCACAAGAATGAACATGTTATCAAGTTTAGAGTCATGTTTTTCAAGAAAGTATTGAAGGAGATTGAAGAGACCAGAGCTGATGATAGAATCTCATCAGTTGTAAGGGATGCTCCCCTAGTAAAAGGATTTAAAGGATATACAAAGATAATCACAAGCTTCATGGGTGTTCAGTTCAAAAACTCCAAAGGGGAGATAGCCATTAGCGCACTAGGCAAGTTATCAGTGGATATTTTAAGGACTTGAAAGTGTCAGGGAATGTCTAGTTGTACTTCATGTTCAAGTATTCAGCACATCAGACATTCAAGGAAATGCCAACAAAGTATCAATGATTAAATTTGTGAGTATTTGAACAGGCATCAGTGGATAAACCTGCTAGGGGATACCGTCAGGGAATGACATAATACTACATCAGGGAATACCATCAGTGGATAACTTGACTGTTAGGGGATACCATCAGGGAAGAACTTAACCGTTAAGGGATACAAATAGGGCATGCCATCAGCAGTTGAGTCTGTTAGGGGTTATCATCAAGGGATAGCCTAAACACTACATCAATGAATAATATCAGTGCATAGCATTGGTTCTTAACATCAGGGGATCAAGAAGTACTGATCTAATTCTACATCAGGGATTAACATCAATGAATAGTGAATCACTGATAAAGTTAACATCAGCGCTTGTCATTAGGGGATACAGAAGCACCGATCAAGTCAACATCAGGGGATAGTTAAGATCTAATCCACACGTCATCAATAATTAAGAGATATGCAGTGATACTTGGCATAGAAGCAATGGTATATCTTGGAAGATGTTCCTTGAAATCTGGTGGTCCAATAACAACCTTTACACTAGGAACGCATGGAGAACAGTGACTGAGTAGAAGCAAGTATAACCAATAGCATTTTGACACTTGTAACTCCAAAAGGACAATGACAAGACATACTTCAGCAACGTTGAAAAAGAAGCATGACAAGCACATGAGCTCTATCTCTGTTTTTCTATATATGAAATAGTTGTTACACACTACCAGTAACACAAGAGAGAGAAAAACAACATACATATTAAATTAGAAATATCTATATCATCTTCATACACTAGAGAGAAGTTTTGTAATAGTTTTTGAGAGAAATATTCAGAGAGAAATCGTAGCTGGTGTGTGAAATAAGAAGTTGTAATCACTTACAGATTTGTAGTTGTTTAATTATTTGAATCTCTAATCCATTTCATTTGTTTGTTTTTTTTAATTCAAATATTATTCATATACATGTGAACTTATTCATTTGTTTGATTTGTTATTGATTTAAAACTTCAATACTTGGTTTGGATTGATTCAGTCATGTATAGATGATTTTATTTGGATTTAATTTCATGATACTTTGGTATTGTGTGTTCATGTATGGTTCATTATTATTAATGAACCATAATAATAACAATAATAATAATGATGATGATAATGATAATGATGATGATGATGATGATAATAATATGTTCAAAATATAATAATAATAATAATAATAATAATAATAATTTATTAATAATATTAATAATAATAATTTATTAATTAATATTATACGTGAACAAAACGTTAAAGGTTTATGGACCAATATAGAACCTTAATAGGAATGAGTCTATGTTAAGTTGGATAACCTAGTTAAAAGAGTATGTATATATATCTGAGTATTCCAAACTTAATACTTAGGATATCATGTTTGAAACAAAATCTTATATACATGTGTATCATTCTTTTTAATAATTATTTCTTATAATTATAGTTCTTGTTTCCGTAGATTTAACGGCCATACACTAAGAGAAATAAAAATTGAGCAACCCCGTTTGCACAAAAGGCACTAGAAATGAACGAACGAAACACTAAAAAGTAAAAATGCGCGAAAACTAAAACGAAATTGAAAGTTATAAGTGACATCCATCCAAATATACTCAAGAGAATCGACAGAAGAACATTTTTGTTATAAAATTGATCATCAAATCAGCAATAATAATTATAATTTTACAATTGTCTCTTTAATTTAAAATAACGACTGACGCTCGTGTCATGTGCAGAAGTAAAATTGAGGAAAGAGTTATAATTGATCTACTATCCCTATTTATGCTTTTCAATCCATAACATATACTCTCTTTTTCTAAACATATGACATTTAATTTTTTTTGAAGGAAATGATTTTCGGTTTTTTACGTGTATAACTTTTATAAATAAAAAATTTAAACTAAAAATATTTTAAATGAAGATATAAAAATTAAATTATACAAAATATTTAATATATAAAAAGTTCAACTAAAACTACCTACGTCAAATGACTTGCATTTAGGGAATGAAGGAGTATTGCTATTCGATTCAAGAAATAAAAAAAGCACAAAAATTGATAGTTGTTTTAGTGCGGGATATTTTTTTAGTGCGGTCATTTTGTTTCTTTTTCTCTACTCTATGAGAGTTTTTGATGGGATGAGTTTTTGTATATCAGTTCTAACTCCATTACTTAATATAACATTTAAATAACTGTCACGTTTATCTTCACTATATTACGTAATACAATCTATAAAATAATACAATCTTCATTTGTCTTTTTTCAAGACTCGTAACAGGAAATGAAATAATTTTCTTTTTCATAGGAGGATTTGTAATGTTTAATTTTAGATAATTCCTGTAATTAAAAATTAAAAAATGAGACGCAAAATAATCGGAAGGGGTATCATTACTCATAAATGAGTTTTCAAAATGTAGGATATAAGCACAAGATTTCCCACTTTCCTACATTCTCTTAGTAATGAAATAAGTCAGCGGTGAAACAAACAGCTGCCCGCCAAAGATGGACCTCCCCACGCTTAAGACATTTGTTTTTCTCAAAAGCTCTAAAGTAAAAAACAAAAAGAATATAGTCAAAGCAAAGGAAATGCAATTGCAAAATGTATTAAAACAACCCTTTTGATAAAATTAAAAGTCATTTTGATGAATTTCAAAAAAATCAAAATGAAGGGGCGAAAATGAATTGTCCGAGGAAAGAAGAGAATGAGATATTAATTGTTGAAACTGATTTCATATGTATGTATGTATGCAACAAAAGAAAATAAAGGAAGAAGAATTTAAGGTGATTGAGAAAATTGAAGAGTAGAGCAAATTAAGGGGGGTGGGAAATGTTGGGTTCATCAAATAGTATTGCAGATAGGGCATGTACAAAGAATAAATTGATAGCAGTGGCAATAGATAAAGACAAAGGAAGCCAAACTGCTTTGAAATGGGCTGTTGATTTCATTCTTAACAAAGGCCAAACTGTTCTTTTGATTCATGTCAAGCTCAGTCCTTCTGTTTCCTCCCAAAGTAAGCAATTACATATAGCTTCATTTTCTCTGGTTTTTTTTTTTGGGTGCAACTTCATTCTCTCTCATTTGATCACCATCATGACCATAATATTCAATTTGAAATTAATAAATTATTCTACAAATAATTGGAAATACTTGTTAATGATATGATTATTGGTGCATTTTGGCTTGCAGGTTCTAGCCAGATTTCTGATGAAACTAGTAGATCCTTTTCCGGAGAATCTGATTCCTGCAGGGAAATATTTTTGCCTTTTCGTTGTTTTTGTACGCGTAAAGATGTGGGTAATCAACCTTTTATGCAATGTTTTGTAACTTATTTTAGTTTTTTTCTCATCTGGTACTCAATAATTTTTTTTTAAAATTTATTCAAATTTTGGTACTCAAATTAACTTTTAGGCTTGGAATTACATGCTACTAAAATTCTAGGCGCTTATTAAAAAAATGATATTCATGCAGTATCATTTTGCAATTAATGTTAATGTAAAGTTACTTGTGCATTTTTTTCTGTAATAAATGCTATAAATATTGAAACCAAATCGGTGCACTAAATGTGAGGATAACATAGAAAAAGACACTTCTAATTCTCCTTGAATATTTTTGTAAAAAGATCGACTAGCGAGACAAAGTCGTTGGCTAAAGGCAAAAAGAGGTCGACCCACTTCATTTGCTTGGTGGGCCCTTTCTCAATCAATGTAGGTAGCAACTCTTGTATATTAGTTGGTCAGGGGAGCGGTATGTCACGCCCCGGTTAAAAATACAGGAAAAATTGGCTCCAACCATGCTAATTTTGTTGCAGAACATTCTGGAACACTCTGGAGGAGTCTAGAACGTTCTGGAAGGGTCTAGAACTATCTAGAAGGCCTAGAAAGTTCTGGAAGGGTGTAGAACTTTCTAGAAGGGTCTATAATGTTCTGGAAGGATCTAAAATATTCTAGAAGGGTCTAGAATGTTCTAGAAGGGTTTAGAATGTTCTAGAAGGATCTAGAACTTCCTTTCTAGAACATTCTAGAAGGGTCTACAATGGTCTAGAGGGTTCTAGAACCATGAGAAACTATCTAGAATATTTTAGGACTGTGTAGAATATTCTAGAACCATATAGAAGACTCTAGAGGATAGAATACTCTAATAATTGTATAGAACATTCTAGAAACAACATGTAAATAGTAAGTCTAGAATGTTCCCTAGAGTAGATTGTGTAGAAACTTCCTAAAGGAGGTGAGGCCTATAAATAGGGGGAGCCTCCCTCATTTGTAAGCATCTAGGAAGGAACCAAGAAATCAAGAATCCAAGGATCTCAAAGCATTGTATTCTCTCTTATCATAGCTCTCAATAAAAGCTTCCTTTGTTAACTCTTTGGTGTGTTTCCGTTTTCGCTTCCGCTTTACTTGCTCAAGAGATTTGTTGGAAGGCTGCTCTAGTAGATCGCAAGAGGTGACAAACGCTAGAGGCCGACACGGTTGGAACTTAGAAAAAGAAAAATTCTAAGGCCGTGACAATTTGGTATCAGAGAACAAGTTACGAAGGGCGTAATCTTGAAGGGATGACATTATGTCGACTGTGGAGAACGTGCACACCAACAATGGACGTGACGACGCAAGGACGAAGGGCGTTCTTGTTGACACCAACATTCTTGGGCCAGAAACGGTGGTGAGGAGTGCTTTTCAAGGTAAGGCACCTAACTCTAAGGCTAAGATTTCTGATCTAACGATGCTTGAAGAGATAATTGGTGTCCTTAGCACAAACCTTGAAGAAGGCATGAACTGTGTGGAACGGATGGAGCATAGCTTTAAGACCTTGGAGAACCATGTCTTTGCTCAAATAGAGCATGTAAATGGGGAACTCCAAGATATCCAAAGCTCAGTTGAAGTGATGGGAGAAAGGGTCTCCACACTTGAGGAAAAAGACTTGGTTCGAGAGGAACGAGTCAATGGCAATGAAGCCAAAATAATGGAGATGTTTGGGGCTGTCCAAGCTCAACTTGTCGAGATTAAGGCAAGCATTCTTGGTGGAGGTATGGTGGCTAGAGAGCTGCCCAGAGCTGACATCCCAAGGCCAAAACCGTTTGATGGGAAACGGGATGCCAAAGAAGTAGAAAATTTCCTATGGGACTGCGAATAATACTTCGAAGGCATGGGCATGGTAGATGAAGGCTCCAAGGTACGTACCGCTGCCCGCTATCTCAATGACATGGCTACTTTGTGGTGGAGGCGCAAACACGCCGACATGGAGAAAGGGTTGTGCCAAATTGATATGTGGGATAAGTTCAAGAAAGAGATTAAGAGGCAATTCTACCCGGAGAATGTGGTATATGAGGCATAAAAGAAGCTAAAGGAGCTTCGCCACAAGATGACCATTCAGGACTATGTGAGGGAATTCACAAGCTTGATGTTGCAAATTCCCCATATGAGTGATAAAGATGTACTATTCTTCTTCACCGATGGGTTGCAAAACTGGGCGAAACAAGAGCTTCAAAGAAGGAACGTCAAGGACGTAGACGAAGCTATTGCAGTAGCAGAGTCTTTGATGGAGTATCAAAAAGGTGAGTCTTCTAAGCCTAAGTCTTAAGTTAGAAATGTTAATCATGCTAAAGGTGGGGGAGACAAGGGCAAGTTCGGAGGTCGGCACCAAGGCAACAAAGTGTTGGATCACCGGGACTACGAGGAGACAAAGAGGAAGTTTGCTCCCAAAAGTGGATGTTTCGTGTGCAAGGGGCCACACCCTATGAAGGAATGCCCAAAGCTTGGCTCTTTGTCATCCATCGTGGAGGAAAAGGAGCAGCAAAGCCGAGCTATGGAGGAGGTACATATGGGATCGTTACAAGTACTAAGCGCCCTAGCAGCTAAGCCAATGCCACAATCTACAGGAGGTAAGGGTCTTATGTACTTGAATGTTAACATTAATGGGAAGGTAGCTCGTGTGATGGTGGACACGGGTGCTACTCACAACTTTATTACAATGGATGAGGCTAAGAGGGTTGGTGCTCGAGTTACAAACGGGGGAGAGCTGATCAAAACAGTGAACACCCAAGCTAAGCCCCTAGAAGGTGTAGCTCGTGGGGTGGAGCTACAAGTTGGGAACTGGAAAGGAAAAGTGGATTTTTCGGTGGCACATATGGATGATTTCAAAGTTATCCTAGGGATGGAGTTCCTGAGGTATGTGAATGTAATCCTTATGTCCTACTATAATTCAATATGCATTGCAGGAAGAACAGAGTTTTGCATTGTGTCGGGGACATAAGGCGGCAAGAAAGCGAAGACCTTGTCCGCTATGCAACTCGTCGAGGGGACGAGAAAGGGCAAGGAAACATACTTGGCATATGTCCGGAGGGTGGACGATGATGATGCCAAGGCCGAACAAGACAAGGAACTCCCAAAGGCCACGAAGGAGGTTCTTGAGTAGAACAAAGAGGTGATGCCACCCGAACTGTCCAACAAATGGCCACCTCAGAGGGAGGTGGAACATGAGATTAAATCGAGCAAGCTGAGGGAGCAACACCCGAATTCACTTGGTGCTGAGGAGGTTAAGCCTTTGAAAACACTTCATGGAGCACCGATACTAAGCCAAGAGAAAGCGAACGGGTCGCTAAGGTATAAGGCGCTTAACAAGCAGAAGACGACTTGCAGGGGCAGCTGTCGAGGGAAGTCCGTTGCTGAGAAGCCTATGGGGGAACTTGTTGTGGTCGAACATCAAGATCGTTGGGACCAGAATACTCCCATTGTGAGAAGTATCACCGACATTATGAAGCAATCCAAGGGGGAGTTGTGAGAGGACATGGAGTTGCGGGAGGGGGCGCAAGGGATGCTCGACAAAATGATGGGACGCTGTAACAAGGCTTACAACGGCAATGCTGAGAGACTCTCAAGGTTACATGGGAACGTCATCAAGCTCGGGGGAGGGCTTGGCGAGGACCGTGCACCAACAGAAAGACCAAAGACACGACTGAATGCTCTAGGTGCACGTGGGATAGACGAAGTTGCGGGGGCAGCTTCGAGGCTTGAGGGAGCCGATGAAACAGTTGGACGGGATTGCCTACAAGCAATGCTACTTTGGAGAATGAACAAGACTTGTGGTAATTCGCTAAGGAGTTGGAGCAATACAAAACGTTGACGAGGGCGTCTCCGGAATAGGTGGGGGAGAGTGTCACGCCCCGCTTAAAAATACAGGAAAAATTGGCTCCAACCATGCTAATTTTGTTGCAGAACATTTCGGAACACTCTGGAGGAGTCTAGAACGTTCTGGAAGGGTCTAGAACTATCTAGAAGGCCTAGAAAGTTCTGGAAGGGTGTAGAACTTTCTAGAAGGGTCTAGAACGTTCTAGAAGGGTCTAAAATGTTCTGGAAGGATCTAGAACATTCTAGAAGGGTCTAGAATGTTCTAGAAGGGTTTAGAATGTTCTAGAAGGATCTAGAACTTCCTAGAAGGATCTAGAACTTCCTAGAAGGGTCTAGAATGGTTTGGAGGGTTCTAGAACCATGAGAAACTATCTAGAATATTCTAAGACTGTGTAGAATATTCTAGAACCATATAGAAGACTCTAGAGGATAGAACACTCTAATAATTATATAGAACATTTTAGAAACAACATATAAATAGTAAGTCTAGAATGTTCCTTAGAGTAGATTGTGTAGAAACTTCCTAAAGGAGGTGAGGCCTATAAATAGGGGGAGCCTCCCTCATTTGTAAGCATCTAGGAAGGAACCAAGAAATCAAGAATCCAAGAATCTCAAAGCATTGTATTCTCTCTTATCAAAGCTCTCAATACAAGCTTCCTTTGTTAACTCTTTGGTGTGATTCCGTTTTCGCTTCCGCTTTACTTGCTCAAGAACTTGGTTGGAAGGCTGCTCTAGTAGATTACAAGAGGTGACAAGCGTTAGAGGCCGGCACGGTTGGAAGTTAGAAAAAGAAAAATTCTAAGGCCGTGACAGGTAGCTTCGACTGCCGCATCATTCCTTGTGTGCTAGAGATATAAGTGGTGTGACGATTATATCTAGAGAAGTAAAAATGTCAAAATATAATGTATAAAACTGGACGGAGGGATTAATGTGTTACCAAACATATTTTAATTTATTATTAACATGGGTGATTAGCTGACTGCTGGCCTAACTCTTTGGTTTGCGTAATGGAAGATCCAATTAATTAAAGCATCTTTATTTTAATTTAATAAAAGAATTTTAATGTTGTCTTATTCTATATATAATGACATCTCCTGCTACCTGATGATGATGTATGTACTAGATTCCATCTCAAGATGTGGTGCTAGAAGACACTGATGTAGCCAAAGCATTAATCCAATATGTTACTGAATCCGCAATAGAGATTTTGGTTGTTGGTGCTGGCGCCAAAGGTGGTTTTCTCAGGTACGGATGGATACAAAATCTTGTTTCTTGTATTGCTTAGGTCTTTTACTTTCAATTTCTTTATTTCCAGAGTCCTGAATAATGTTTACCATGTTATACGATCAACCTTAGTATCTTTATAATCAACACAGTAACTTGGCTTCTTGATTATGCTTCTAGTTTTTCTTCGATATAATGTGTTGAATTTTATCTAATTTGCTATACTCCTGAAAAGAGAGTTCACTTTCTCCTTTACACAAAATCACAATCTTAAAGTTTTTCATTTCAACAATAAGTATCATGAATCGATGTCTTTGACCGTTGACCATGCTGTTCTTAATTTTGTTAAAACCGTTGCTACTAAAAAGTTGACCCTCATTTTAGTGCTAGTAAAGATGTTTTATGCTAGTTTTAGTTACCAATTTACGCTAGTTTTAGTTTTATCTTCTTGATATTGCAATTCAATCAGTGAGGAAAAAACAAAGATCGATTGGAGTCCTTGCATCTATTTGAATGTAATGTGTATGTTAAAGTTAATCAATAATCCTTAATTTCTAATTTCACTAATATTTCTTCATACAAGATTTAAAGCAAAAGATATTCCAGGAAGTGTGTTAAAAGGGGTACCAGATTTTTGTACTGTATACGTTATCTCTAAAGGAAAGATTTCCTCAACGCGTTCTGCTTCACGGCCGGCTCCGTTCTCTGCACCAATCCGTAACCAGATATTGCATCAGTCGAGCTCGAAGACTGATTCCGAATTAGGAAAACCCAATGTCTTCAGTACAAAAGGTAAGTTGTTGCCTGTGTAGAAAAAACTTTCAATATTAACATGCTAATTAAACTTTCAACTGATATGAATGTTTTTTCAATCAGGACCTCGAAGGCCGCCATCTGAACAATCCTTCCAAAGCTCACCACATGATTCAGGTTTCAAGTAAGGCCAACCTCTTAACAATCTTCTAGAAGCTTACCAAATGATTCGGGTTTTAAGAGTGAAATGTTCATGTTTCTTCATGTAAATGTTGGATTAGAATCATTTGAGCAAAGGTGTATTATCACTAAGTTTGGCAACCCAACTCCATACTTTGGAATCAGAGTTGAAATAACATTTATTTCAAATTCCATTGTATTGAAACTCGGTTGGTTTATTTTCTCACAAAATTCAAATATAAAAAGCTTGAAATAATTTGCAAATTCATATTATCTTAAGACTATCACACCCTTGTGTTTTTAGCTGAAAAACTTACTTGGTATGTTACAATGGGCAACAGATCACCATTCACTAACAGGAGAGGACCAAATGGAAAACCATATGGAGAATATTTTTCACAACCGAATAGTGACATTTCATTTGTCAGTTCTGGTAGACCGAGCACAGACCGCATGGTTCCTTCATTTGGAGACAGTTTTGAAATGAATTCGACCCCAAGGCTTTCAAACTTTTCAACCTTCTCTGATTTAGACAACCCAGGATTTGAAAGTTATCAATTTGGACGCATATCAGTGGATACGGCCACACCACCTGATCTCTCTTATATCTCTTCAGAGAGTGATTTTAATCCGTCTATGGCTTCACCGCCAATGGTAAGAAAATAAATCAGAAATCTACCAGTAAAACAACTCGTGTATATCTCTGTAGTTTTGTGTTCTTGCATCTGATGAGTGATATTCTTAAGAATGCACTAACAAGTTTAAAGTCAAACATGAGCCGGAATGAACAGAAAATGAGGTCTGAGATAACGTGGTCATGCATAAGCATCAATGGATAATGTGGTATGTTTCATGTATATTTTTATATCTTCAGGGAGATTTGGAAGCAGAGATGAGAAGGCTTAAGCTCGAGCTCAAGCAAACAATGGAAATGTATAGTACAGCCTGTAAAGAAGCACTCACAGCAAAACAGAAGGTACTGTAAGTTGAACGATATGCTATGAGTATTCACTTGGGAATTTAAGTTGGCAACAAATATCCAATGCCTAAGCTCTAGCTGGGTTTTTCTAAACATAGCTTCAGTTACATTGATCAGATTTAAACTACCTGGATTCAACAGCAGCTATTGCTAATATCTTCTGCAGGCAATGGAGCTACAGTGCTGGAAATTAGAAGAACAGCAGAGACTAGAAGAGGCACGACTAGCTGAGGAAGCTGCACTGGCAATCGCCGAAAAAGAAAAAGCGAAGTCCAGGGCTGCTATTGAACATGCTGAAGCACAAAGGAGAATTGCAGAGATTGAAGCACAAAAGAGAATCAACGCAGAAATGAAAGCACTCAAGGAGTATGAAGAGAAGAATAAGGCACTAAGTTCCCTTGCCAAGTCGGATGTGAGGTACAGAAGGTACAGCATTGAGGAGATTGAAGCTGCAACAGAATTCTTTGCACAATCTCGTAAGATTGGAGAAGGCGGCTACGGGCCAGTATATAAATGTTATTTGGATCACACAGCAGTTGCTGTTAAGGTTCTCAGGCCAGATGCAGCCCAGGGAAGATCACAATTTCAACAAGAGGTATTTTTTGAGTGTGCAGTAATCAATACATCAGCGCTGCGTTGGCAAACAATTAAAAATATGAGGAATTTATGCCCAAAATTGAACTCTATGTTTTGCAGCTCAACTCCAACAAGCAATTTGAAATCCATACCGTCATATTACAATTTCAAGTCTTGGAATTGAGTTGCCAGAGCACAGAGTTAATCGAAATTATATGGAATTCAAATTTTTCTGCAAATTCAGTTATTGATTTTGTAATGAGTTGCAAATATACTGCCTTCCATTTTCTATACAGAAATTTCATATCAATGAGTTATTGGAAACTGTTCCCAGGTTGAAGTACTGAGCTGCATCAGGCATCCAAATATGGTTCTACTCCTAGGAGCTTGCCCTGAGTATGGGTGTTTAGTTTATGAGTATATGTCGAATGGAAGTCTGGAAGACCGTCTCCTGCAGCGTGGACACTCAAGACCGCTATCTTGGCAGCATAGGTTCCGGATTGCAGCTGAAATTGGAACCGGGCTCCTTTTCCTTCACCAGACAAAGCCAGAACCACTAGTGCATCGTGACCTGAAACCAGGAAATATCTTGCTGGACCGTAACTTGGTTAGCAAAATTAGTGATGTAGGATTGGCAAGGCTTGTCCCTGCATCAGTTGCAGACACTGTTACTCAGTACCGCATGACATCCACTGCCGGAACATTCTGTTATATAGATCCTGAATATCAACAAACAGGAATGTTGGGTGTAAAGTCGGACATTTACTCATTAGGAATAATGTTTTTGCAGCTAATAACTGCAAAGTCACCTATGGGTTTGACACACCATGTAGAGAGAGCGATTGAAAAGGGCACATTTAGTGAGATTCTGGATCAAGCAGTGCCTGATTGGCCAATCGAAGAAGCGCTAAGCTTTGCCAAGATATCGCTTAAGTGCGCTGAGTTGAGAAGGAAAGACAGACCAGATCTTGGCAAGGAAGTGATGCCAGAACTTGATAGACTGAGAGCGTTTGCTGAAGACAACATGACTGAGTCAATGTTACAGTACAGTGCAGGTCCCTCACCTACCAACAGTCAGGTTTCCATGTCTCAAGTGAGTATGATTACTATTGCTAAGCATTATATATATATTTGAAGGTCATACATGTTTTTCATAAGTTGAAGGATAATATATATAGTTGTCTCATCAATTCAGGAAAATATAAAGTTCTTTCATTATAATTATTTTAGAATATCGTGAATTACAACAAAAGTTGTCCTTTGTAAACTGGTAATAAATAGTACAAACGACAACTAGCTAATTTGCTGCTGATTTTCTTTTCCATCATAACTTTTCTTTCTTTTCTATTGTCCAAAATTGTTGGCTTTACTCTTCTGAGGACTAACAGCTTTTCCATCTGAAATATGAAGGCGAGTTACCCGCGATCTGGCTATAGCTCCAGAAGTCGATCTACAACAGATCCCTAATGATAGATACCAAGAGGCGAGCACTAGTACGTGGCGGACGTGGACATAGTTCAAAGGTTTAAACAAGTAAATGATCCGAACCAATACCGCATGATTTTATCAAGGATATGATTATATAGATATGCTTGTAAATCTTTCCTGCTCAGAAAGCAAGCCAGTATATCTATTTGGTGCCTTACCTATTCCACCCTATCTAGATGATCAAAGAGCTTTTGAAAGACATTCTCATTGATCCATACTTAATTGTTTCTTCTATGTGCATCTGTTTAACTTTGTAAATAAGCTATTTATATTCTTCTTGAGCTTCCAATTCGCTTGAGATTTCTCCATGTTAATTTTCTTAAGTTCGTCTTTGCATTAGTGTGCTCGAGTTTTCATTCAAATAATGAAAGGATAAGTATGACAGTTGCATGATTAACCTATTCAAACACATACAAACTAGTGTGTGTCACAACACTAGTACAAAACTGATCATATGCGTCGGTTAACTAATATATTTTGTGTTGGTTACGGATAGACGCATATGATGGAGACGTAAATATGCATAATCATATGCGTCAATTAAAGACGTGACGCAAAAAAATATTATTTGCGTCGGTCCTTTATATAAACGACGCAAATAGTGTGTCATTTGCATCGGTTCTTCATTGGAACCGACGCAAATGATTGGTTTATAAAAATTCATTTTAAAAATAAATTAATAAATATGCGTCTCACTTTTAAAATAACCGACGCAAATAGTGTGTCATTTGCGTCGGTTCTTCACTGGAACCGATGCAAATGATTGGTTTATAAAAATTCATTTTAAAAATAAATTAATAAATATGCGTCGCACTTTTAAAAGAACCGGTGCAATTATGGTGTCATTTGCGTCGGTGATTCATTAGAACCGACGCAACTGATTGGCTTATAAAAATTCATTTTAAAAATAAATTAATAAATATGCGTCGCAATAACCGACGCAAATGATTGGTTTATAAAAATTAATTTTAAAAATAATTTAATCTATTTGCGTTGTGGTTTTAAAACAACCGATGCAAATGATTTTTTTTTTCTTCAAATTTTCATTTTAAAAATAAAATATCCAACCTGTGCATTAAAAAGGATACATTCTAATGCCACAACCAGCCAAAACAATACAAAATTCAACCACTTCAATATTTGCAAAACAGGAATATATACAAATCCAAATTTATAAACTGTTCAAAACATGAATATTTACAAACTATCCAAATGTACAAACTGTTCAAATATGCAAAGGTCACATACAATGACTCATAAAAAATTTTGCAAACAGGTCTCTAATTTCATCTATATCAAACTGAGTATATGACTCTTTTGCACTCAAAACCTATAGAATATTATAAAAAAGAAACAATTAAGCATATAATTAAAACCAATATACAAGGTATTTTGTTATTAGATTGAAATAGTTAATTGCATGCATATAATTAAAAACAATATACCTCAATCCATTTTGTATATGGAGCCCGTTGATGTAACTAGACGATATCATACATGTACCTCATGACATAGTAGTCGCATTCAACACTTTCTTGTTGTTGAGGACACTATATAAATAGTCAAGTTGATTAAAAATTTAATAATAAATTATATTATAGGAACCAACAAACTCAACTTTGTTTGGATAAGTTAGCAAGTATTTTTTACCTTAACCTCTTTCGTATACCAATGCAACTTATTATTTCTCTTCTTGCCACCTTGAGCAACATATGATCGAAATGCGCTACAAAATTATATATATTATATATGAGTAAATAAATATGTTAAAAGAGTTTACACGTTTAACTTATATTAATAACTTAGAAATTAACATATAATTTACTTACACTGCAAATGCTATCTTGATTGGCATATTCCTTTCCTTCTTCAATGAGTCGAACACATATATTGCATTGTTCTCACATGATATAAGAAACAACATCCAATGCTCCCTACATTTTTACAAAATAAATAACAATGTTAAATTATATCAATGAACAAGCTACCTATAATAAATTAAGCCCACCATTTTTATCTTCTTACTGTTGGAAGTACGGCCCTAAGATGAATTTGGATCCCCGGCAACCTAGAAAAATATCCGCAATGTATCGACTTGCGCCAACTGGATCATTTACTGCATTTGCCACTTTTTGAGGACACAGGAATCCAAAGGCATTAGATCCCTTAGTCATCTCCTTCAGATACCTTAAATATACAAATTACGAATTAGTTAGTTTATAAAATAAACTTGTATAAAAAAAAAGATAAATGAGAATGTATGAAAATTATAGTCTCACCTCATGAAAATTTGTACGACACTTATATTCAACCATTCCATTTTATAGAATTGGATGATATCTTCACTCGCGACGTATATCAGTTCTTCAACTTCCTTCGGAGCATCAATGCATGAATCATAATCTAATGGCACTGAAATTAAGTCGTCCGAGGAAGGCAACACCATAATCAATTGATGTAAGTATTTACATGTTGGAGTCAAATTCTGATCCACGTCAGCAGCCGACCCTTTGCTACTACGAACTTGGTTATTTTTGGCTGGGAGAGACCCAGACTCTTTACCCTTATCCTGTAAGATGGGATCCTAATTAGATATAAAGTTAAACAATAACATTTACATGAGTTAAATGAATTAACAACAATCATTTATAATTAATAATGTTAATTTGAAATTTGTTACCTGCCCCAACATTACAAGTTGTTTAGGCTACTGAACAAAGCTACCCGCTGCGTCACCTACTCTTATATGTTCATGCGTAGGCACGGGAAGCGGATCTTGTTGAAATTCAGGACAAACGTCATCAACGGATACTCTAACATTGTTGAGCTCCATTTGGTGACCGTGAACAACATTACCCGACCCATTTGTTGGAAAAATAGTCCCAATAGCGACAATCACTTTGCCGGTCTCAGCAATCACACAGAGACGGCATGGAGTCGGCTTCTATGTTAATTATATAAAAAAAATTCAGTTAGGATCATATAGGGCACTTATATGATAACTTATGATTGAAAGACATAGAAAAGAATAAAAATAAGTATACCTTTATTTCAAAGAATGGATCCACCGAGTGGGAGCTACTTTGAATCACGTCAGTTGTTGGAGTTGTTGGAGTTTGTTGGGGAATAGGCATTCCCATCTGGCTCATGTGATTGAAGATGCCCACAAGCTAACTTTGTAGTGTACCAATCTGGTCTTTGTATTTCATGTCCATTTCATACATTTGAGATTGGTATTGTTGCGCAATTCGATTGGCCACTTTTGTTTCTATTGCTTGAGTTATCGTAGACAACTCATCCATTGATATTAGGCCTTTACGGGACTTGCCTCTGTCCATCCCGAATACATCCTTCATGTGCACGGTTCCTCCAACCCCTCTTACATGCCCGCCGTGCTCCTTCTTTCCAAGTGCACGTGACAATATGTCATCATGCCCGTGAGGAGTCCACGAACCTTTGAAGGCTTTGTCTTTCCATTCCACCTGTTTCAAAATCAATTTAATGATTAATATTTTACGCATAACTGTAAATATAAATATTTTTAAATTAACAAAATACTCTTACCATTTTTTGAACAACATCCCTAGTCTCGTCCTTAGGAAAATAATAACCTTCACCTTCATCCCTCTTCCTAACTCTCGCCCTAATCCAATCGTAACTACAATCAGTTCGATCAGTTGATACAATTTCTGAATTAACTGATTTGGACGAAGGTAGAGAATCAAGAGAGTCATCAACCATCCACTTCGATTTTTTCGCTGCATATCCAAGTCTTCCAAGATAATGTGGATACTCATTAAACTTCTGATTTTCACGTGTCTTCTCACTTTTAGTCTGTTAGAAAAAAAAACAATAATATGAGTAAACAGTCCCTGTTCAACATAATATTATCTAAAAACCAATTATAATATAAATATCAAAATAATATACTTGAAATTCTTCACTTTGATGATCATGAATGAATTTATCCCATTGCTCTCGAGTTATGAAGTCATATTTCTCGCAAGGGTTCTTGTCTACACGCAAGTATCGGCAGACTAACCTTGACTTGAAATCCCTCCAAATTTTCCCTGCAGATTTTAATACGTCCTTCCGTCTCGCATCATCCATTATATTCCACTCAGTCTAAAATACTCAAATCATGCATATAAGTAACTTGTAATAAAATTTGAACGGCAATATATGTTAAAACAACTAATTATTCTTTTCAATTCATACCTTAATATCTTCCCAAATCGTATCCTTTAGTCCATCACTGACTTCTTGCCAACTCTGAATATTAATGTTAACATGAACTCTAACTAGTGCTCCAATGTACGACTTGAATGAAACAACATATGTTCCAATGGGAACACCAAGATCATCAAACTCAATCACTTTCTGCACTTGTTTATTTGCGAACTTTTCTTTCAATGTTTTGCAAGATTTTGGACCTCTAGTTTTTTTAGTAGGTCTCTCACTCGAACTTCGGTGGTCAATGATAATTGTAAACTACAAAGTACATCAGAAAATGTCAAAAACATAACATTTAAAAATAAACTACAGAGTTAACTTTACAATTACAGTGCAATAGGAAATCTTATAGGATTATATTTACTAGGATTAAATTTATTACAATGCATTCGTAGTGCACTGTAATTACAGTGAATGCCAACAGTGAAGTACAGAATGCTTCAACAACCAACTTAGGCGAAAAAAAATTCCCAACTAACAGTATGTATTGTTCAATCATCAAGAAAATGAGAAGTTACCAATTTGTAACACGGCATAAAAAAATGCAAAAATATTGCCAAAAATTACAGTGCATCCCAACAACAAAAACAAAAGACACACAAACAAAACGCATAGTATATCGCAGTGCTTCCATTCAAAAGAAACACAAACATAACACATAGAAACACAAATAGAACTCATACATCACAAGACACATTTTGGGGCTTTAAACAAATGTTGTATTAAAACAAAAAAATATAAAATGAATTTAAATCGCGCAGTTCAGTTGAAAAAAAATTATGTATCTCTTTCACTTGTAATAAATCCGAAGACGATTACAGTGTATTCACCAGAAACTGAAATGGAAATGTATTATCGATTAAGAACTTGAAATGGAAATGTATGCAGCTCGTATGCAGTGTATGCAACTTCTGAAGATTTAGGGCAAAGCAAATGTTATGCCGCGCAAAGGAAATGAATAGGTGGTAAAAAGAGGGACAAATTAAAAATATGCCGCGAAATCAAATAATAATATAAAATAAAAAAATTATACACATTTACGTCGGTTCTTTTAAAAACCCAATGCATAAACTCAATATTTGCGTCGAGTCTTTAAGAGGACCGACGCAAATGATTTATTTTTTAAATCGGGTATTTGTGTCGGTTCTTTTAAAAACTCGACGCATAAACCCAACATTTGCGTCGGGTCTTTAAGAGGACCGATGCAAATGAGTTATTTTTATATTTTTAATATACGATTTATATTAATATATTACATAATAATCTAACAGAAAATTAATATTTTACTCATATTGAAATTCATTAATACCATATATTATAGTGATTAATTCAAAAATGTGATATATATCTACTAAAGGATCAATCTGTTTAGTTTGCTTAAACAATTTAATCACCCGCAAGCTAAAACAAATCAGTTGTGAAAGTATAAAAGAATTAACCTAATCAAGAAAACCTAATTCTAATTAGAAAGAATTTACAATGGAAAAAATTCCATAATGGAAATTAAGATATCTAATCTAACAAGGAAAATAAACATTCTAATTTAAACTGAAAACACTCTCCAAAACAAACTCGAAAAACAAAATCGAGAAATTTAAATTGTCGAAGACTAGTTAGTCTCTAACTAGAAATTAAGCTATCGGAGACTAATAGTCTTTGATGAACAAAATGACTGTCGGAGACTAGTTAGTCTCTGATGACGTCACCTCTAGTCTCGCATGAACAAATTTACCTGCTGATGACGTCACTAGTCTCCGATGCCCTTTTTCCCTCGTCTAATGTCCGAAATTACCCAACTTATTATAAATGTGTTAATAATTTGTTTTTTAAATCGGGTATTTGCGTCGGTTCTTTTAAAAACCCAACGCATAAACCCAACATTTGCGTCGGGTCTTTAAGAGGACCGACGCAAATGAGTTATTATTATTTTTTTAATATACGATTTATATATTACATAATAATCTAACAGAAAATTAATATTTTACTCATATTGAAATTCATTAATACCATATATTATAGTGATTAATTCAAAAATGTGAGATATATATATATATATATATATATATATATATATATATATATATATA
>CM025788.1:21818568-21847155 GCA_014636745.2 Centella asiatica
TATATATATATATATATATATATATATATATATATATATATATATATGATAATATATCATATATCATATATATTAATATATATGCTATACTATAAACTACAAAATAAACCAATATATAATACATTAAAAGGCAAATGTTTCTATTTTAATGTAAAAAATACATGAGCATATGTAGTATAATCATTATTGTATTATATAAGTACTATACTATATTATAATTAATTATTAAATATAAATGTGTTAATAATTTATTTTTTAAATCGGCTATTTGCGTAGGTTCTTTTAAAAACCCGACGCATAAACCCAACATTTGCGTCGGATCTTTAAGAGGACCGATGCAAATGAGTTATTATTTTTTTTAATATACGATTTATATTAATATATTACATAATAATCTAACATAAAATTAATATTTTACTCATATTGAAATTTATTAATACCATATATTATAGTGATTAATTCAAAAATATGATATATATATATATATATATATATAGATATAGATATATGATAATATATCATATCATATATCATATATATTAATATATATGCTATATAAACTATAACATAAACCAATATATAATACATTAAAAGACAAATGTTTCTATTTTAATTTAAAAAATACATGAGCATATGTAGTATGATAATCATTATTGTATTATATAAGTACTATACTATATTATAATTAACTATTAAATATAAATGTGTTAATAATTTATTTTTTAAATCGGGTATTTGCGTTAGTTCTTTTGAAAACCCGACGCATAAACCTAACATTTGTGTCGGGTCGTTTAAAAGGACCGACACAAATGAATTTTTTTTAATATACTATTTGCGTCGGTGTTTAAAGAAAACCGATGTAAATACTCAAAAACAGGGGATGATTTTAAATACTCATAAACAGGGGACTTGAATACTCAAAAACAGGGGATGACTTAAATACTCAAAAACAGGGGACAGCTGTAAGGTGTGCCCACGCCTTACGAAATATTATAAGCTAACATGTGTTTTTATTACACATTACCATTTTAATTGCCGTATGATTGTTGGCAAGAATGACTTCTCATACTCAACCAGAAATATATAAAATTTACTTCAGCAAAAAATCAGCTACAACTATTGGAATAAAAACAAATTAAAATTTACAATTATTGGAATAAAAATAAATTAAAATATACAATTAACAATTATTTACAATTTACAAATATTTACAATAATTGGAATATATAAAACAAATTTAAATTTACAATATACAAAATTTTACAACAATTGGAATAAAACAAATTAAAACTTTCAAGTCCTGCACTTATTTTCCATGATCAATCCAAAACCCTTCACCATGGTCATTACGTAGGTAGTTTGTTTCTCCATTATCGTCACCATATGGGGTAGGTAGACCCATAGAGAAAGAAGGATTCTCATCAAATTGGTTATACTCGTCTTTGTCAACAACATCATCAATACCAAGAATATTTCTCTTGCCTTGAATAACAATTGAAAACTTAGGATCGGCGGGGTCTTGGATATAAAATACTTGTTTCACTTGCGTTGCGAGTATAAATGGGACGTCCACGTGACCCCACTGACTAAAATCTATCAAAGTAAATCCTAAGTCATCCTTTTGAACACCACAACGTATATCAATCCAATTACAACGAAAGAGACCAACCTTGAATTCTCTGTACTCAAGCTCCCAAATATCTTCAATTACCCTATAAGATGACTTTTTCACATCTTTCGATCTTGAAGATTTGCCTCTGAAAAATTCTGTTGATGAAACTTCCACGGTAACTCCATTATTTTGCATAGTGCTCTTTCCATCTTGACACTGGGTGTAAAATGTATATCCATTAACATCATAACCTTCATAAGATCGAACAAGCGTGTTGGGGCCATATGCTAACCATTTTATCGTATTAGAAATGACATTTGGTGTATCTGACAATTGGCACATTACATGGTCTTTAAACCATCCAACAAATGAGCGATTATGTTCAGTTGTAACCCAAATGCCACTTTTTGAAGGATTCTGCCTCCTAATCAAACTAACATGACAATCTAAGTAAGGATGAACTTAAGTCATGTGTTGCAGGACAAAGAGATGCGCTCTATTGCACAGTTCACACCCAGGAGAAATCCATTTGGATCCCAATGTACCCTGCCCATGAAGTCTTCCCTCATGACGAGATTTGTGAATTCCAATAGGATTGACAGCTGCTAAATACTTTGTGCAAAATTCAATAACCTCCTCAACTGAATATCCTTCAACTATACTAGCTTCCGGCCGATATCGGTTCCTCAGATATCCTTTCAATACACCCATGAATCTCTCAAAAAGATACATATACTGCAAATATACAGGGCCACATAACTTAATCTCTCTAACCAAATGTACCATAATGTCAAAAAATGAAGGTGGAAAATACATTTCAAATTGACATAGTGTGACAGCAATATCAGCTTATAATTTATCCAACGTGATGGGTTCAATCACCTTGCTGTAGATGGCATTGAAGAAAAAACAAAACTTCATAACAACAAGTCTCACGTTATTCGGCAATATCCCTCGAATTACAATTGGTAATAGTTGTTGCATTAACACATGACAATCGTGTGACTTCATACCCACGAGTTTCAAATCCTTAATCGACACAAACCTTTTGATGTTTGAAGAATATCCATATGGAACTTTCACACCAAACAAACACTCACAAAATGCAATTTTCTCTTTTTTACACAAAGTATAACAAGCTGGAGGTAGATATGTATGCTTCTCTAATTCTTGCGGTGCTAACTCTAGTCGTATACTCATTTCTTTCATATCTTTTCTAACTTTGATCCCGTGCTTTGTCTTTCCCGGTATATTCAACAATGTCCCAACAATACTATCACAGACATTTTTCTCAATATGCATAAAATTAAGACAATGTCTAACTTGTATGTGTTCCCAATACGGGAGATCCCAAAATATGGATCTCTTCTTCCACAGATTCTTCGGATTAGGAGATTGATACAACTTTCCAAATACAACATCAATATCTTTAACTCGCTCAAAGACTTCTTTCCTAGTTAAAGGCAAACGGGCTTCTCGAGTCTCGATATGCCCATCGAAAGCCTTTTTCATCTTACGATAAGGGTGATCACGGGGAAGAAATGTTCGGTGACTCATAAAGATATTTTTGTTGTAAATATTTAGATGATGGTCAATAGCAGCATATTCACAAATTGGACATGCTTTAGCTCCTTTGACAGTGTACCCTGACAAGTTTCCATAAGCCGAAAAATCATTTATGGTGCAAAATAACATCGCACGTAATATGAAATTCATTTGAGTATTTGCATCAAACACCGAAACACCTTCATCCAACAAAAGTTTTAAATCTTTAAGAAGCAGCTCAAGATAAACATCTATGTTATTCCCCGGTTGTTTAGGCCCTGAGATTAACAAGGACAACATAATATACTTGCGCTTCATACACAACCACGGAGGCAAATTATAAATCACCAAAAGAACTGACCATGTGCTATGTTGACAGCTTAGAGTGCCATAAGGATTCATCCCATCCGTACAAAGTCCAAGTCGTAGATTCTTAACTTCTCCACCAAATTCAGGAAACTTATAATCAATGGTTCTCCATTGTGGAGAGTCACTCGGGTGTCTAAGCATTCCATCTGATTTCCTCCTTTCCACATGCCACCTCAAATGTTTTGCATCTTTTGGATTTACAAATAGGCTTTTGAATCGTTGAACTATGGGTAAATACCAAACCGCCTTGCTAGGAGCCCTTTTTTTATCATCCTTAGCAGAATCATTACCCTCCCGCTTGTACCGAGATGCTCCACACTTAGGACATGTGTGTAAATGTTCATTCTCATTTCGAAACAACACACAGTCATTTGGACATGCATATATCTTCTTTACGTCCATCCCTATAGGACACAACATCTTCTTTGCCTCGTACGTGGAAGAGGGAAGCTCGTTATTCACCGGAAGTATTTCTCGTAAAAGTTTTAACAATTCTGTAAAACTCTTGTCACTCTATCCATTCTTGACTTTCAACTTGCACAACTTCAAAGTTGTTGACAACCTTGTCAAGTCGTCACTGCACCCGGGATACAAAAGTTTCTTAGAATCACGGACCAAACTCTCAAATATATCTGGTTGTGGCATCATATGGTCTTGGAGATCTTGTATCATATCTTCCACCCTATCAATGTCCACATCATCTTCGTCATTATCAACCGAATTATCGCACTCGGTTGCATAATTCGACCTTGAACTACCAGTTATATCAAACTCTATTCCCTCGCAATGCCAAATCCACTTCGTATAACCCTTCTTAAAACCCCGACGAAATAAATGTTCACGCACTGTCTCTGCGCTCGAATATTTTTTTAAATTACCACAAACGCGGCACGGGCACACAATCATGTCTTCTTTTCCATGTTCCTTTCTGATTTTTTGGTGTTGAACCGCACATATAATAAACTCGTTAACCCCTCTCACATATGCATCATCATTACACAATATATTGTACATCCATGTTTGACGATCCACGTATAACTAAATAACAACAACAATTAACTAAGTAAGTGCAATGATTGCACAGTTATCATAAATAAGATGCGGACAAACAACAGTTCAAGCAAACATACTGATATTTTAAATAATGCCTGTGATGAATGTATTATTTTAATTAACAATTACTTACACAACAAAGTTGAGCTCTCGAACGGAGACACGGAAGAAAGAAACCTGCAAAATCTCACCCAAGTTTCTCTCCAAAGACGATCTCGCTCTCTCTCCTCTCTTACGAACCAGGCCAAAATAGCAAAAGTTTTAACCTAAATACACTTTTTAATAATATTAAAGAATATGCGTCGGACAAAGAAGAAAACCGACGCAAATAACATAACCATTTGCGACGGATATTTAAATCAAGCGACGCAAAAGTTTGAATAATTTATTTTTTAAAATTATAAAGCATTTGCGTCGGGTCTTTAACCGACGTGACGCAAATGTGTTTTTGTTTATTTTTTTTAATTATTTCTCATCTTTGGCGTCGGTTTTACTAAAGAACATACGCAAATTCTCCAAACAATTTGCGTCAGTTCTTTAAAACAACCGTCGCAAATTCTTTTTAATTTATTTTTTAATTATTTATACATATTTTGTGTCGGTTCTTTAAAAAAACCGACGCAAATAATCAAAATTATTTGCGTTGGTGTTTTATACTAAGCGACGCAAATGGTGAACTAATTTATTTTTTAAATATTTTCATAGAATTTGCGTCGGTTCTATAAAAGAACCGACGCAAATAGTTTTTATTTTTTTTACGACAATGCCATCGCGCTACTCTATGCGACAGTACTATTAAAAAACCGAAGCAAATAAGGCGACAAATAAGACAGTTTTTGTACTAGTGGAATAATACAAACATGTTCTAGCTATTCAACCAAGTAGTTTTTTCAATTTCATCTCTTTTACCAAGGTAGGGTTAATCTGTTTTTTAAACTTGTTCTTACCATGGTTGAGCTGGTTCTGCGCGCACTATATGTTTGAAATTCATTATAGTTTTGAAATCTCATTTAGGAGGCTAAACTACAAGTTTTGCCTAATTTACCTTTATAATGAAACCTTAAATATTTAAGTATGGACTTATCTACGTATACAACTAAATTCACATTCATTTTAGCGAATGCTCGGTAGATTATGTTACTTCATTTGAACAAATCTAAAATCCTAATTTGTGAAAGGCAACCCTTAGTGAGCCGCATTAATAAAATGACAAAATTTATTATTGTTACGAGAATGTATGTGAATTTAACTGTGAAAGTAAATGTTTTCCTTAAGTATATACTTTGATTCTTTATGTGTGTGGATGATGCCTATTGACCTAATAATACTACTAGGTTCATCGTGCAGCTCTTCCAGCTTTGTTCTATGGATTATGGGTTTATTAGTAGGGTGAAAACGAGTCAAATTCGAGCGAACAATAGTGTGCTCAGATTCTATTCTAATAAATTTTTTGATACTCGAATTCGAATTCAAGTATTTAGTCGAATAGAATTTTGGGGCTAAAATTTTTCTCTAATAGAATTCAAG
This sequence comes from Centella asiatica, assembly GCA_014636745.2. Taxonomy (NCBI): domain Eukaryota; kingdom Viridiplantae; phylum Streptophyta; class Magnoliopsida; order Apiales; family Apiaceae; genus Centella; species Centella asiatica. The sequence continues at coordinate 21,824,675 of CM025788.1, forward strand.
TCAATTACAAATTACTCACGAACACATAAGTTTGGTGAAAATTTCATAATAATACAATTTTTATTTCTTTTAGGATAAAAATTATATATAATAATTCATTTTATTTATGACATTAATTTTAGAGTAACTTATTCAATAAGTATAATATTTAAACATATTATTAAGACATAATTGATTATATATTTTCGATATATGGTATGATATTTAAGTATAAGAAGAGGATTTGAACTACTCGCGAGTATTGATGTACTCAGATTCTTTTTATTTAACTTATCGAACATTAAATTGAGTATTAAGTTTCTCTTGTTTTCGTATCAAATCCGAATAGAATCGATTAATTTTCAATTCGAGCCCAAGAGAATCACGAATGGTTTGGTTCGATCTAAAACCCTATTTATTAGTGGAAAACCTAAATTTTAATCTGTGCATTCTACATGTTCGATGAAATTTCTTGGATATTTTTATTTATTAACAGGAGTTTGTCATAACCCAATCCAATATTGCTGTTAGAATCATAGTTGTTCAAGTAAGTGATAGTGCATTGCTTTATTGGAGTTACAAGATTTCTCGTGCTTCAATTGTTAACTTGTTGCGTTTAAGTCATGATCAAACATTTATGGTGCTTAGACCTTGAGAATTATGATTTGAGTGTAGTAACGAGGTGCTTCGAATTATAATGACTTGGATTTTCGATCCCTTTTGTAGATCTTCCATTCTTAAAATCATGCTTATCTTAAAAAAGGAAAAAAATAGTAATAAAATGAAAATTTTCACATGTTGGTATCTTAGAAGCATAGAAATCATGTCATTACTCATTTTCTCTTTCTTTTTGGTTATACAAGAGGCTACTGCCTAAACCTCACACACACTCGCATACCTATCAACTATTTATTAAGTTATAACATTCAAAACCCTGATCTAACCACTTTTTAAATGAGATAGTTGATGATAAATGAAGCCAACGACGGAGGCTTTTTGTTCATTCATTTCATACATCAAAAGTTTCAAATGATTAAAATCTAAGAAAACGACAGGAACTTTTCATATTCATCCAAGTTCGATTCTATTCCAATTCAAACTTAAAGGTCGGCTAATTCTCATGTAAAACATTGAATCCATCCAAATGCATTTCAATTTCCACAAAAAACTTTCATTCAAGTTACTTCAGAAGTCGATACATTCTCAAATTATTGTTTTTCCATTTCAAATTTTCCTAATTTTCAAATTCAAGTTTCAATTTTATCTCAAAAGTCAAACTTCAAAGCTAGTCAATTTAAAATCCCTTTTCACGACATTCTTTCAAAATTTCAAGCAAAGTCAATATTTAAATTTCAAAACATGCTTAGGTCGAGATAACGTAAAACTTTCAACGGTCAAATTTGAAATCTTGTTATAGTTGATATGAAGTCAAGATAACTGAAAGTAATATGCCCTTAAGCCAATCACGTTAGACGTGATGGAACATTTATTTTGTAATCTTATTCATTTAATAATAAAAGAATTATTTATTCAAATGCGTTTATTTATATGTTTAAGTTGTTAAATATATTAATCCGTAGTTTGGAGTTATATTTTAGGATCATGATGAGATCATGCTAATGAGATCTAAAATATGTTAACTCGAAACTAAAAATATTCCTAATCGTAGGATCACTAATAAGAGTGTTAGTGAATCCGGAAAGATTAGTACATAGTGTGCTTGCTCTTAACAAGAGGATGATTGATCTCATAATCATTTGTGTGACGACATTAAAGCAAGTATGTATGTGCTTATTAGAGAATAAGTTCACTGAACGTTACTCGCTTAAATGAACACCTAATGGAGTTTTACCTGCTTTTCAATAGGAGTTCATCTAGTGATAGTTGTACAAGTGATCCTTAGACTTGAGATCGTTGCGGTTATCTTGTGTACACTAAATTATACTTTGTCATATATCTTAACTCAAGCAGTGTATCTAAGTGTATGTTCGGGTATAATAAAGTGTACATGGAGATAAGTGAATGATCAACAAAGAATTTACCGCTTCCAGTAAAGGGAGAGAATGTCCTATGCGATTCCATTAGTGACAACTCGGGAATCTCTGGCCAGAGTGAAATGATAATTATAATGTGTTTCTAATTGACATTTTATTGAGTTATGCATTTATGAATCGGAATGCATAAGATTAAATAAAATAAGACTTGACAGTAATTTCATGTCTTATATTTAATCGGGACATTGTGTGGTAGAAGGATTGAATTGTACGTTAACTATTCACTGAATAGATTCTTTGTGATTAAACGTTGATTTCATATTATCCGGATAGTCATGATATGCTGAGAGGTATCCCTCATGATGTAGAATAAGTATAATTAATATAATTAATTATATTTAATGAATTAAAGTGTTTAATTCGTATAAATAAAATTAGAATAGTTCTAATTTAATTTATTTCTACAACCGGCTTAATATTGAACCTAAAAGGTCATACCATAAAAGGGAAATAATAAATTATGAAGATATTGGGAAATAATAATAATTAAGTAATTTAATTTATACCATGGTGGAATAAATTAAATGGCTTAATATTTATAATTTAGTATTTTAGAAATACTAATTATAAATAAATAAGAATTATTCTCATATTATTATTATTTAATAAATAATCAAATTCCTAAGTAGTATTGGAATTAGATTAGAAAGTGGTGTTATTATTAAATAATAAAGAATCCAATTTCTAAATGGTTTAGGAATTAGTTTAGGGGTTGTCTATATAAGGAGACTTATAATAGATTAAACCCCAACTTAAATAATAATTGGTAGCCTCCATAATATTTGTCACCAAAATATTGTGAGAAAAATCCAATAATCTTCATAATCAAAATTCTCTGGTGTATCACCTTTAGAGTACAACACACTTGAGTAGTAAATATTGGATCCAGTGGAACAATCAAGAACGTGGAATATATTGTAAGACGGATCAAGGTGATCGATTGGAGCGTGAAGGATAAAGGTTGCGGTGTTAATTCGTGCGTAAAGATTCTACATCAACGTCGTCGAATTTACAACGGTATGATTTTAATCCTTCCTCAATTAATAATATTGTATAAGGTGATTTCTAGGATTGCAGAAAAATTTAAAATTGCTATTTTTATGCTTCCGCTTCGTTGTCTATAATTTTCTATATTAACAGTGGTATCTGAGCTATCCTTATACGAATTATTAATTATTTTTAATGCGTATATATTAATTTAGATGTGATCTGATTTATTGGGCAATATTTTGATAAGCATAAAAAATAAAAAAAATCAATTAAATCTACTCCGCCCCTCTCCGACGATCTGGGTTAAAACTTCGTGGGCTTATGAAAATTGAAAAGTTCAAATTTGTCCAACGAATTATGCGCGGATTGAGGTTTGCCATGTGGGGTCAAATTATTAATCCCTAAGGGAAGATCTTTGGATCTCTGTTTGTTAACAGAGAATGAAAAGGATAGGTGGCCATTGTGTTCAAAAGGTGTTGCTTGACTGCTTGGAAATCATCAATCTAGTTGTATAAATTATATATATAATGATTATGGTTTTGAGAATTAATCATTAGAATAATAATTAATTAAATTAGTTGAAATTTTAATGTGATTAAAATTTCAAATAAGATTTAATTTCAAAATATTTAAAGTGTTTAAAAAATTGAAATAAAGTGTTTATTTCAAATTGAAATTATTTAATTTATGCAAATAAAATTTGTCCATTAAATGAGATTAATATGTACGCAATATTTAAAAATTCATATGATGTATTTACTTTTATATATTTATGCATGCGATGTATATTTATATAGTTTAATATACATAATAGCTATGCATATTAATCAACGGATGATTATGGACTTAAGACCAATGTGATTGCATTTTAATTTTAGTGGATGCATGAATGAATGAGTTTTTTATAAATAGGGTTTACACACCTCGTCTCTCTAATTTATTCTAATGTAAAATTCTATCTCCCTCCTATGTACTTCCCCTTGACTGCTGATCAAGGTTTCTATTTAGAAAATAGATTGTAATAGGATTAGTTAGATTTGTTAGATAAATTGAAGACGAAGACAAGGAGCAATGAAGGCCCATTTGTAACGACGCTCGGGTTTGAATGTAATAGTTATATTCAAATTTAATTTTATTATTGCATCCTAGGTTTGACCTTTTGGTTCACTTGATGGCTCAAGTGAACCAAACTAGAATAAAGTCCATAATCATCGAGTAGAATAAAGTATTCTATAAATGCATGCTTATACTATATATATAATTATATATTATTTATACATATGATGTATGTTTAATATGGAGCGTATTATATATATATATATATATATTTGCATCCACGCTTAAACAAGATGAGACCATAATAAGAAAACCCCTCAAGAAAATAATATTAAGTAGTAACGGCCAATGACATTAGTAAAGTGTCGGTCGTGGTCTTCCGGCATGATAAAGCACAGAGTATCTTTTGCTTATTATGGGTTTGTTGAGCACACTCATGACCTGTTTTATGTTTTAGAGATGTTGTTTTGTTACATTTGATGTTTATGATGGAATCAAACATTACATGTTTTGTTGAGCACACTCAAGGACTGTAGTTTCCTTTTTCACATATAGAAATGCTGGGTTATACTTAACTTAGACTATTTAAGTTTGTTGTGCACACACAAGACTTTTATGGTATAAGAGGCAAAAATGAAAAGGAATAACATGAGATGTAATTGACAAGAGTTGTCTCCCTATGAAATAATATATGGTTTGTTGTGCACACACAAGGTTGTATGTTATTAAATAGGATCCTTATTCTCACTAGCAAATTTCGATTTATAAATTTGCCGAATTATATACAAAGAGGGTTATATAATTTGAAGAAATAGTGGGAGACACCATTTTAATAAAGACCTAATTAATTTGGTGATTAATTAAATGAATAAATGCTAATGTTGTTTATAAATTTCATTTACAGATATTTTACTATGTCTTCTGCACTATCACTGCGTAGCATACTTGATGCTAACAAGTTGACCGGTCCGAATTACGTGGATTGGTTAAGGAATGTGAGAATTGTTCTTACATATGAAAAGATTGCTTATGTCTTAGATTCGCCAGTTCCTCAAAATCTTCCAGAGGGCGCTTCTGACGAAGAGCGAACCACTTTTGATAAGTGGAAGAATGATGCTACTCTTGCAAAATGCATCATGCTGGCTTCTATGAGTAACGAGTTGCAACGTCAACACGAGAAAATGGAATTAGATTCTATTTTGATCCACCTACAAGAGTTGTATGGTGAACAAAGTAGATGTGCTAGATATGAGATATCTAAAGAGCTCTTCCGATGCAAGATGACTGTAGGCACTTCGGTTAATGACCATTGTCTTAAGATGATCAATTTGATTGAACGTCTTGAACAACTGGGTTTTGTAATGGATGGAAAGTTGAGTCAAGACTTAGTCTTGCAGTCACTCCCTGAGAGTTTTTCGCAGTTTGTTATGAATTTTCACATGAATAAGTTGGATGTTAGCTTGCCTGAACTCCATAACATGCTGAAAACTGCGAAAAGTAACTTTCCATCTCAGAAGGGCCAAGTTTTTCTAATGGGTGAAACTTTCAAGAAAAGGAAGCTAACCAAGGGTTCTTTTGAAAAGAAGAAAAAGAAAAAGACTGGAGGAAAGGCAAAATCAAATGACAAAAAGAAAACTAATCCTGAAAGCAAAGGTGTTTGCTTCCACTGTAATAAGGAAGGGCATTGGAAGAGAAACTGTAAGAAGTATCTTGCAGTAGCACAGAAGAAGAAGATTAATGAATCTTCAACTTCAGATGCAGGTTTGTTCATGATTGAAATAAATCTATCTGTAAGTCAATCTTCTACTTGGGTATTAGATACCGCCTGTGGTTCTCATATATGTAACTCTATGCAGGGCCTACAGGGACGTAGAATGCTAAACAAAGGAGAAGTAGTCCTACGAGTGAGAAATGGAGCAAGAGTTGCTGCATTAGCCGTAGGAACTTATTGTTTAGCTTTGCCTTCTGGCAAGTCTATCATTTTAGAAAATTGTTACTATGTTCCAGTTCTTTTAAGAAATATTATTTCTATTCCTTTGTTAGATGAGGATGGATTTGACTTTGCAATAAAGAAAAACCGTTTTTCTATTTACAAAGATGATGTGTTGTATGGAACTGGTAAATTGCATGATAGACTTTACATTGTTGACTTACAAAGTAGTGTATTTCATATTGAACAAACCAAAAAAAGGAAAAGAGATGATTTTAATTATACCTACCTATGGCACTATAGACTTGGTCATATTAATGAAACAAGACTAAACGAGTTACACAAGGATGGGTTACTAGAACCTTTTGATTATGATCATATCTAACTTGTGAGTCTTGTCTCATAGGGAAGATGACAAAATCTCCATTTAGCGGACATGGAGAAAGAGCTGCAGAGTTGTTAGAGTTGGTACACACAGATGTATGTGGACCTATGACAACACATGTTAGAGGAGGGTATTCATACTTCATTACATTCACTGATGATCATTCGAGATACAGATATGTTTATTTGATGAAATACAATTCCGAGACGTTTGATAAATTCAAGGAATTTAAGAATGAAGTAGAGAAACAAACTGGCAAGAGTATTAAGATTCTTAGATCAGATCGAGGAGGAGAATACTTAAGTAGTGAGTTTCTCGATTATCTCAAAGATAATGGTATTCTTTCACAATGGATTCCTCCAGGAACACCCCAGTTAAATGGAGTTTCTAAAAGGAGAAATCAAACTTTGTTGGACATGGTTGGATCCATGATGAGCTATACCAATCTTCCAATTTCCCTTTGGGGTTATGCCTTACTAACAACGACCTATATACTAAATAAGGTACCTTCAAAATCTGTTCCTAAAACTCCACATGAGATGTGGACAGGGAAGAGACCTAATCTTAAACATCATAAGATTTGGGGTTGTCCAACTTATGTCAAGAAAGTTGACCACGATAAGTTGGAGGCTAGATCTGAAAAGTACAGATTTGTGGGTTATCCTAAAGAGAGTTTAGGATATTACTTCTATCATCCTACTGACCAAAAGGTGTTAGTTTCCAAACACGCAACCTTCTTGGAAAAGGAGTTTATCCTTGAAGGAAACAATGAGAGCAAGATAGATCTTGAAGAAGTTCAAGAACCACAAATCACTACAGATCAAACGAAGGAACCTATACAAGTAGAACAATCTTCTGTACAACAGCCTATTCATAAATCTGGAAGGATACCAATACCAAATAAAAGGTATTTTGGACTCATCATTGAGAATGATGATGAGGTATCTGTCATAGAGGATGACGATCCAGTATCTTACAATGAGACAATGAGTAGTAGAGAGTCAGAGAAATGGCGAACCGCCATGAAATCTAAAATGGACTCCATGTATGAAAACCAAGTGTGGACTTTGGTTAAACCACCTGAAGGCATAACGCCTATAGGGTGTAAATGGGTCTTTAAAAGAAAGATTGGAGCAGATGGCAAGGTGGAAACCTATAAGGCCAGACTGGTTGCAAAAGGTTTCAAACAAAGACAAGGAATTGACTATGATGAAACCTTCTCACCAGTAGCTATGCTCAAGTCTGTTCGGATTTTGCTTCCAATTGCAACTTACTATGACTATGAGATCTGGCAAATGGACATGAAAACGGCCTTCCTCAATGGGAAACTTGAGGAGGATGTGTATATGACACAGCCAGAGGGATTTGCCTCTAAGAGTAGAGTAACTCAAGCTTGTAAGCTGCAGCAATCTATTTATGGATTGAAGCAAGCTTCTCGAAGATGGAACATCCGTTTTGATGAGACAATCAAAGAGTTTGATTTTATCAAAAATGTGGATGAACCATGTGTGTACAAGAAGGTTAATGGGAGCGCTGTGACATTCCTAGTACTATATGTTGATGATATATTACTGATAGGGAATGACATACCTATGCTCCAATCAGTTAAAATTTGGTTGTCAAAGAACTTCTCCATGAAGGACTTGGGAGAAGCATCCTACATCTTGGGGATAAAGATCTATACAGATAGATCTAACAGGATGCTAGGTTTGACCCAAGGAACGTACATTAATTCAATGCTAAAGAGGTTTAGCATGGAAAACTCCAAAAGAGGACTTATACCGATGAGTCATGGAGTTCATCTCTCTAAGAAAATGGCTCCAAAGACAACTGAAGAGAGAGATTACATGAGTAAGATACCATATGCTTCGGCTATTGGATCTATCATGTATGGAATGATATGTACGAGGCCTGATGTTGCTTACGCACTTAGTGTAACAAGCAAATATCAAGCCGATCCTGGAGAGGAACACTGGAAGGCAGTGAAAAACATCCTAAAGTACTTGAGAAGAACTAAGGATGTATTTCTTGTCTATGGTGGGTCAGATTTGAAACTAGAGGGCTTTACAGACTCAAATTTTCAAACTGATCAAGATGACTATAAATCCGTGTCAGGGTATGTATTTACCTTAAACGGTAGTGCAGTGAGTTGGAAGAGTTCCAAACAGCAAACGGTTGCTGACTCAACGACAAAGGCAGAGTACATAGCTGCGAGTGAAGCTGCAACGGAGGCTGTTTGGATGAAGAAGTTCATTACAGAACTTGGTGTGGTTCCTAGCATTGAAGGACCAGTGCCTTTATATTGTGATAACACTGGAGCTGTTGCACAAGCCAAGGAACCTAGGTCTCATAAGAAATCCAAACATGTGTTGTGGCGCTTTCATTTGATTAGAGAAATCATTGAGAGAGGAGACGTCACCGTTGAGCGTGTGGACTCTCAGAACAACATTGCAGATCCATTTACTAAAGCATTAATTCAGCAGCAATTTGATCGCCACTTAGAGAAGATGGGTATTAGATACCTGGGCGATTGGCTTTAGTGCAAGTGGGAGATTGAAAGTAATATGCCCTCAAGCCAATCACGTTAGACGTGATGGAGCATTTATTTTGTAATCTTATTCATTTATTAATAAAAGAATTATTTATTCAAAGGCGTTTATTTATATGTTTAAGTTGTTAAATATATTAACCCATAATATAGAGTTATATTTTAGGATCATGATGAGATCATGCTAATGAGATCTAAAATATATTAACTCGAAACTAAAAATATTCCTAATTGTAGGATCACTAATAAGGGTGTTAGTGAATCCGGAAAGATTAGTACATACTGTGCTTGCTCTTAACAAGAGGATGATTGATCTCATAATCATTTGTGTGACGACATTAAAGCAAGTATGTAGGTGCTTAATAGAGAATAAGTTCACTGAACGTTACTCGCTTAAATGAACACCTAATGGAGTTTTACCTGCTTTTCAATAGGAGTTCATCTAGTGATAGTTGTACAAGTGATCTTTAGACTTGAGATCGTTGCGGTTATCTTGTGTACACTAAATTATACTTTGTCATATATCTTAACTCAAGCGGTGTATCTAAGTGTATGTTCGGGTATAATAAAGTGTACATGGAGATAAGTGAATGATCAACAAAGGATCTACCGCTTCCAGTAAAGGGAGAGAATGTCCTATGCGATTCCATTAGTGACAACTCGGGAATCTCTGGCCAGAGTGAAATGATAATTATAATGTGTTTCTAATTGACATTTTATTGAGTTATGCATCTATGAATCGGAATGCATAAGATTAAATAAAATAAGACTTGACAGTAATTCCATGTCTTATATTTAATCGGGACATTGTGTGGTAGAAGGATTGAATTGTACGTTAACTATTCACTGAATAGGTTCTTTGTGATTAAACGTTGATTTCATATTATCCGGATAGTCATGATATGCTGAGAGGTATCCCTCATGATGTAGAATAAGTATAATTAATATAATTAAGTATATTTATTAAATTAAAGTGTTTAATTCGTATAAATAAAATTAGAATAGTTCTAATTTAATTTATTTGTACAACCGGCTTAATAGTGAATCTAAAGGGTCACACCATAAAAGGGAAATAATAAATTATGAAGATATTGGGAAATAATAATAATTAAGTAATTTAATTTATACCATGGTGGAATAAATTAAATGGCTTAATATTTATAATTTAGTATTTTAGAAATACTAATTATAAATAAATAAGAATTATTCTCATATTATTATTATTTAATAAATAATCAAATTCCTAAGTAGTCTAGGAATTAGATTAGAAAGTGGTGTTATTATTTAATAATAAAGAATCCAATATCTAAATGGTATAGGAATTAGATAATGGAGTTTTATTATTATTTACTAAATAACCAATTCCTAAATGGTTTAGGAATTAATTTAGGGGTTGTCTATATAAGGAGACTTATAATAGATTAAACCCCAACTGAAATAATAATTGGTAACCTCCATAATATTTGTCACCAAAATTTTGTAAGAAAAATCCAATAATCTTCATAATCAAAATTCTCTGGTGGATCACCTTTAGAGTACTACACATTTGAGTAGTAAACGTTGGATCAAGTGGAATAATCAAGAACGTGGAATAAATTGCAAGACGCATCAAGGTGATCGATTAGAGCGTGAAGGATAAAAATTGCGGTGTTAATTCGTGCGTAAAGATTCTACATCAACGTCGTCGAATTTACAACGGTATGATTTTAATCCTTCCTCAATTAATAATATTGTATAAGGTGATTCCTGACATTGCAGAAAAATTTTAAATTGTTATTTTTATGTTTCCGCTTCGTTGTCTATAATATTCTGCACTAACAATTATTAGAATTTCCAAAGGGGTTTAACTTTTAAAAGAATAATCGGCTGCCGTTGATTGTCATTGTCGCATTTTAGGCTAGAAGATAGGCGTTAGGGTTTTGGAAAGTTCGAATTTGTTTTTTTGGAAGAAAAATCAAAAGGGTCAATTTTTAGAGTTGTCAATCGATACCAACTCATCTAAATTTTTAAGAAAGAATTAATGAAAAATATTTTTGTTTTTGATAATTCCGTCATATCTGCGAATCATTGACTTCATTTGTTCGGGAGTTAGGCTACAACATTAAGTTGTTCTTTTAATTTTTGGGTACGTATTTATTAAATCTTTTACTAGGAGACCAATTTATTACTTAACTACTTGTGCAGTAACAAAAACTTCGTTCAATCCTAAACGTTAGTATTTGACGTACTTATTATCATACAGCAAGAATGATATTCAACTCATATCAAACTTGAAAATCAGTCTTGGCACAAACACTACAATTACACGCACTACTACATATATAAAAGCCATCACAGCCCTTATTACATGCATGTATATATATCAACCAATCACAATCACCTGGCAAGTGAACGAGGCACTGCCGGAATAAACCACATATTGCAACTTATTTCAACACTTCAAACGATGTAAAGAAAATAGCACAAACCCCAAGAAACCTGACACCAATTTATGTACATATGGTTAGATTAAATATGGGTTTGTTTGATTTAAAAAATTATGAGATTCTAAATTCTGAGGATACAATTTACACGGTCAGAATCTAAAATCTCATAATTTTAAACCGAAATAAACAGGATCAAAGTTTCGAACATTTTTTTTTAACGTGAACATAGAAAACAATAACACAACAAACTAGCTAGCTAGCTAACCATCCCTAACATGGAAGATGTTTGGATTTTTTATGACAACGTCATACATGTAAACCGAGTTGAATTTGGAGAAATCCTTAGGAAGTGATATCAAATCAATAGAACATCTCTTGTGGAATTGGAAAAGGTCGACATCACCATAATATCTCTCCCATCCCAATCCCATCAAAATTTGCTCCAGACAATTGTAAGATGAGACCACCTTCCCTGTTGGTAAGTGCACCAACACCTTCTTCCTAGCACTGCCAGATTGCTGATCTGACGACGTCGTTGATCCGTCGTTGAGGCGCATTACGCCATTTTTGAACACCCAAACACCTGACATTTATTCTTTTATAAGAATTAACTAAACGAACTATTTGGTTTGTTGGTGGTGAACATTATGGACCGATGGAGTTACTATTTATAGGGACGAGAAAGATAGAAAACAAGATTGAAATACTGGAGTGGGATGAAAAGGCTTTGCAATGATAGGCATGTTGAGCTTCGGTGGAGAATATATTTTGTGTGTGTGTGTGGGTTGTGTAACCAATGTGCTTACAATATTTAGGGCACAATTAAGGATGCTCTTAGGGCTTGATTTAGCCTTTATGATATTAAAGTAATTATTACTTTTGAGAGAATCTTGTGGGTGTGTACGGCATAATTAAATGACAAGTGCAATGAATTTAGCCCGGAATCTTTAGCCTAATTGTGGGAAAAAATTAAAATAAAATTGCGTCTACTTCTATTGAAATTTCTTAATTCATGTTGTGCACGTGAAGTAAATGAGTGCTAACCAAAGAGAGATTGTGGTGAATTGATAGACAGACAGAGCAAAGCAAAAATGTATGCTAATTACAACTAATTAATTACCCGTTAGGCTGTGTTCCAATTTTTTTGTTTTTGTTTTGGTATATTATATAGTGTAATAATTTTTTTGTTTTACGTATGTGTCTTACTTGAATTTCTCAAGTTCTTTTTTGCTTGAATTAATTATATGTATGTCAATGTAAATTGTAATTTTTTCTGAACTTTTCTTATGGGTTGAAATATATGTGAATCTAAATCCTAAATTCTCTTTCGTTATTTGAAATTAGTTTTGAATAACTATTAATTGTTAGAGAAAAAGGGGCATACACATGTGCATCTCTCATAGCATGTGCAGCCCAAGGAAACGATGTCGTAGAATTAAAAAAAGTGCACGATGCCGTAGATTAGAAGGAAAAAAAAAACAAAGGCATCGCTCGTCTTGTCAATCATCCAATCTTCACATCCTCGTTGCACTCATCTTCAATCTGATCCTCTACATCACAAACAAAATAACTCTCGATTCCAGGCGGTGATGGATGAAGATATAACGCCAATCAATACATCCATGTTATACATATCATACTTTCTTTGATATTACTATTTAAATTTGGTATTTATGCATGATACATAGAGCACTGTTTTTCAAATTAAGCAAATTACAGACTTTGTATTAACCCTCCATAACCACTGTGCAAATATTTTCTTTTAATGTACCCTCTATTGTGGGTTAACTATTGTATTTTAATAATCTAATTTATAGGTATGGTTGTGGTACACAAAATTAAATCATGTAAGCTTTCAAATATGCGGAAACCATTTTATCTTTTACAAGTTAATAAGAATTTGTAATTACAACTATCGAATAGGTGTTAGGCTCCTGATTTTTTCCAATTTCTTTAAATTTGTACTGGTGGTTGAGTTTTAAAATTTTGGTTCAAAATTTATATGTGATCTTAAAGTAATAATTGGATACACGATCGGTTGTCTGCATTTTATGACCTTAATGTCTTGAGTGATTTTTCTTAATAGAGTTTGAAACACCAAATTTGATAGAAGATGAACAAGCAGAAGGTTTACAAGGTAATGATATTGAAGGAGAGAATTCTATAGAAAAACGTCCTTATATATACTGTCAAAGGAATGGAATTCAATTCTGTTGAAGAAGCTGTTGGAAATATAAACTTGATTTAATATTCATAGTTGAATTATATTAATTAGTACATGAATGATTGATATGTAAGTACATGTTGAATTCATGTACATGAGTGTATCTAGGAGGAAACATGCATGGTTAGATTCATGCACATGTATGTGGTCAAGTAGTATTTATTAGAGTGTCCCTTGATGTTTTCTAGTAGTACTAGAAATATTTTTTGTATGTATTTGAGTCAATTTGTGTAAGTGAGAATCAAGTTGAGTTGTAAACATTTTGTGAGAGATCAAGAAAACAAGTTTTTTCTCTTGGTAAGAGTTAAATATATTTAAGAGTTTGGTTTTCTTCCGTTGTACAAGAATTATTTTCTTAAATTATTTTTTGTGTTTGGTTTTCTTCCGTTGTGCAATAATTATTTTCTTAAACTATTATTTTTTGTTCCAACAAAGTGGCATCAGAGCCAACTTAATTCAAGAATAACTTAGTGCTATCAAGGCGTTCCGTTGGGTAAGTTCAAAGTGTGTACGTTCGAACTCCGAAAGATAATCTAGCGACTAGTTGGAGTAGGTAAATATTAAAAAATGAAGATTCCCATGGTTGGAGATAAATTGGTATTTACCAATTACAAGATTTTGAGTATATTCGGACATATATCGAAGCTTGTAATTTATGGTAGAATGCCATAGAAAATCCAACAAAATGTTGTTCAAGGAGGCTTCGAGAAGTGAAAGAGAAAAAACAAGGAAGATTTTGCAACGAATGATCCATGAAGTAATTTGGAAGCGCATTAAGAATTTTGATTCTCCACAACAAATGTGGAATGAGGTTGAATCAATTTGCAACAACTATAATGGTGCACCATTGTCCAAAGAGACTTGGTTACGATATATGGAGGAAGATGAAGCTAATGAAGAGATGGAAGAAGAAAATGTAAAAAATGAATATTTTGAAGATGACTCTAAGGAGATATACAAAAATATATTTTTTTGAAGAAATTAAAGAAGATGAAGATAAACAAGGGGAAGACGGAGAAATTGAGGAGATGTTAAGTGAAAAAGCATTTGAAGAGATGAAAGAAGAATATGATGAAAAATATTTTGAAATTGAGAAAATTCAACAAAAATTCATTGACGAAGAGGATGAAAAGAATGAGCTTGATAATTTTGAAGCAAATGAGAAAAATATGTTCAGTATGAAAGACCATAGTTTGGGGTTTGGAGGTGTAAATGTTGTTGAGGAAATTGAATGAATGAATATAGAGAAATGTTTTGAATCACAAGAATCCATCAAAGAAAATTTTAGAAAATTATGTGTGAAGTTCAAGTATCGCAAGAAGTTGGAGCATGAAAATTTTAAGAAGCTAGTCATGAGGAAGTATGAATTCACAAAAGTGAAGAAATGAAAGAAGATTTTTATGTTTTAAGAAATTGCTAAAATGATTGAATTTTTTCAACTTGTTAAATTTTGTAGCTGATCAAAAAACTTATTTATTGCATGCACATCAACGGAAATGACAAAGGCAAATCTTGCATTTGAAGGTGTTAAATGTACATAATAAATATTAAGGGTAGTTTAGTTTTATAATTGTTTCCTTGTTATATGTGTTGTAAAACTCCAATTTTAAGGTTAATTCAAAAATTCAGAAGTTCCAAAAACCCTAACTTTTCAACCGATTGATTCATTTTTCTGTTTTGATCTGATGTTGGCTTTCTGATTCTTTCTTTAAGAAAGTCAGTAATTGTTCTCCTTCCTCTTCTATTTCTTTCCTTGCATTCTGTATTTTGATTATTATCATGGCCAGGGAAAAAGATGATTCTCTTCAAGCCATTAGTGTTCAATTGAATGGACAAAATTATTCTTATTGGAGTTATGTGTTGAAAATTTTTCTTAAAGGAAAACAAATGTGGGGTTATATTTCTGGAGTTTTGACTAAATCAGTAAATGTCAAGGATGAAAAATATGTTGAAAAGTTAGAGACTTGGGATCCGAATAATTCAAAGATAATTACTTGGATTAATAACTCTATGGCACAGTCAATAGACATTCAGTTAACAAAAAATGAATCTGCAAAGGAAGTTTGGGATCACTTGGAACGGTTGTATACACAATCAAATTTTGCAAAACAGTATCAATTAGAGATTGATATTCGTGCTCTTCAGCAAACAATATGAGTATTCAAGAATTTTATTCTATGTCTAATTTATGGGATCAATTGGCTTTGACCGAATCTGCAGAATTACGAGTTTTTCAACCATATATTGCTCGTAGAGAAAAACAACATTTAGTTCAATTTTTGATGGCCTTCCGGTCTGATTTCGAGGGTCATCATGAAACAATCTTGCATCGTACTCCTCTTCCAATAGTTGATTCTGTAGTTAATGAGCTATTGGCTGAAGAAATTTGTCTTCATTCTCAATCTGATAAGGGAACTATCCCATTTGTTTTTGCAGCTTCTCCTAGAGCACCCTTCCATAATTTAAATACTTCTGATGAATGTTGCTTCTGCAAGAAGAAGGGTCATTGGAAATCTCAGTGTTCTATGTTGTTGAGCAGATCCCAACAATCATAGCAGCCTTCTCAATGGAGACCTCCTACTCTGCCGCCTCCACAACAACAACAAACACAACAGTCTTCTCAATGGAGACCTCCTCTTATACCAATACCACCATCACAACAACAACATAGCTTTAGATCACCTACACTGAATTTTGTAGTCACAGTTCCTCCTACTGGTACTGATCCTACTATAGCTTCTATTGCTGAGCAGCTTCAAAAACTTATGTCTCCACAATCACATGCCACTTATGCTTCCTTAAGTCAAGGTTTTCCCTTCTCTAACTTATTAGGTATATTATCCTCCAAATGGATACTTGATTCTGGCGCCTCTCATCATATGTCATCTAATTTCAATTCTTCCACTAATTTATATAATGTCTTATTCGTATATGTTATGACTGTTGATGGCACACCTATGCTATTGGTAGGCATTGGTTCTATTTTTACGTTTGATTTTTCCTTCTCAAATGTTTACTATGTTCCTAATCTCACTATGAACCTTGTTTCTGTGAGTCAATTATGTGATTTTGGTATCTCAGTTTTGTTTTCTTCTACCTCTTGTTATGTACAGGATCTGCAATCCAGGAGGATGATTGGGATAGGCCGTAGGCAGAGAGGACTTTATATTTTGGATGAACTTAAAGTCCCGTGCGTTGCAACTTTTGTTGTTGATTTGTCAACTTTTCATTTGAGTCACTCATCTTCTGATTTTTATTTGTGGCATCATCGCATTGGACATGTATCTTCTTCTCATTTAAAGTACTTAGTTTCTACCGGATTGTTAGGAGATTTGCAAATTCATGATATATCTGATTGTTGTGGTTGTAAACTTGCAAAATTTTCAGCTTTACCTTTTAATAGAAGTCTTTCTATTTCTACTGCACCTTTTGACTTAGTCCATTCTGATGTTTGGAGACCATCACCTGTTATTACTAAAAGTGGATCTAGATATTATGTTTCTTTTATCAATGATTATACTCGTTACACTTTGATTTACTTAATGAAACATCATTTTGAATTTTTTGTGATATATCACACTTTTCGTGCTCTTGTTAAAACACAATATAATGTTGTTATTAAGTATGTTCGTTGTGATTTGGGCGGTGAATACACATCCAATAAGTTGTTCGAGTTACTTGCTTCTGATGGAACCTTGCAGCAAACCTATCGTACTGATACTCCTTAACAAAATGGGGTTGCGGAAAGAAAAGATCGCCACATTGTTGAAACTATTCATTCCCTTCTCCTGTCAGCCTCTATTCCCAGTGAGTTTTGGGGGTAAGTTGTACTCACAACCACTTATCTTATTAATAAAATTCCATCCTTTGTGACTTCCGGTTTGTCTCCTTTTGAAAAATTGTTTGGTCAATCTCCTGATTACTCCACTTTGAGAGGTTTCGGTTCCACTTACTTTGTTCTTTGTTCTCATGCAGATCATAGTAAATTATCTTCTCGTTCAACATTATGTGTTTTTCTTGGTTATAGTGCAGGTCAAAAAGGGTATCGTTGTTATGATCATGTTGCTCAAAAACTATATGTCTCTCGTCATGTTGTATTTTTTGAGCACATTCCATATTACTCTATTCCATCTAAAACTTATAATCACACAATCAGATGTTATTTGTATTTATCCTTTTGATACATCATATTATGTAAGTTCTACTGATCCAGAAGTCCTTCCTACTTCTGCTGCTTCCCAAGAATCTCCTGTCATTATAGATCCTACACCATTTCCACCACCATCTCCACCTTGTTATCCTCAACGGGTTCGTAAATCTACTCAATTACCAGACTTTCTGTATTCTAATTACTCGAGTAATTTTTCTTATTTCTTAACATCTGTTCACAATTTGTTTGAGCCTTCTTTCTATGGAGAGACAATTCTTGATCTTCTTGGCAGAAAGCTATGAATGAAGAACTATCTGCTTTGTATATACTTGGGATCTTGTCTCTCTTCCCCCAGGTAAACCTGCTATTGGTTCTCGTTCAGTGTATAAAATGAAGACCAAGGTTGATGGGTCTATAGAGTGATACAAAACTCGGTTGGTTGCTAAGGGGTTTTCTCATGAGTATGAGATAGATTATGAGGAAACATTTGCTCCCATTGCCAAGATGACTACTGCTCGTACTCTCATTGCAGTTGCATTTGTTCGTCAATGACATATATCTCAGTTGGATGTTAAGAATGTCTTCTTAAATGGCGATCTTCGTGAAGAAGTTTATATTGTTCCTCCACTAGGTGATCCACATGCTCCTGGTGAAGTTTGCGAACTCAAGAAGGCTCTTTATGGTCTTAAACAAGCTCTTCGTGCTTTGTTTGAAAAGTTTTATGTTGTCATTACATCTTTCAGATTCCATCCCGATCCACATGACTCTGCTTTGTTTGTTAGGTGCACTTCTCGTGGTCGTATCATACTTTCTTTGTATGTCGATGACATGATTATTACTGGAGATGATCTTGATGGGATTGAACAGTTAAAATTATAGTTGGCCACACAATTTGAGATGAAAGATCTGGGTCCTTTGCGTACTTTCTAGGAATTGAGGTTGCATACTCTCCACGTGGATATCTTCTTTCTCAATCCAAATACATTGCTACTATCCTTGGAAATGCACAAATATCTTACTCTCGGACAAGTGAAACACCTGTTGAGGTTAATGCCAGATATACCTCCTCAGATGGTTTTCTGTTGTCAAATCCCACCGGTATCATACTATTTTGTGAGAGATCAAGAGAACAAGTTTTTTCTGTCGGTAAGAGTTATATATATTTGAGAGTTTGGTTTTCTTGCGCTGTACAAGAATTATTTTCTTAAACTATTATTTTTTATTCCAACAGAAGCTAGGTTGACATATCTTGCTTATGCGAAATTCAAAGGATTTGGCATTAGAGTACATACTAATTTTTACTCAAAACTTAACCCGCAATTGCTTATCGGGAAATCAAAGCAAGAAAGCAATTGAGGAGTGTGATATTGTCAAAGTTGTTACACACACACACGAGAAACGAGGGTTGATTGTAAAGCAAGACTAAGAACAAATTTGGTTCAGTCTACTGGAATGTGGTGTGTTGGAATTTTTGATGACATATATGAATTAACTACACCCTCGAAAGTTGGAAATATTTGGTCTCACTGACAGTTTCCATTGGAGTGCAGTTGTTAGAAATCTTGTTAACAGTTTACACGGTGAAGGAATGCGTAATTCTGGAATAGCGAAGGCTGTTAATGCTGTATCAGGGCTTGATGAGCAAAAAGTTACAAGTCAGCAATGTCATGACCTATTATGCAAAGAAAGAGAACATAATATAGGGCATGAATGTATGACGGTGATTATGCAATTTCAAGAAAAAGCGAACAAGGGTCCTATGTTTTGGTTTTCATTGGATGTAGATGAGACGAACACTTTAAGATGTCATCTTGTTCGATGTTATTTATGGTACTAAAAAATTCAAGATGCCTTTCGCACCATTTACAAGGGTAAATCACCACTTTCAGTCTTTATTGTTCAGTTGTTCACTATTTATTAATGAGAAGGAAGAAACATTTCGATGGTTATTTAGGGAATGGTTACGATGTATGTTTGATGTGGCACCAAAAGTTATCATCACCATCAAGATACATCAATTTGTGATGCAATTAAGGTTATCTTTCCACAAGCTCGGAATCAGCATTGCTCATGGCATGTGAAAAAGAATGCAATTGAGAAACTTAGTCCCTACTTCTTTATTTTTTTTTTTAATAATTAAAAACTGAAATTGATATAAAGGGCCCAACCCAACTGGGTTTGAGCCGATGACCTCTTAAACGGCAATTAAATGCTCTACCACTGAGCTATGGACCCGTAATAAACGTAGTCTACTTCATCCAAGTAATGTTGAACTTTCAAAGGATTATAGTGAATGGTACTATACTTATTCTGTAGAGGATTCAGAGAGACTGGAATATTTTAGTAGAAAAGTATTACAAAGAAAAAATAAAATGGTTGCTTAATATGTACGAGAAAAATCATCATTGGCTCCCTGCTTATTGGAGAGATGTGTTTACAGTTGGGATCACAACAAGTTAGAGAAGCGAGAGTATAAATCTTTCATGCTTCAATGCTGCTTGCTAAATTTACTATCCAATATGAAAAGGCTTTGAAAGATAGGTGGAAAACTGAGAATGACGAAGATCATGCAACCTTGAACACTAAACCAAAGAGCGAGTCTGGGCTATTAGGGCAAGAACAAGCAACAAAAATTTACACGAAGAAGATATATGGTAAATTTTATGAACAACTTTCTATTTTAGGAAAAAAATATCTGAAGATGGTAGTAAGAAGAATATATTATGGGAAAATGTGGTACTGACTCTTTAAAGTGGAGAACAGTTTTTTATGATTTTGATCATCAAGAGTTTAGATGTTCATGTGCTACGTTTGAGACGGAGGGAATACTTTGAAGGCATATCATTAATATTTTTTGCTTTAAGCAAATTCAGTTTGTTCCTGATCGTTATATATTGAGGCGATAGACAATCAATGCTCGATATCGTGTTGATAATTATGGATCTGTCTTGTGTAACATGGACTCACAAAATACCAAAGTGACTCCCCTATGTTGAATAAACGTGTATTTTCATTATCCTAGTTTATAGGAGTTGAACAAGTCTTTAGAAGTCTGTTTTCTATAAGATTTTATTGCAGATTTTATGGAGTCAGTTTAAATCATGGAGTAGTGGGATGTTTGTTGATTTTACCTACTTATGTAATCGCCTATTTAAAGGCACCCATATGATGAATTAAGTCAAGGAATTATCTCCTCTTTTCTACTGTCTTTAGTAAGCAGTGGTATCAGAGCTTGGCTTATACCATGTAGTGAGCAGTAGCTCTTAGTTATACCAATGTCTTCTGAAAATTTTGTGCAACCTGCAATTCCTTGCTTTGATGGTCATTATGATTATTGGAGCATGTTAATGGAGAACTTTCTCAAGTCTAAAGAGTATTGGCAGGTTGTTTCAATTGGTATTCCTGAACCACCAGCAGGTGTTGCAGTCTCAAATGCTCAAAAGGTTGAACTAGAGGCAATAAAGCTGAAAGATCTCAAGGCAAAGAGTTATCTTTTCCAAGCCATTGATTGTGCAGTCTTGGAAACTATACTTTGCAAAGATACAACAAAGGATATATGGGATTCCATGAAGACAAAGTTTCATGGGACATCAAAGGCAAAGAGGCAGCAGCTTCAAGCACTTCATTCGGAGTTCGAAATTCTTCGAATGAAGTCTGGTGAATCAATAGCAGATTATTTCTCACGTGTGATGGCGATAGTCAACAAGATGCGGGTTCATGGTGACAGATCAGAAGATGTTACCAAAGTTGAAAAGATTATTCACACCTTGACATCAAAATTCAATTTTGTGGTTTGTTCTATATAGGAATCTAATGATATTTGTTAGGTCCCAAAGGGTAAAAATACTAGAAGGGGGGTTGAATAGTGTTTTTAAAAAATTAAGTCTTTACTTAGAAAACCTTACTGAATTAAAAGTCTTCTTGCTTATAAAAAGGTTTCTTAAGATTTTCAAAGGATTTAGCAGCGGAATTGTTTTAAGCAAGGAACCCCTTAGATTTTAAAACAAAAGTTAATGGCTTAAAAGTAGCAAAGATAGTAAGTCTTTGCTGAACAAGTTCAGCAGGACTAAAGCAAAGCACAGCAAAGCAAGGAAGCAATATAAAAGATAAGCAGGAGAAGAGATAGAATTTTTATAGTGGTTCGGAATAATCCTACTCCACTCTTCTTCTCTTTTACTTGAGAAGGCTATCACTATAATCTGTTCACACAGAACAATCAGCAAGAGGACACTTAGTCCAATTTACAATGGGTCACTTAGACCTCTTTAGCAGGACACTTAGTCCAATTGTCACACAGACACTTAGAAGATTTCAGAAAATCTTGCTTGCTATCTTCAAGTAGAAGGCTCCTTGGTTGAGCAGATAGATAGCACTTGTTCAAGTTTGATGATGTCTTGCTGTAGCCTTTAAGATGTCAGAGAGTTTTTGCTCAGAGGTAGTTGGTTTATTGATTGTTAGTCATAAATGAAATTTATGACTTCTATTTATCCTCCTCCAAAGAATCTATCCGTTGGATATTTGAAATATATCCGTTGGAGTGTACTGCCCTTGATGTGACTTGTACCTTTTCAGCAGTCCTTGCTTAGTTCAAAGAAGTTAGCCGTTTTTCTGTCTTCTAGTGCCTTTCAGCAGAGATACCTAGAAGTTGACTAAGCAGGGAATAAGATAGCTTCTCTGACAATCTTCACTTTGATAAGCAAAGGATCTTGCTTATGAAAGTCCTTGCTTATTTCCATTCT
>CM025788.1:21857155-21883722 GCA_014636745.2 Centella asiatica
AATGAAAGTTTAAGCAAAGATAATATAAGCAGGGGTGTAACAACAATATTGATTCATTGTCCCTTGATGAACTATAGAGTTCTTTGCTGGGTTCATGACCAGAAAATTAATCAGCAAGCAAAGGAGGAAGTAGCTTTGAAGGTTTCAACTGAAAACAATGCAAGATGAGGAGATGGTGGACGAGGCAAGAATGGAAACAACCCTCATGGTCGAGGCAGAGGACGAGGTAGAGGCAGAGGTAGAAGAAACGCCAATCAGCAGCATGAGAATCAAGGAAGAGGAAGAGGACAAGGGACTCAAACGGATAAGTCTAACATTCAGTGTTATAGATGTCACAGGTATGGGCATTATAAATCAGAGTGTTATGCAAACTTGTCTAAAGCACATGGAGAGGAATCTCATTATGCAAATAATGAGGAAGAAAAAAGTGAAGAGATATCCTTGTTGATGGTCTGTCATGCAAAGGAGGAAGCAAGCAAAAACTTGTGGTATCTTGATACTGGTTGCAGCAATCATGTGAGTGGAGATAAGTCAGTTTTCTCTACTCTTGATGAGTCATTTAGAGATACTGTGAAGTTTGGGGACAACTCCAAAATTGCGGTAATGAGAAAAGGGCTAGTAACAATCCAAACTGATGGAGGCTTCACTCAAATAATTTTTAATGTCCTGTTTGTTCCAGATTTAAAGACCAATCTTCTGAGTATTGTCCAATTGCAAGACAAGGGATATGAAATTACCATCGAGGATAGAATTTGTAGAATTCGAGATGTCAACTCGAGCTTGATTGCTCAAGTAAAGATGATAACAAACAGAATGTTTCCTCTCTATCTCAATTGCCTTCAGTAGACTTGTCTCTCAGTAAGACTGAAGAATGTGGCGTGGTTGTGGCACTTTCAGTATGGTCATCTGAATTTTGGTGGACTGAGAACTTTGCAACAGAAAAATATGGTGACTGGACTTCCTGAGATTTTAGTTCCTTCAGAAATCTGTGAAAATTATGTTGTTAGCAAACAACACCGTAATCGATCCTTTTCCACAAGGAAAATCTTGGAGAACAAAGAAAGTGTTGGAATTGGTTCATTCGGATTTATGTGGACCAATCAAACCATGCTCTAATGGAGGTAAAAGGTACTTCATCACGTTCATTGATGATTTTAGTCGGAAGACATGGTTGTATTTTATGCAGGAAAAACCTGATGCTTTCAAAGTTTTTAAAAACTTCAAAGCACTTGTTGAGAAAGAATGTGGCAGCCCAATTAAGGTTTTCCATACCGATTGGGGTGGAGAGTACAACTCACAAGAATTTGCAAATTTTTGTGAAAGCAATGGAATTAAAAGGCGGCTAACGACAGCTTATTCCCCACAGCAGAATGGAGTTTGCGAGTGGAAGAATCATACTATTATGAACATGGTACAAAGCATGTTGACAAAGAGTGGAGTTCCAAAAAGTTTTTGGCCTGAAACTGTTCAGTGGAGTATTCATGTTTTGAACAGAAGCCCCACATTTTTTGTTCAAAATATGACCCTGGAGGAAGCTTGGTGTAACGACCCAGAAAATTTGTTTATCCATAAATAATTTATTCATATTATTTCTTTTCTTTATATATATTAACGTGTATAGTTAATATATGATGTTTTTGAATGTCTAATTATTTTTTGATCCATTAAAGGATTATGTTTGTTGGGTATTGGATTATAAGATCAAGCAATTTATGTTGATATTGCTTGAAGGAGCTCACTTTTCTGGTTTAGTAAGTTCCCTGAGGGATATAATAATTTACGTAAGGGAATGACGTCATGAGTACGTATGTAAATTTGATTAGTAAGCTGCTTTAGTAGCTGGCTTATTTGCATGAAGGACAGCAGGCTTATTACGTTGCTTAGCTGCTAAGAATCATAATGAGCAGTCGTTTTACCGTCCAGATTAACCAATCATTTTATTTCAAGGCTTAATCTCAGACTACTATAAATACCTCATTCGGAGTAACATTTCAGTCTCTTTTCTAAAGATTTCCTTTTCCAAAGTTCTTGTTTAAACCTACCATCTCCGTTTAATTTCAAGTTCTTTCTTTTGGACTTTCACTTTCAAACAGGCTTTGATCTCTTTCGTCAACCCAGGAGGTAAGAATCTCAAGTTCTCCTCTGTTTATTTCTTTTTGTATGTCGTCCGAGTGTCTTAGCCGTGCATACTAGGTTTTCAAGGAGGAATAAAGGTTTGAAAGAAAGGCTGTGTTCTCCTGTATATTCATGTTCATGAGGTATCTTAGGTTGAGTTTGTTATTGTAAGGTCTTCCATGGAAACAGAGACAAGCTCTAATATTAAGCTCTGACAAGATAACATCAGTCTTTGATGAGTAAATGTTAGTCTCTGATGAGATGCTGTTAGTCTCTGATGACGTCATCCTTAGTCTCCGACAGGCTAAAGTTTAGTCCCCGATGACGTCATCCGTAGTCTCTGATGAAGAAATTATTAGTCTCTGATGATGACGTCACCCTTAGTCTCCGATGGGGTTAAGATGACGTCATCAGTCCCTAATGATGTCATCCTTAGTCTCCGATAGGCTAAGTTTAGTCCCTGATGGCGTCATCCATAGTCTCTGATAAGATATATGTTAGTCTCTGATGATGACGTCAGCCTTAGTCTCCAATGAGTTAAGATGACGTCATCAATCTATTATGAGTTAATTAGTCTCTGATGATGACGTCAGCCTTAGTCTCCGGTGAGTTCACTACAAAAAAAATGGCCTTTAGTGACGAAAATTTTAGTGACGAATAAAATTCTGGTCACCAAATGTAGCCTTTTGTGACTTAATTTTTTTTTGGTCACCAAATGTTAGTGAACAAACAAATTTAGTGACCAAAACAAGAAAGTGGTCAATAAATTTTCCTTTAGTGACCGAATTTGGTGACCACAGCTTGGTATCGTCATTAAAACTTGTTTAGTGACTAGAAATCTGGTAACTTAACTTCTTGACCATAGAGATGTTGGTCACTAAATTTTTTGGTGAAAAAATGCTTTTGACTCTATATAATTTTATGATATAATAATGTATAGTAATTTTTTTTACTTTATAATGACATACAATTTTATGATATATTATTTTTTTGTTGTGTCATATTAGTGATAAAATTTTTATAAAAAAATATGGTACTATTTTTTTTTACTATAACTTTTCATATTAAGCAATTTATTATCATTTCTGTTTTAATTTTATATTTGTACTTTATATTATCATTTCTGTTTTTTTTACTATTTTTTTTTTACTATATATTTTTTTTACTTTATATTTTTTTTCTATTTTTTTCCATTGAAGCTTTAAATAGGTATACCCATTGTTATTTTATTTTTACATTTATTATTATTTCTGTTTATACCATTATGTAGATAATAATTTTCAGTATCATTTTCATATATAGCACATGTTTATAGCATATATGGTTTGAAAGTTATTGATTTTTAAAGTTTAATTAAAAAAAAAATTCAAGAAAAACCCGTAGAACCCTATTACCCGACGGACAGAATTTCACGATTCAAGCTCAAATTGCTTCATGGTTGTTCAAATTGATTACATGACCTTGTTTCTGCACTTAGAACCGACATTTTGCCTCAATCAATTTCAAAAATGGCAAAGCATAGCTCGTTTTAGGAACTCAACCGAAAGTTTTAAAACCTGAATGTTCTTCTTGATTTTTCTTGCGATTCAGTGGTTAAAACTTGAAATTGATTGCATGAATGAGTTTCTTGAAGTCTCCGGATTCATTTCCATACTTGATTCGTCAAAAATGGTTGCGTTTTCGAGTTTTGGGAGCTTGCCGACAATGGTGTTCTCGGCAATGGAGGAGGCTGGCCGACGGCAAGCTTGGAGTTGGTGTTCCAATGGTTTTCAGGCGATGACGTGAGGGGAAACGGGGTAATCGCCTATGGTGATTGTCTCGGTGGTGCCTCTACCTCGTTTTGTTGTGTGTGTGTGCGTGTATCAAGCTTGGCATGTCACGGCCGACCGGAAATGGCGCCGGCGCCGGCGACGTGCTGCAAGGAAGAAGACGGATTGGTCCAACCTGGATCCAACCCACTTGACATTTGACCCATTATATATATATATTTTTTTACTTTTAGTGACCACTTTCCCTGTAGCAATTTAGTGACCGCGTACAAAATCATGGTCACCAAAGCCTTTAGTGACTGGGCTTCAGTGACGAGCAGGTGACGACCAATTTTCTGGTCACTAAAGGCCTTTAGTGACCATATTTTGTCACTAAAGGTCGTTTTAGTGACCAAAAATCGATCGTCACTGAAGGCCATTTTTTTTGTAGTGGTTAAGATGACGTCATCAGTCTCTTATGGGTTTAATAGTCTCTTATGGGTTTAATAGTCTCTTATGACGTTAGCCTTAGTCTCCGATGAGTAAAGATGACGTTAGCAGTCTCTGATGAGTTAAATAGTCTCTGACGAGTGAAATTTTCCCCGACGGGCAACCTCATGCCCTGATAACCATTTTCTAATATGAATAGCCATCTTTTAAGTATGGATTTCTCATGTTGTACCAACAATGATGTTTTACAGAAACCTTTTTCAACCAATATAGTGAATCTAGCTAAGGACTAAGGCAAGTATATCCTCAATCCACTCTCTTTTCTACTGATTACTTAGAATCACTATTTCGATTTACGTAAATGAAGAATGTTAAAGCTTACACATGATGATGATTTTATCCATGATTAAGTAACGAACGATCATTAATCCGATGTACGTGAAAAGATGTTATTGACTGAGATTTATGTTATTGGGTGATTGCTAGCTGTTTAAATTTCCTAGCACACCAAATGATGATGTTTGGGTGTTGCAAGTCATGAACTTGTGTGCACACCCAAGTAACTTCTTTATGGATATATAGTTCCTTTTTCGATGATCACTGTCTTTTATTAGTTGAGCACGCCAATATGTGTTGTTGGCAGTCGCTGCTTTTAATTGTTCAGCACGTCAGGGTATTCAAAAATGAGAAAAAATGTTTACAAGAAGATATATCCATATGGAAAGTTAAGGGGCTGTTGAATGCTTTCGCCTGGTATTCTGGCCAATGATGATAAAGAATGATAGACCGAGGCAAGGCTTCGGTAATGAGACTTTTCGCAGACCATATGCTTTCTGCAAGTGACTACGTATGTCAAATGATGAATCAAACGACTAGGATGACCAGCTGGGATGAAATTTGATTATGTAAGGTAGTCAGATAATGATCAGTTTGGTCAGGTGATGCATTATCTGATGAGTAAAGGGCGAATCATGATTTATTGAAAGAGGGTTAACCCTTGATATCACTCGGGCACCCTAGATGATGTATGTTTATTGGTTATCATGAGGTGTTGGCATTGCTTCGCCCAACCTCAAAGAATATTAAAGCTTTTGAATTATCTGTTCTTCTTTCTTATGATTATATACTTGCTGAGCATAAATGCTTATGTGGAATGCTATGAATGTTTTCAGGTTATGTTGTGAAGGCTGAGTCGCCTAAGAGAGGAAAGGAGAGAATGACATAAGAATGTTTAAGTTGTAAGGCCTTATGAGCCATCTAAAATTTTGTTTCCGCTGCAACTTGTTTATTTTTAAGCTTTGAGGTTTTGTAAGATGATATGGACCTTATGATTTTGTAATGATGTTTTGAGAATGTGTTTCTCACAGGAATGTTGTTAATGCTTGGCTGTGTTGTTGTTGTAATGTTGTGTGGTAGTTTTTTGGTGCAGCCCGAGGTTCCAGCCTGGGAATCTCGGGGACTGTCACCCAAATCGCTGACAGTGTTCGGGGGCGCCACACTTGGAGTGGTAAGAAATCTATTGTTGATCATTTTAAGATTTTTGGTTGTATTGCGTATGCCCATATTCCAGATGAGAAGAGGAGACATCTAGATGATAAAGGAGAAAAATGTATCTTCATGGGGATCAGTGACCAATCAAAGACCTATAAGCTTTACAATCCAAACACCAAGAAGATTGTGATTAGTCGTGATGTGGTATTTGATGAAGGTGAAATCTAGGCATGGAACAATGTTGAGAAGCAAATTCCAGCAAGCTTCGATGATGATAGTAAAGGAGAGCAGCCTGGTTTACAAGAGCAACAGGTTGAAACTTCTAAAGAAGCTGCTGCACATGATCAAAATCCACCTACAAGGTCGCAACACAATCGAAGAAGACTTGCATGGATGGTTGATTATGAAGCTTATGGAGTTAATCAATCTGATTATTTTCCTTCTTATTATGTTCTTTTTGCAGATTGTGATCCCATTAGTTTTGATGAAGCTATGAGAGAACCAAAATGGTGCAAGGCTATGGATAAAGAAATTGCATCAATTGAACGAAACGACACTTGGGAGTGATTGATCTTCCTAAGGGACACAAGACAATTGGAGTGAAGTGGGTTTACAAAACAAAGCTAAACGAGAAAGGGGAGATTGGGAAATACAAAGCTCGTTTAGTTGTGAAAGGCTACAAGCAAGAGTTTGGGGTGGATTATAATGAAGTATTTGCTCCTGTTGCATGACATGATACAATTAGATTGGTGATGGCCTTAGCTGCTCAAAACTCTTGGCCTATCTTTCAGATGGATGTAAAATCAGCTTTTCTTCATGGAGACTTGGAAGAGCAAGTATTTGTTGATCAACCTCCTAGTTATGTTAAATTTGGTGATGAACATAAGGGGTACAGGTTAAAAAAGAAAGCTTTATACGGACTAAAACAAGCTCGACGAGCTTGGTATAGTCGTATTGAAGCTTATTTTTCTAGGGAGGGATTCAACAAATGTCCTTATGAGCATACACTTTTCGTTAAAAGTGATGATGAAGGAAAGTTTTTGATTGTTTGCATGTATGTTGATGATTTAATCTTCACTGGGAATAATAGTACCATGTTCTCAAATTTTAAGAAGTCTATGATGGCTGAGTTTGATATGACTGATCTTGGATTAATGCATTACTTTCTTGGCATTGAGGTGAAATAATTAGAAGCTGGAATTTTTGTTTGTCAGAGAAAGTATGTGCATGAGCTGTTAGAAAGGTTTCAAATGAGTAACTGTAATTCTGTCATAACTCCTGCAGAAAAAGGTCTTTTATTTTTGAAAGACGATGAAGGAGATTATATTGACAGTATGTTATTCAAGAAGATTGTGGGAAGCTTAATGCATCTAACAGCTACTCGGCCTGATATAATGCATGTTGTGAGTCTTATAAGTAGGTTTATGGAAAATCCAAAGGAGAAGCATCTCTTGGCTGCAAAACGTATCCTTAGATACTTGAAAGGAACAACTGATTATGGATTATTCTATAAGAAAGGAGAAAGTTCAGAGTTGTATGGTTTTACGGATAGCGATTATGCAGGTGATCCTACTGATAGAAAAAGCACATCTGGATATGTTTTTATGTTGGGATCTTGTGCAGTTTCATGGTCATCAAAGAAGCAACCAATCGTGACTTTATCTACTACAGAAGCTGAATTTGTAGCAGCAACTATTTGTGCTTGTCAAGCTATATGCTTACGTAGGATTCTTGAATTTGTTAACTCTCAACAAGAAGGAGCTACCTTGGTTTACTGTGATAACACTTCAACGATTAAGTTATCAAGAAATCCAGTTTTCCACGGATGAAGCAAACATATTGATGTTAGAAATTATTTTCTGCGAGATCTTATAGCAACTGAAATTGTTGATCTTGTCTACTGCAGAAGCAAGGATCAAGTAGCTGATATATTCACCAAGAGTTTGAAGTTTGAGTCATTTGGTAGACTTAGCTGCTGGGAGTTTGTTCAATGAAGAATTTCAGTTAGTTTATTCTTCTATTAAACTGATCTCATCTATATCAGTTTAAGGGAGGGTTTGTTGAATAAACGTGTATTTTCCATTATCCTAATTTATAGGAGTTGAACAAGTTTTTAGAAGTCTGTTTTCTATAAGATTTTATTGCAGATTTTATGGAGTCAGTTTAGATCATGGAGTACTGGGATGTTTGTTAATTTTACCTACTTATGTAATCACCTTTTTAAAGGCACCCATATGATGAATTAAGTCAAGGAATTATCTCCTCTTTTCTACTGTCTTTAGGTAGCAACCTAATGTGATCTTTTTGTTACAAGCAAAATTATGGAACATGTTATTACATCCATTTGGGATTACAATGAATATGACATGTGCCTAGAGACTCATTTGTCAGAGATAAGTGATGAGCAAATGATTATTGGTGGTACTTCAAAAGACAGTTTTCCAACTGAATTTCCATCCCCCACATTTCTTGTGCGTGATCCCACACATGTGACAACAAAAGGTAGGCCATCTGCAGTGAAAAGGCTCAAATCAGGATTAGAGTTTGTCCTGCCCACGAAAAAATTGGGAGGTGTTTAAATTTTATTAAATAAATTATTTCGGATTTATGAGACGAATCAAAAGGGTTCATTTAATTTTAGAGCGGTCAGTTGATATTTAGTTTAAGAATATACCAACTCATTCAATTTAATTTTGAAAATTGATTAAGAACACATTTGATTTTGATGATTCTGTTGTCTACGAAATAGAGAAATCTAGTTTCGGAGGATTCAGTATGAAAAGGGAAGGTGTTAGGAACTCCTCACATCCATGAGACCCATGGTTGCCGATTCTTTCTCCATTATTTAATATTTAAGACAATCATTTACAATTTACAATAAATTAATTAAAAAGAAGCCAAATTATTAATTTAAGAAATTGAATTAGGTAACTAAAAATCTACGTAATTAATGAAAGACTCGACTTGGTAGCAAAGAAAACGTTAAAAAGAAACTAGAATATAATATTACATAAAGAATATTTACATTTAATAAAGATCTTGCAATTAATGAAGGAAGATATTACTAGTTAAGAACTTTCCTAGTTACACTAATAATTAACAAATAATAAAATATAAAAAATATTTTTATAGATTCTAAATCACTAATAACAGAGATATGGACTGAAATTTAATTACTATAAACTTAAATAAAGAAAATCAATTTTACAAATTTTTATTTAGGAAACTACTTAATTAATGCAAGTAGATACCATTAATTATGAAAATATGTGAAACGTAAGTAAGTTATTTTTATATTTTTTTAAAATTCCTAGAAATAATAAATATTAAAGAAAAATTTTATTTTGATTTTTTGAAAATCGTTTGATATTTATTATATTAAAAAAAGTACTCTAATAATGCAAAACATAATAATAAACGAATTCAGAAAATTATGAAACTTTTATATTTGAAATATATAGATTTGTAAGTGGCGTGTTGAAGGGTTTGATGAATTAAGAACATGCTATGAACCGCTTTAAACAATTTAAAAGAAAAAGCTTACCGATTTTACTAGAAACAAATGAAAATTTTCAATTATGAATGAAACTAAGTAATATATTTTTCTCATATTTTTTTGAGAACATGCATACATAAAAGAAAAAAAAATCTTTGCATTTTTAGGATTTTTCATATAATTATTATGTAATAAATACTATTGTTTGTAACATGTTCTTCATAAAAACAGCGTTGTAAATTTTATTATTTTTAATTTTAAGCTTTTAAGAGTTTCCATTGGAAACTAGAGTATTTGAGAAAATTTGAAAAACAAGAAGGTGAACAACAATTATCAAAACAATTCACGTTTACCAATTAATTAATAACTAACAAAATTATTAAAAATTTACTAAGATGTCTATAAATAGAAGGAGTCTAGGAAAATAAATAAATAAATTTTTGGACGTCGTATGAATTATTATGATTTAATGATGAAAACAAGCAAATATGAATAACAAGAACACAAATCCGCAAAATGAATAGATTCGAATCGAAAAGTACCTTAAATGCGAGTAAATATTATGAATTATATCATTTGATGATGTATAATACTTAGAGTTGTTAGATTTGAGATTGTACTAGAAATCGTTGATGTGTTATATAAACATTAGCATATAAATTACAACTAGTTTTGTCTAAGTATTATTCTCTGACATTATGTTAGTGCAATATAAGCACAAGTGTTTGTAGAAGGGGGAGGGGAGATGAATACAAACACCTGAAACTTTTCGCTCTTTTAAACTTAAAAACGCTTACTGAAAAACAGCTGCAATAAACAGAAAAACTATGAGAAATGAACACACAGATTCAAGTTAAAATAGTTATATTAAAACTTGGGATTCTTCTGGAAATCTGTATTATCACAACTGTGATTTACAGCTACAATTTCTGTGAATAAAATTCACAGCTTCTCACACTCACTAGCTTCTTACTTTCTTTGAAATATTTCTCGCAAGATCTATTACAAAGCTTCTATCTAGTGTTTGTGTGCTTCGGTGTTTGTTTGATCTTTTGGAAAGATTCAATCTCTATGTGTTATATTGTAATGAGAACTCCGTTGCTGATATGTTGATCAGTGGATGAAATCACGTGCTTGAGACGTGCTGCTTTTCTCAACTTAGCCGCAAGTATGTCACATCGTAGCCCTATGTGTCAGACTGCTGCATGCTTTGTTGCTACTTTTTCTTCCCCTGATCTGTGTGCATTTAATGCTTGAGAGTTCTCATTGGATCAAGAACAAACTTCAAGAAATATCTTTCCAGTTGATATTTCTTGCTTCTGTAATATGTTACGTTGATTTTCATGTAAGTACTGATGACGGGTGTATGCTGTCAAAACAATCCACTGACAATCAGCCCTGATGGACTTTGATCAGTGCTTCTGGATCCCCTGATGCTTATTGACTGGATCAGGGCTTCAACTTTCACTTGAGTTACACTCAGTGCTTCTTGATCTTGATGGTTATGACTGACGGCATACACTGATGGCTTCCACTGATGTCATGTTGGTCATCCCCCTGATGGGTTACCCTAATGGGTTGGCCTGACACTGACATGTCCTGAAGTGTTTCCCTGACGGGTTGGTCTGCCTTCCTCATCCCATGATAGGTTTCCCTGATGAGTTCCCCCTGATGGGTTTCCCCTGATCGGTTCCCCTTATGAGTTTCCCCTTATGGGTTCCCTTGATGAGTTCCCCCTGATGGGTTCCCCTGACAGAACTTAATCAACGAAACTTTGTTTAGAATATCTGATGTGCGAAATACTTTGACTGTTAACAAGTAACATCAGACATTCTTCTTCACTTTGTCAAGTCCTTTGGATGTTTCTGTTTTCTGACTTGTCTTTTGAAGTTATTGACCATCCACTGATGAATAAGTTCATCATCAGTTGATGCAAAACATGTGCTGATCTTAAGGTCTATAAAATACCTCAAGTATTTACAGGTGCACAATTTATTAGATAATCATCATTATCATCATTTAACTCTAACAATCTCCCCCTATTTATGTTTATCAATTTCATAACCATAAATCCCTAGATGCACTGATGATGATGTCAAAACCAATACTAAATACATGAAAGAATTTTGAATGAACTAATAAAAGAATTTTTGTGCAAGTGTTTTCCTATAACTATTACAAAAGGAATGTTTTATTAGACATTAGGATCCCTTTTCCTTTTTGTTGAGACAAAGGGCAATGGATGACTCGTTTCAATCGATTGGGAGTCACTTCCAAGGTGTTGTCTTCTTTGATCTGGGTTTTGATCAGGAATCCTTAGTCTGTTGTCTTCTCCTCCTGCTTCCAGTTGCTCCAGCTCCCTTTGAAGAAGTTTTCTGAAGTTGACAATGTTGACATTGCTGCTGGATTCCAAAGCTTCAAGGACAGATTTTATTTCTAGAACATTGGCTGTAGCAAGTTGTGACCAGTAGAAGGTAATGATCTCCCCCTTTTTATCTTTGAATTGAACACCCATGGGGCTTGTGATCATTTTTGGATATTCTTTAAATCCCTTTACTGTTGGCACATCCCTTACTGCAGTGTTCCCATCATTAGCTTTGGTTTCTTCAATCTCCTTCACTATCTTCTGAATCAGCATGATTCTGAACTAGATGACATGTTCATTTTTGTGATAAGCTATTTGGCTTAGAACATGCATCGCTTCCTCCTGATCGAGACCATCAACGTCTTTGATCCTTATGCCTTTCTCCTGCCCATCAGTGGATTTGTAAAACAGCTTCAAAGGTCTTTCCAAAGCTGTGGGCAGGCTCCTATCATCGTTGATGGCTCTCCTCAGCTTATCAATCAATCCCCTCAAGTCTCTATTAGCCACTGATGATTTTGAAATCAGATTCAGAACTAATCCCAGCTGTTCAGCATCCATTCTCCTAAATCAGTCCATTGTGACATTGAATTGTGACCCACTTTTAAGTTGCACTGTTATTAGTTGATCCCTTCTATTGTTGAACTTGACATCTATGCTTTTTATGGAGAACATAAATGACAAGTTTTTGCGCCTTTTTTCTTTGAGGTATTCAACTAAAGTGGGTGGACCATATACTGTGGTAATAGGAGAAGGTGCTTTGTCCTTGGCTTCAGATGACTTAGGTTTGGTGGCATCAGGGTCTACAATTTTGTCTTGATTTTTATCCCTTGATGCACCTTTAGGGTTCTGAGATCTTTTTGGCTGAGGTTTCCTGGAGGTCCTGGGCCTGACACTCTTCTTCTTCTTTTCTTCCTCCTGTTCCTTTGCCATTTCCCTCTCTTCATCTTCTTGAAGTTGTTGTGCAAATAGTGCATCAGCTTCCACTAGCTTTTTGTCTTGAGGGTAGACCAGCTCCACTTTCCCATCAATTACAGCTTCAACGGGTGTTAGAAAGTGGGTTATCTTCATGGCATCTCCAAGTAGCTTAGGCCCTGATTGAGTATTGGATTTCTTTTTTGGTTCCTCAATCAGGATACCCTTGCCTTTATCCTTGGATTTCGGAGCAGGAACAGGAGCAATCACATCCCCTGATGGTTGACTTGAATTCTCAGCAACATCCCCTAACGACTGCTTGGTTGATTTCTCCCCCTTTTTAACATCATCAATAGTGGGAGTTGAGAGTCGGGATGTGACTTGAAGAACTTGTTGCAAAGTGCCAACCATGGAATGTTGCAGAGTTTCCATTCTGGTCAGTTGGGAAGTGAGATCAGCAAGCTTCTTGTCTACAGTGTCAGCTTGTTTCTTCATCCGGAGCAAGGTCTGGCTGGTGACCAGGGAGTCGACAACTTGCTGTACATTTTGTATCTTTGAAAAAAAATGTGTATACAATTTTTGATTTTCTATATCTATTGACTGACCGATCATGATCTGTGATTTTAACACTTTGATCAAGATGGGATCAGTGGTCCTAGCTAACTCTTGCTTTAACAACTGTACAGTGTCCAACATTTGATTCTGCTGAAAGTACAAATCAACTCTGATGAACTGGGAAAAATCATCTTGTGGAGCATCATCTTCATCACTTTCAAAGCTTGAAGTAGTATATAATGTAACTGTGTTTTCTCTCTGTTCTTTATTTACAAGGTTCTCATCCTTATCTCTCTCATCCTCTCCTTTTTCTTTGCCTTCTAAGGCATCACTCTCATTCTCTCCTTTTTCTTTGCCTACTAAGGCAGTACTCTCTTGCTTTCCTTTTGCCAAAGTCCTCTCAAGGGATTGACTTTGCCTCTCTACACTAAGTATTCTCTCAGTCTCACTCAAAATTGTCCTAAAGGGGCTCCTATGGGCTTGGAAATCATCAACTGTGGCCAGTTCAAGTGATGTATTTATAGATTCTGGTTCCACAGTTGTGATAGGAGTAGGAGAAGAAGTAAAGTGTGTATGTATAATTGGAGAAGTGTATGTTTCTATAGAGGAAGTATATACAATTGGAGGAACATAAAGAGTTATTGTTGTAGTATGTACAGTGGAGTGTATGTCCACTGTCTGATCATCAATGTTTGTATCAAGTAAAAATGAGTCAACCATTTGAGAGTGTTGACTACCAAACACTATGTCAAAGAATGTTGGCTCCTCCACGTATTGAGAATGTGGAGAATCTGATTGTATGACACTTAATGTTTGTGTCATTATATCTGAAGAAATTTGAGGGATAGAGAAATAAGGAATTGGTGTAGATGGGAGTGTTGGCTGAATCACTGAACGAGGAGGTGATTCATCAAAAGATGCTATAGAAGAATGCTTATGACTCATGTTGATCTTATTAAGAAGCTTCTGAACTACAACATCTTGAGTGGTGTGTGCACTCACTGTGTCAGATATCTGCAAGTGGCTCTCAGAGACCCTAATGATAGGTTCATCAGTGTCTATGGTCAGTGTATATGTCTCACTCAACTGTGTCCTTGGTTGGGGACTATTTTCAATAACTAATTCCTATTGAGAGGAACTAGTTAGAAATATGTTTAATTCCTTATCAAAAGCAGCATCTTTTTGAGAGGATACTGCCTGGTCAGGCTGTTGGGTAACACTCGTGGCTCCCTTCTTCTTCTTACGCCTGTAGCCAATCACTCTCTCTCCTTGCTCCCCCTCAGTTGATGTGGTAACTTCATTGGGTTTTCTTTTATTCCCAATAGTCTTTTGAGAGACTATCGGTTGGGCTGTTGAGAATGGTTGGGAAGAAATTGGTTGTTCTACTTGGGTAGGCAGAGAGGTGGTTGTTTTCTCTGCCGTAGTAAATGAAGGTGAAAAATGTACAGTTTGAGAAGTAGAAGGTGAAGAATGTACAGTTTGAGAAGTAGAAGGTGAAGAATGTACAGTTTGAGAAGTAGAAGGTGAAGAATTTACTACCTGTACCATATGCTGCGGAAGTGCAAATGGTTCAGTTGTATACGATTTCTTCATTATTTCTACAAACAATTTCTTTGTTTGCTTGTATGTCTGTACAGCTATATCATTCTTAAAAGAAAAATTAGTAATTTGATCTTTACTAATCATGTACAAAAATCTTGCATAATATACTTCAGTTTTCCTATTATTAAAACTGCCTAATTTATTTACAAGATCATCAAAAATTATTTTACCTATATTTATATTTACATTTTTAATTATTGTGTATGCTATTTTCAAGGTTAAGGAGGTAATAACCTCAAAGTTAGAACACTTACTTGAGAACGCCTTGGTGATTGTATCAAACAGGTAAGAGATCTCCCGCTTAACATTCACCCTCTTGAGCTCTTTGAACTTTAACACTGCATTGGGAGCACCATTATAGCCCAAATCCCTCAAGAAATCCAGTAGGTCTGCATCACTGGGTGCATCCACCAGATCTTGAGTAGGTAGTCCCAAAGCAGAGTTAAGTCTGGAAGGGGTTATTTTCCCTTTCTCAGAGGAAACTTTGAATGAGATTCCCTTGACCGCATCAGGCCTAGTGGTGGAGTATATGAACTTGGCACTCATCCATAGTAGAGACAGTGCTTCCCCCGACATATCTTCATCGGTAAAGATGGCTTTACTATACTCTGAGTTGAGTAGATAGATCATTATTGGTTTAAAACATTCATTCACCTTATCAATGTCAGAGAAACCCACATAGTTCGTGGGTGGGACTATCAAGTTCCTAGGAATCTGTTGGCGTGCCATGGATGCTTTGAAGATTTGAAATTCTAGGGTTTCTGTGAAAACGAGAGAGAAGAAGAAGAAAACTCAAGCAAATATTAGAAAAAGCTTAAAAGTTTTGAGGAGTTTTAAAAAGTAGGAGAGATAGAGTATTAATACCCGCCTATTGACGTTTGAAAACTTCTCCTGAAAACACGCCATCAGGGAGTCAGTTCAGTTTCTATGATGACACGTCATCAGTGAGAGAAGATTTTAATGATGAGTTGTCATCACTTAACTGACTGTGAATCCCGATGTAGAAAAAAAATTTAAACTTACCCTGACCCTGATGCACAAGACGGACACCATGATCTTGACGCACAGGTCGAACACCCTGACCCTATCTTGCGAATCGAACACCCTAACCCTGACGAGCGAGCCAGACACCCTGACCCTGATGCGTCCTTAAGGAAGCCCTACCCCTGATGCATCAGTCAAAACAAAAACAAACCAAATACAAAATGCAGAATATACAAGTATATACATATTTACAATTTGAACATATATAACCACAAATCAAATGATTTTATCAAGAACTTATGAAATGACTTAGAAATACCAGAACTTAGGAATTTGACTCTGACCCTGACGCATAATTCACAATTCCCAGCTCTCCCACAAGATTTGAAAACGTGGCTTCATCAAGAGCTTTGGTGAATATGTCTGCCAGCTGCTGATTTGAAGGTACAAACTGTAGTTTAATATTCCCATTCATAACATGTTCCCTGATAAAATGATATCTGAATTCTATATGCTTGGTTCTGGAATGTTGCACTGGATTTTCGGCAATGGCAATGGCACTTGTGTTATCACACCTTATTGGAATCTTGTAATAGTTCAGACCATAATCCATTAGCTGATTTTTCATCCATAGAATTTGTGAACAACAACTTCCAGCTGCAATATATTCAGCTTCAGCAGTAGATGTAGAGATTGAGTGCTGCTTTTTGCTGAACCAAGATACAAGCCTTCCTCCTAGAAATTAACAGCTTCCTGTTGTACTCTTTCTTTCAATCTTGCATCCTCCAAAGTCAGCATCAGAATATTCTAGTAATTCAAATCCAGACTCCTTTGGATACCAAAGTCCCAACTCTGTAGTGCCCTTGATATATCTCAAGATCCTTTTCACTGCAATGAGATGAGATTCCTTTGGGTCAGCTTGATATCTTGCACAAAGACATGTTGCAAACATTATGTCTGGCCTGCTTGCTGTCAGATACAGCAATGATCCAATCATTCCCATGTAAATCTTCAAATCAACTTTTTTTCCATTCTTATCAGGGTCAATCTTGGTTGCAGTGGCCATAGGTGTCTTTGCTACTTTTGAGTCCTCCATATCAAATTTCTTGAGAAGTTCTTTGGCATATTTTGTTTGAAGAATGTAGATTCCATCAGAGACTTGTTTGACTTGCATTCCCAAGAAATAAGATAACTCTCCCACCAAGCTCATTTCATATTTGTTTTGCATGAGTTTGGAGAACTTTTCACACAGCCTTGTGTTAGTGGATCCAAAAATAATATCATCAACATAAATTTGAACCAAAATCAGATGACCTTGGTGTTGTCTGAAGAACAAGGTTTTGTCAATGATACCTCTTGTAAACTTGTTTTCCACTAGAAACTTTGACAGTGTGTCATACCAAGCTCTAGGTGTTTGCTTCAGTCCATAAAGTGCCTTTTCCAGTTTGTAAACATGATTTGGAAACTTTGAGCATTCAAACCCTGAGGTTGTTGGACATACACCTCCTGCTCCAATTTCCCATTTAGAAAAGCACTTTTCACATCCATTTGATAAACTTTAAAATTTGAATGTGCTGCATAGGCTAAGAAAATTCTTATAGCCTCAAGTCTGGCTACTGGTGCAAAGGTCTCATCAAAGTCAATCCCTTCTTCTTGAAGATATCATTTTGCAACCAGTCTTGCTTTGTTTCTTACAACAATGTCAGCTTCATCCATCTTATTTCTGAATACCCACTTAGTACCTATTATAAATTCTTTCTTTGGGTTTAGGTACAAGCTTCCATACTTGATTTCTTTCAAATTGATTTAGCTCTTCCTACATAGCCAAGATCCAGTCTGCATCTTGAATAGCTTCTTCAAATTTCTTTGGTTCAATTTGAGAAAGAAAGCAAGCATATAGGCATTCATTAGATGTTGCTTTCCTGGTTTGCACTCTCTTGCTTGGGTCACCAATAATCAGATCTGTTGAGTGACTTCTGGCCCATTTAGGATTAGAGATGTGTCTGGATGAGCTTGCTTGACAATCATCTCCTCCCCCTAAGCCTGTGCTCCCAGCTTCTGAAAACTCTCCCCCTGAATTATTGGATAATTCAAGGTTCAAGTTATCCCCTGATGGTGCATATCCTGATGAATGATCCCCTGATGAAGTATCTCCTGATCTATTGTCCAGGAAATTGACTCTATCTGCTGAAGGGGCTTCTACATAGTTTGGATTAACATCAGGAATGGATAAATTCTCCATTTGTCTGCACACATCGGCTTCAATCTCTTGATAATCATTTTCATCTTCATTTTCAAACCTGAGTTCTTCATGAAAACCAGGGTCTTCAAGTCCAGAAATCTCTTGATCATCAAAAGCTACATTTATGGACTCCATCACCACCTGAAGTCTTTTGTTGTCAACCCTGTAGGCCTTAGATGACAGAGAATAACCTAGGAAAATTGATTCATCAGCTTTTGGATCAAATTTTCCTAAGTTCTCACCAAAATTCCTCAAAATGAAACATTTGCATCCAAAGACATGGAGGAACTTGATGCTTGGTTTTCTCCCTGTCATTAGCTCATATGGTGTCTAGTTGTGAGCCTTGTTGAGTAGAGATTTATTCTGAGTAAAGCAAGCAGTGAAAATTGCTTCAGCCCAAAAATAGGTGGGAACCTTTGCCTCTGCTACCATTGACCTAGCAGCTTCTATCAGGGTTCTATTTTTCCTTTCAACTACACCATTCTGTTGAGGAGTCCTTGGAGCAGAAAATGTATGATTTATGCCTTTCTCCACACAAAATCCCTCAACAGCTGCATTCTTGAATTCAGTTCCATTATCTGTTCTCAACATTCTAACCACTGACCCTAATTTTGTTTCCACCTTCTTGATATGGTCAAGAATTTGTTGAGATACTTCTGATTTAGCATGCTGAAACTTTACCCAAATTTATCTGGTATAGTCATCCACAATGACCATTGCAAATCTTTTCTTTGACACAGACATAATGTTGACAGGGCCAAAAAGATCCATATGTAACAATTGAATTGGATCTTTGATCATGGTGGCTTCCTTGCTGACAAAGGATGATTTCCTTTGCTTCCCTTGTTGACATGCTGAACATAATCCTTCTTGGATAAACTCCATTTGGGGTAGTCCAGTTACCAACTCTCTCTTTACTAGATCATTAATTGACTTGAAGTTCAGGTGAGAGAGCTTCTTGTGCCATAGTCTGCTTTCATCAGGAGTTGCCTTGCTGTAGAAACATGATTCTCCACTTACTGAATTAAAATCAGCAACATAGAGATCTCCTTTTCTTATCCCTGACAGAACCAGCTTCCCATCACTTTCATTTGAGATTAGGCACTGATCTCCTTTGAAGGAAGTGATGAATCCTTTGTCACTTAGTTGACTTATGCTTAGCAAATTGTGCTTGAGCCCATCAACTAGTGCTACATTTTCAAATGAGACATTCCCATTTGCTGCTTTGCCATAACCAACAGTTAGTCCTTTGCTGTTATCACCAAATGAAATTACTAGACCAGCCTTTTCTTGGAATTCTGTGAGCAAGACTTTGTTTCCTGTCATGTGTCTTGAGCAGCCACTGTCTAGAAACCAGATTTGACTGCTTTTGACCTTTCCCTGCACATAAAAAAGCATTTAAATTGTTTTTGGTACCCAATTGGCTTTGGGTCCTCTAGGTTTAGTCACAGTAATAGGTAAAACAACTTTATCATTATTGGAGGCTTTTGGTTTTGGCAAATTTAAAACTTTCTCCATTTTAGGAGCTTCAACATATGCTTTTGATTTCTCAACAGTTATCTTGCCTTTATCCTTGGAGGAGAAGGCTTTAACAGTTGGTAAATCATCAGCATATAAAATTGTGCCAGTCAAAATTTATGGTTTTTCTTTGCATTGAAAAGATAAATGATTATTATTACCACAATTCCAGCACACTTTTCTAGGGGCTTCATGAATGGAAGAATAATTGCTAGTTTTATTAACACTTTGCTTACCATTTCTGTTCTTCTTGCATTCCCCTGATAGGCCTTTTTCCCTTAACGGGCTATAATGGCCTGATGCACTCTTTCCCCCTGACGACTGTGTATCCACTGATGCACAGTCTAGTTCTTTCCTAACTGGAGGGTTGAGTGCTTTGGCAAGAATAGGTTTCTTGCCTCTCCCACCACTAATGGAAGCTTCACTCACTGGGAAAACATTCCCTGATTCTAGCTTTGTGTCTGCCTTAACAAACTTGATAGATTGTATTGGCCTTTTTCCAAAGCTAGCTGTCATCTCAACCTCATGGGAGGTTGCTGCACAAGAGTCTCTTCATAGCCTAAACGAGATTTTGGATCAGATTTCTGACTTTTTAAACGATCCTCCAGTTTCCTACTAGACTCACTCCATCTCTTAATGACTTCCCTTTCTTGACTAAGAAGATTCGAGGTCCATTCCTCTCTTTTGATAGCACAGTCAAGAAGATTTTTAGTCCTTGAGAGTTCTTTTTCAAGACTCTCAAGTCTGGAGCTTTCTGATTCTAAAAGAGTGTTCCTAGCAGATAACTGTTCATTTATTTTCCGCATTCTCTCAGTTTCAGCTACAGCACTCCTCAAGGTGTCATAGAGATCCTTTATCTCACAGGCCATTTCCTTAACAGTTTTAACATAATCAGTTTTAGACATGTTAGAAGAAATTTCGAGGCTTACCTGCGAGCTGCTACCGTCAGTGGATAAGGCCATCAGGGCTAGGTTGACATACTCTTCATTTTCTTTTTCATCAGAGTCAGCCCAGTCCTTTCCCTCAGCAATGTATGCTTTTCCCTTCTTGTTGGCATTGAGAAGGTCAAAGTATTTCTTTTTGTAGTCCACAACAGCTTCTTTGTTTCTGGATTCACCATCTTTTGTGGACTTGCGGCACTTATTTGCAAAGTGGCCCAGCTCATTGCATTTGTAGCACTTTATTCTTGATTTGTCAATAAAGTTTTTCGTGCTACTGGGTTTCTTTGCTGAAAATCTTTTAGATCCCGCAGGCTTTTGAAATTTCAGCTTGGAAAACCTTTTTGCAAGAAAGACCATGGTTTCATCCAGCTCCTCTAACTCTTCCGGAGTATATTCTTCCTCCTTGGAGTCAGCTTCTTTGTCCCCTTCTATGTCAGCATCTTCTAGTTGCTGCTTCATCAAGACACTTAGTCTTGCTTCTTGTTTATCCTTCGTGGCAGCCATCAGGGCTGCAGATTTAAGCTATCTAGCATCCTTGACATTGTTAGAGTGTATGCCCTAGTGGCCAATTATGTAATGATTGTGACACTATATTTATGATATGTTTTTGGTTAATGATAATTTATTATGTTTTATTTACTGCGTTATATAAATAATTAACATAATAAATGTCCTTAGAAAAATGATACTAATTATATGGATTCAAGTATGTGACTTGAATATGAGATCATATAAGTATGTAATGTATCATTATTCTTAAATGTCCCTAGTCGAGTATCATTGTCATCAGGACAACAATAATACATTGAGACTAGTATGTGATTAACTGATGGCCATATCTCATTGGTCAT
Organism: Centella asiatica; assembly: GCA_014636745.2. Lineage (NCBI taxonomy): Eukaryota > Viridiplantae > Streptophyta > Magnoliopsida > Apiales > Apiaceae > Centella > Centella asiatica. Next base: position 21,878,426 of record CM025788.1, read on the forward strand.
AAATATATACGAGATATATTAAGTTGATTCATAGGTACATGTTAGAGAACATAGTACTGGACAGACCCACCATGAGAATTCTACATGGAGCGTTATGCTATGTGTCATAAGTAATTCTCATAGTGACAATGATGTAATGGTCCTTCGACCTGAAGTCATGACATTTCTACATAAGGAGTTATGCGTTTTGACATTATCAAAAGTCACCTTTAACCGGGTGGACGATAAAGGTGATTGTTGGATGCATAATGAGTTATGTGAGAAATGGGAATGATGTAGATGGAATTTAACCCTCCTATAAATTAGGGGTGATATCTATAGGCCTCTTGATTGAGTGAAACTATGAAATGCATGGCCATGCTCAAATAGAGATTTGTTTCATATAGTTTACTCATTGATCAAGAAAACTGAGATTAAATTATGAAGAGGATGACACATCCATGCCTTGAATTTAATCTTAGATATCATGGTTAAAAGGATTAAATTACATTGAAACATTGGTCACAAAAGGTAACGTCGAATCTATGACTTTATTATTACTTGGGTAACAGTGATGTATTACTAGATGCCGCTCACTGTTTATAATTTTATAATATGATTTAAAATTATTGCCAACGTAATAATAACCTACAGGGTCACACACATAGAACATTCGTCAAGGAGATATAATTTAAATGTCAATGATTTTAATATATCAATAAGATTGATTTAATTAAATCATGACTTTAAATTATATATATATATATATATATATATATATATATATATATGTAATCTGTATGAAGAAGAGTCATTTGGAAGGAAATACGAATATATATTTATTTGTACATATATTAATTAAGTGAGACTTGATTAAATATATATCTAATGAATATAGGATTCGGATTCTAATCTCCTAATTAGATTAGGTTTTAGAATCTACTCTATAGAAGGCTATATATATATGATATATCAGCTATTCTTTAAGAGATAGAGAAAGATATAGAATTTTTCTCTTAAAAACCAACGTTTTGACGTAGCCGCTCATAAGAGAGGTTAAGAGAGATAAAAGAGATACAGATTATTTACAGCTAGTACTGTTATCCTCTTTGCTCGAATCGTAAGACGGTTCGCGGGTGTTCGTGTGGATACCGTAGAGACGCTGTCCAGTTGGGTTGCGTTAAAGATTCGGAGACGATCAACACCTTCACCATAGTTTCAGATTCGCACTTTTAATCGGTAAAATCTTGAACTATCTGTATTAAACTGTTTCGCATAGATCCTCGGGTTTGGGTTTCGTTTTGTTTTATTTTAAACCGTATTTTTCCGCTGCGTTTGCTAGTACGAATCCCAACAGACATTTCAGATCTTTGTTGAACCTCTAGTTCATATGTCTTGAGAGTACCATATAGCCTATCCAAGTCTAGAAGATTCATGTCCTTGGATTCCCTGATGGCTGTCATCTTAGGATCCCATGATATGGGAAGGGCTCTCATGAACTTTCTATTCACATCCTTGTTAGCATAGGCCTTCCCATATAATCTCAGGTCATTTACCAACCTGTTAAATCTGTCGAACATTTCAGTGAATGTTTCACGATTCTTCATTGTGAACCACTCATACTGTTGTGTCAACAGCTGCAATTTATTTTCCCTCACTTCCTCGGTACCATCACAAAGGATTTGTATGGTATCCTATATAGATTTAGACGTTGTAAGATTCATGATACTATTCAGCATATCATTGTCTAAACCATTATATAGGATCCCGGTGACTTTAAGATCCTTTTTCACCTTTTTTCTTTCCTCTATCGTCATTTCATCAGTTGTCTTTGGGACAAGCTTTTCAGGAATACTGACTCCATTAATGACTTCTATAGGAATGAGCTTCTTGGGAACGTGAAGTCCTTCTTCTAGAATCTGCAAATATTCATCATCAATAGCTCTAAGATGAACTATCATTCTTTGTCTCCAGAAGAAGTATTTGCCCCTTTCCGACATGGGAACTTTACTGTTTCCAACTTTGTTGGCCATAGATAATGATCATTTTTAGCAAGTGAAATCTGCTAAGTGGCTCTAATACCAATTGTTAGTGCAATATAAGCACAAGTGTTTGTAGAATGTGGGGGGGGGGGGGGGGCATAAATACAAACACCTGAAACTTTTCGCTCTTTTAAACTTAAAAACGCTTACTGGAAAACAACTGCAATAAACAGAAAAACTATAAGAAATGAACACACAGATTCAAGTTAAAATAGTTATATTAAAACTTGGGGTTTTTCTAGAAATCTCTATAATCACAACTGTGATTTACAGCTACAATTTCTATGAATAAAATTCACAGCTTTTCACACTCACTAGCTTCTTACTTTCTTTGAAATATTTCTCGCAAGATCTATTACAAAGCTTCTCTCTAGTGTTTGTGTGCTTCGGTGTTTGTTTGATCTTTTGGAAAGATTCAATCTCTGTGTGTTATATTGTAATGAGAACTTCGTTGCTTATATGTTGATCAGTGGATGAAATCACGTGCTTGAGACGTGCTGCTTTCCTCAACTTAGCCGCAAATATGTCACATCATAGCCCTATGTGTCAGACTGCTGCATGCTTTGTTGCTACTTTTTCTTCCCTTGATCTGTGTGCATTTAATGCATGAGAGTTCTCATTGGATCAAGAACAAACTTCAAGAAATATCTTTCCAGTTGATATTTCTTGCTTCTATAACACGTTACGTTGACTTCCGTGTAAGTACTCATGACTGGTGCATGCTATCATAACAATCCACTGACAATCAGCCCTGATGGACTTTGATCAGTGCTTCTGGATCCCCTGATGCTTATTGACTAGATTAGGGCTTCAACCTTCACTTGAGTTACACTTAGTGCTTTATGATCCTGATGGTTATGACTGACGGCATACACTGATGGCTTCCACTGATGTCATGTTGGTCATTCCCCCTGATGGGTTGGCCTGACACTGACATGTCCTGAAGTGTTTCCCTGACAGGTTGGTTTGCCTTCGTCATCCCATGTCAGGTTTCCCTGATGAGTTCCCCCTGATGGGTTCCCCTGATGAGTTTCCCTGATGAGTTCCCCCTGATGGGTTCCCATGATGAGTTCCCCTTTATGGGTTCCCCTGACAGTACTTAATCAACGCAACTTTGTTTAGAATATCTGATGTGCAGAATACTTTGACTGTTAACAAGTAACATCAGACATTCTTCTTCACTTTGTCAAGTCCTTTGGATGTTTCTGTTTTCTGACTTGCCTTGTGAAGTTATTGACCGTCCACTGATGAATAAGTTCATCATCAGTTGATGCAAAACATGTGCTGATCTTAAGGTCTATAAAATACCTCAAGTATTTACAGTTGCACAATTTATTACATAATCATCATCATCATCATTTAACTGTAACACATTATAAACTGTTCATCAGTGGATAATAATCAATAAGCCAGTGGATTTATTCTCCGACAATGTAAAATGTACATTAGTGGATAATCACAGGATAAATACTAAAACATCCAGTCAAATGATGTTTATGTTCCTTAGTGGATAACGTATTCATTAGAGGTAATATGGCTGTTAGAGGATGTTTTGAAGAAACATGGTCATTAGAGGATAAAGTTCTTCATCAGCAGATAAATGACCATCGACAAATAAAGTTCTACATTAGCAGATAAATGATTATCAACAGATAAAGTTGTTCATCAGCATATAAAATAGCCATCAGCAAATATAGAGTTATCAGAGGTGATATTGAAGATAACGTGGACTGGAACACAATAAAGTCTAAACACAAGAGGGCTTGTAGTTATAGATTAAAAGCAGACCAAGATCCATAATAGAGCACAATCAGGATTAGCAAGATTGTAAAGCTGGTTTGAATCAAGTTTGGATTGTGAGAATTCATATATATATACCTAGATTAGATGAAAAAGCAAGACCTGTCTCAAGATTTATCAGATAAAAGAACGACATCTCGAGATACAAGATAAAGTACGATGTGAAAAAGAAAGATGTCAATACAGATCTCAATTAAAACAAGATACATCTTGAGTTACAGGAGATAAAGCAGAGAAAGAGATAGATAGAGATAGTCATAAGAAGCTGTATAGAAAATATAGAAAAATAACATTAAAGAAGAGAACACTAAGATTTATAGAGGAAATTATTATTCAGTTCACTCATTGTAATAACACAACAAATTGTTATAATTTGAGAAGCAAGTTTTTATAATTTGAGAAGTTAAAAATTATTTTCTAGGTTGCAACAATTCATCATTGAACATATTTCAAAAGTTGGATGTCTACATCAGTAAGCTTTTGTATTCTTTCCTTGATTAAAAAAAGTTCAGAAGTATTTTTAATATATTGTATTTTTTCAATTCTACATTTTTCAATACACTATATTCACTAAGTTCACAAAGTTCATATTTATCCCCTTTCTACAAACCATCTACTTGGGGACAAACAGTAAATTACAACAAATAGGAGCTCCCCTTTACAATATTAGGACTTTGAAGTGAATCGAGTCTTCACTCTTCACGTAGAAGAATTAAAACTATAACTAAACTAATAAAACTAATTATTTTGGAGTAAAAGAATAATAGAGATGGAGTATTTACTCAAAGAGAGAGGAGTAGAATAATTAGTTAGGTGTGTAGAATGATGAAAAAAAGGTGGGTATTTATAGGAAAGCTCCAAGGGTTGTACAATTAAAAAATAATAATAATAAAAATAAAAGCTTCATATTTAATGCATATCTTTTGCTTAGCCACCAAGAATAGGAGAATCTAGAACTTGGGTTAGACTACACCTTTTTTGGTCTTCCATCATATATTTCACCACTAGACTAAGTCTGCAAGAACAAAACTTAATATTAGTACAACAAAAATGTACTCTTTATATGCAATTTAAAATGTTCTTAGATATTATAAAAATGCAATTTAAAGTTAGAAAAAGACTTAAAAATTTAAAATGTGTATAGAACAAAATAAGCTCAAGTGTTTGTAGGGGTTAGGGGTTGGGGGGGGGGGGGGGGTTTAATACAAACACTGCAAACTTTTTTCTCTTTTTAAAACTTGTTAGCACCGGGTTGGAATAGCTACAATCACCAAAAAAACTTAACTGAAATTAAAATGAATACACAAGTACTCAAGTTAAAATAGTTATATTAAAACTTGATGTTTTTCTTGAAATCTATTTAATCGCAACTGTGATTAATCAGCTACAAATTCTGTAACAAGTTACAGCTTCTCTATAATAAAATTATAGCTTCTTTTTCCACACACACTAGCTTCTTATTTTCTTTGAATATCT
>CM025788.1:21883732-21921713 GCA_014636745.2 Centella asiatica
GCTTCTTTTTCCACACACACTAGCTTCTTATTTTCTTTGAATATCTCACTTCAGATCTATTACAAAGCTTCCTTCTAGTGTTTGTTATGTGGCTTCGTGTTTCTTCGCTTGGTTTTTCGTGTAACAACTCTTTCTATATGTATAGAAGATTAGTTGGTGAACCCACGTGTTGGATGTGCTGCTTTTCAACATAGCCGCATATATGTCACATCAAGGTCTTTTTGGAATGTTGTGTCAGACTGCTATTGGCTTTTGTTGCTTCTTTTTCATCCCCTGATCTGCATGTAATTAATGCTCGAGAGTTGTTATTGGTTAACCAAACTTTAAGGAATATCTTTCCAGTTATACCCCTTGCTTTTGTGCCAAGTATCAATGATTTTAATGTAAGTCCTGATGACGTGTGGATTAGGTCATAACGATCCACTGATGCCAAGCCCTAATGTCGACTCAATCAGTGCTTCTGGATTCACTGATGACAAGTTACTGAAAGTAACTTGATCAGTGCTTCTTTGTTCACCGATGTCAAGCCCTGATGGAGACTTGATCAATGCTTCATTTATCCACTGATGTTATGACCAGCTTGTTATCCACCGAAGGGTTCCACTGACGAGTGATCTTTTGTCGTCGCCAAACTTGTCGGGCAATCTTAGTCATTGCCAAACTCGTCAGGCAAGTTAATTCATCGCCAAACTCATCGTCAGTGGATAAACATGAGTATCGCTAAAGTCAGTGTTAACCATCACCAAACTCTTCGCCAGTGGATAAAGATGATTAACGCCAGTAACTGTTTACCCATCACCAAACTCATCGTCAGTGGATAGAAATGACTGTCGCCAAACTCATCGCAACATAAGCTATCGCCTTGGTCATATTTAGCCATAGCCAAACTCGTCGGAAGGCTTGTTGTCGCCAAAGACTAGACACAAGAGTGTTTCCCCTGACGGCTTCCCCTAACCAGGTCATCCCCTAATGAGTTCCCCTAACGAGGTCATCACCTGACGGGTTCCCCTGATGGTTTCCCCTGATGAGGTCATCACTTGACGGGTTCCGCTGATGGCTTCCCCTAACGAAGTCATCCCCTGATGGGTTTCCCCTGATGATTTCCCTTGACAAAGTCATCCCTTGATAGGTTTCCCTGATGGTGTCATCGCCTTGATACAGTATTTTTAGGCTTCCCGTGTTGGGTTCTTCTTACTAATGCCTCTTAAAAATACTTATCCTTTTGATTATCGATACTTTGTTGACACACTGTCGAGTCCGTCCAAGTAAACATTGATGACTCGCCAAGTGCAATGTAGTTCATCCTATGATAACTAAGTCTACCATCAGTGGATGTAAAAACTCGTGCAAATATACTAAGGTTTATAGAATACCTTGAGTATTTACAGTTGCATATTTATTCTCTAAAACATCGTCATCATCATTTTCATCTAACAATCTCCCCCTATTTATGTTTATCAGTTTGATAACTATAAATCTAACTATTATACTGATGATGATGTCAAAACCCAAAATTACAAAATTAAAGACACTAAGGAATAAATGTAATTGTATAGTTACAAAGAATAATTATGTACAAGTATTTTACTTTCTATAAAAACATGTTTCTGTTCTTCTTGTTGCTCTTTCTCCACAGCCTTCTCCTTTTGAAATTGTTTTCCATCTAATGTCCTAGGCTTTTTGGAGTAGGAATAGTAGTCACATCCATTAATGGTTGATTCAACAACAACCTTTAACAATGACTTTGAAGTTTTCTCCCCCTTGAGGGATTTCTCCTCCTTTATGGGATTTCTCCCCCTTTTTGCCAACATCATAAGTGGAAGTTGAGAATTGAAATGTGACTTGAGGAACTTATTTTATCTATATTCTTTATTTACAAGGATCTAATCCTTATTTCCCATAACCTCTCCTTTTTCTATGCCTGGTAAGGCATCATTCTCTTCATCTCCTTTTTCATTGCCTTCGAACGTAGTAAGCTCATTTTCTCCTTATGCCAATGTCCTCTCAATGGGTTGACCTTGCCTCTTTTCACTAAGTATTTTCTCAGCCTCACTTAAAGTTGTCATTATTGGGCTCCTATGGGCAATGTTATTAACAACTATTGACAAAGTAAGTAATGTAGTTGCTATCATTGTGTCCACATAAGTGATTTGAGCATAAGTGGAGCGGAAAAGATATGTTTATGTACAAAAGGAAAATTATAGTTTTTTATGTAAGTATTATGTACAATTTAAGTTGTGTGTGCACTCACCGTAAAAGATATCTGCAAGTGGCTCTCAGAGACCCTGATGTTGGTTTCATCAGAGGCTATGGTCAGTGTATGTGCCTCACTCAACTGTGTCCCTGGTTGGGGACTTTAGTCAATAATTGAATCCTTTTGGGAGGAAACAATTAGTGATGAGTGTATTTCCTTATTAAGGTCAGTATCCTTTTGGGAGGAAACTGCCTGGTTTGGAATGGGGTTAACACTCATGATTGTCCTCTTCTTCTTCTTTCTTTACAAGCCAATCATTCCTCTCACCTTGCTCCCCCTCAATAGATGAGGTTACTTCAGAGAATTTTATATTAGTACCATCAGTTTTTTGGGAGATTAAGGGTTGGATTATTGAGAGTGGTTGTTTGGAAATTGATAATACTACTTGGGTAGGCAAAGAAGTGGTTATAGTCTCTGCCATAGTAGGCGAAATAGAAGAAACAAGAGATTAAAAGAATGTGTAAGTGATACCTGTTTCATATGAAATGTTGTTGCTAATGTACCACCTTTAATACACATCCTGTCAAAACAGAAAGAACATATATATATACAATAGTAAATTAAATTTTTTTTTAGTTATATACATATATACATAAACATATAATCATGTATCAGGAAATTATGAGACAAGTTAGAAATACCAACACTTAAGAACTTGACAGATTGAACTCTCCAACAATTTTTCTGGTAAGACTTTAGCAAGTTTATCAAGCATCATCTTGTATAATTCACCATTCCCAGCTCTCCCACTAGATTGACAAAAGTGGCTTCATCAAGAGCTTTGGTGAAGATATCTGCCAGCTGCTTGTTTGTTGGTACAAAGTGTAGTTCAATTGTGTCATTCATGACATGTTCCCTGATAAAGTGATACCTGATCTCTATATATTTAGTTTTGGAATGTTGCATAGGGGTTTCAGCAATTGCAATGGCACTTGTATTATCACACAAAATTGGAATTTTTTTGAAATTTAGGCCATAGCCCAATAACTGATTTTTCATCCATAGGATTTGTGCACAACAACTTTAAGCTATAATGTATTCAGCTTCAGGAGTAGATGTTGATATTGAGTGCTGCTTTTTGCTGAACCAAGATACAAGTCTTCCTCCTAGAAATTAACAGCTTCCTGTTGTACTCTTTCTATCAATTCTGCATCCTCCAAAGTCAGCATCAAAATACCCTAGTAATTCAAATCCAGACTCCTTTGGATACGAAATTCCCAACTCTGCAGTGCCCTTGATGTACCTCAAGATTCTTTTCACTACAATAAGATGAGACTCCCTTGGATCAACTTGATACCTTGCACAAAGACATGTTACAAACATGATGTCAGGCCTACTTGCTGTCAAATACAGCAAAGAACCAATCAATCCCCTATAAGTCTTGAGATCAACTTTCTTTCCATTCTTATCAGAGTCAATCTTGGTTGTTGTGGCCATAGGTGTCTTTGTTACTTTTGAGTCCTCCATGTCAAATTTCTTGAGAAGTTATTTGGCATACTTTGTCTGATGAATGTAAATTTCATCAGTGACTTGTTTGATCTGCAGCCCAAGAAATAAGACAATTCACCCATCAAACTCATTTTGTACTTGCTTTGCATGAGCTTGGAGAACTTTTCACACAGTCTATTGTTTGTGGATCCAAAGATGATATCATCAACATATATTTGAACCAGGATCAGATGACCTTGGTGTTGTCTAAAGAACAATGTTTTGTCAATGATACCTCTTGTAAACTTGTTATCCACCAAAAACTTTTATTAGTGTGTCATACCAAGCTCTAGGAGCTTGCTTCAGTCCATAAAGTGCTTTCTCTAGTTTGTAGACATGATTTGGGAATCTTGAACTTTCAAATCCTGATGGTTGTTGGACATACACCTCCTATTCTAACTTCCCATTGAGAAAGGCACTTTTCACATCTATTTGAAAAACTTTAAAGTTTGAATGTGTTGCATAGGCTAAGAAGATTCTTATAACCTCAAGGCTGGCCACTGGTGCAAAAGTCTCATCAAAGTCAATCCCTTCCTTTTGAAGATATCCCTTTGCCACCAGTCTTGCTTTGTTCCTTATAACAATGCCAGCTTCATCCATCTTGTTTCTGAATACCCACTTGGTACCTATTATAATTTTGTCTTTGGGTTTAGGCACCAGATTCCATAATTGATTTCTTTCAAATTGATTTAGCTCTTCCTATATAATCATGATCCATTTTTCATCTTGAATAGCTTCTTTAAATTTCTTTGGCTCAATTTGTGAAAGAAAGCAAGCATATAGGCATTCATTAAATGTTGCTTTTCTGGTTTGCACTCTCTAATTTGGATCACCAACGATTAAATCTGATGTGTGACTCCTAGATCATTTGGGCTTAGAAATGTATCTTGATGAGCTTGCATGATCATCATTTCCTCCTCCTAAGTCAGTGCTACTAGCTTATCAGAAAACTCCTCCTCAATTTATGCTTAAATCAAGGTTAAAATTATCCCCTGATGGTGCATTCCTTGATGGATTATCTCCTAATGGAGTATTCCCTGACCTGTTGTCCAGGAGGTTAACTCCATCTGCTGAAGAGGCTTCTAGGTTGTTTGGATTGACATCAGGGATGGTTAAATTCTCCATTTGTTTGAACTCATCAGCTTCATTCTCTTGATAATCAGAATCATCTTCATTTTCAAATCTGAGCTCTTCATGAAAACCAGGGTCTTCAAGTCCAGAAATCTCTTGATCATCAAAAGCTACATTTATAGACTCCATCACCACTTGGACTCTCTTGTTGTAAACCCTGTAGGCCTTAGATGTCAGGGAGTAACCTAGGAAAATTGCTTAATCAGGCTTTAGATCAAAGTTTCCTATGTTTTCACCAAAGTTCCTTAATACAAAGCATTTTCATCCAAAAACATGTAGGAACTTGATGTTTGGTCTCCTCCCTGTCATTAGCTCATATGGTGTCTTGTTTTGAGCCTTGTTAATCAAAGACCTATTTTGACTGAAGCAAGCAGTGGAAATTGCCTTAGCCCAAAAATAGGTAGGAATCTTTGCCTCTGCTAGCATTGTCCTAGCAGCTTCTATCAGGGTTCTATTCTTCCTTTCTACTACACCATTCTGTTGAGGAGTTCTTGGAGCAGAAAATGTATGATTGATTCCTCTCTCCAAACAAAATCCATCAACAACTGTATTCTTGAATTCAGTTCCATTATCTGTCCTCAAAATTCTAACCACTGACCCTGACTCAATTTCCAATTTCTTTATATGGTCAATGATTTGTCGAGGTACTTCAGATTTGGCATGTTGAAGCTTAACCCAACTATATCTGGTGCAGTCATCCACAATGACCATTGTAAATCTTTTCTTTGATACTGACATGATATTGACAGGACCAAAGAGATCCATATGAAGCAGTTAAATTGGATCCTTGATCATTGTGGCTTCCTTGCTGACAAAGGATGATTTCCTTTGCTTCCCTTGTTGGTATGCTGAACATAATCTTTCTTGAATGAATTCCACTTGGGGTAGTCCAGTTACCAACTTTCTCTTCACCAAATCATTGATAGTTTTGTAGTTCAGGTGAGTGAATTTCTTATGCCACAGTTTGCTCTAATCAGGGGTTGCTATGTTGTAGAAACATAACTCTCCATCCACTGACTTAAAATCAACAATGCAGAGATTTCCTTTCCTAATCCTTGATAAGACCAGCTTCCCATCACTTTCTTCTGAGATTAAGCACTGATCCCCTTTGAAAGTAGTGATGAAACCTTTATCACATAGTTGATTTATGCTCAATAGATTGTGCTTCAACCGATCAACTAGTGCTACATTTTCAAATGAGACATCCCCATTTGCTACTTTGTCATAACCAAGAGTCAGTCCTTTACTGTCATCACCAAAAGAAATCACTGGACCAACCTTTTCTTGGAACTCTGTGAGCAGGGCTTTGTTTCCTGTCATGTGTCTTGAGTAGACACTATTTAGAAACCAGATTTGACTGCTTTTCACTTTTCCCTGCACACAAAGAACATTTAATTTATTTTTGGTGCCCAAATGGCTTTGGGTCCTCTAGGTTTAGTCACAGTTAATGGTAATACAGTTTTTTCATTATTTGTGACTTTTGGTTTTGGCAACAAATACACTTTCTCCTTTTTAGGAGCTTCAAAATGCACTTTAGATTTACCAACAGTTTTCTTAACTTTACCCTTAAGGGTGAATGCATAAGCAGTTGATAAATCATCAGCATATAAAATTGTGCCAGTTAAAATCTGTGGCTTTTGTTTACACTGAAAAGATAAATGATTATTGCTACCACAGTTCCAACACACTTTCCTAGGGGCTTCATGAATAGGGATGTAGTTACTAGCTTTGTTTACACCTAGTTTGCCATTCCTATTCTTTTTCTTATCCCTCTGTCAAGCCTTTATCCCTTGAAGGGCTACGAAGGCCTGATGCACTCTTATCTCCTGATGACTGTGTATCCACTAATATACAGTCTAGTTCCTTCTTTACTGGGGGTTTGAGTGCTTTGGCAGGAACAAGTTTCTTGCCACTCCCACCACTTGTGGAAGCTACACACATCAGGAAACCATTCCTTTTTTCTAACTTTGTTACAGCCTTTACAAACTTGATGGGTTGTATAGGTCTTTTTCCAAAGCTAGCGCCATTTTCAACCTCAATAGAAGGTTGCTTCACCAGAGTCTCCTCATAGCCTAAACCAAACTTGTGATCAGATTTATGACAACTTAATTGATCATCTAGTTTCTTGCTCGACTCATTCCATCTCTTAATGACCTCTCTTTCTTCTTCCAAAAGCTTAGAGTTCCATTCTTTTCTCTTTATGGCACAGTCAAGAAGATTCCTAGTCTTAGAAAGTTCTTTTTCAAGATTCTCAAGTCTAGTGAGTTCTGATTCTAACCGAGTATTTCTAATGGTCAATTGTTCATTGATTTTCTACACTCTCTCAGTCTCAGCTACAACAATTCTTAAGGTGTCATAAAGGTCTCTTATCTCACAAGTCATTTCCTTAATAGTTTTAACACAATTAGTTTTAGACATGTTAGAGGAAATCCCGAGACTTACTTGTGAGTTGCTACTGTCAGTGGTTGAGGCCATCAAGTATAGGTTGACATATTCTTCATTGTCTTCTTCATCTGAGTCAGTCCAGTCCTTTCCCTCTGCAATGTAAGCTTTTCCCTTCTTGTTTGCATTAAGAAGGTCAAAGTATTTCTTCTTGTAGTCCACTTCAACTTCCTTTCCTTTGGATTCACCTTCCTTTGTGGCCTTGCGACACTCATTTGCAAAGTGGCCCATCTCACTGCATTTGTAGCACTTTATTCTTAATTTGTCAATAAAGTTACTTGTGCTACTAGGTTTCCTTACTGAAAATCTTATTGATCCAGATGGTTTTTGAAATTTCAGCTTGGAAAACCTTTTTGCAAGAAAGGCCATGGTTTCATCCAGTTCTTCTAACTCTTCAGGAATGTACTCAATCTCCTTGGAGTCAGCTTCATTGTTCCCTTCTTCTTCAACATCTCCTAACTGCTGCTTCATCAAGACACTTAGTCTTGCTTCAACTTTGTCCTTCTTAGTAGCCATCAGAGCTACAGATTTAAGCTTTCTGGTATCCTCAAACATTTTTTATCTTTGTTGAACCTCCAGTTCATATGTCTTAAGAGTAGCATAGAGCCTATCCAAGTCTAGGAGATTCATGTCCTTGGATTCTCTAATGGCTGTCGTCAACGGATCCCATGATATAGGAAGTGCCCTCATGAACTTTTTGTTCACATCTTTGTTGGCATATGTCTTCCCATACATCCTCAGGTCATTTACCAACTTGTTGAAACTGTCAAACATTTCAGTGAGTGTTTCACCATTTTTTATTGTGAACCACTCATACTGTTGTGTTAACAGTTACAGTTTGTTCTCTCTAATATCTTCAGTACCATAACATAGGATCTGAATAGTATCCCATATAGACTTAGACGTTGTAAGGTTCATGATACTATTTAGGATATCATCGTCTAAGCCATTATATAGGATGCCTGTGAGTTTTAGATCCTTCTTCACTTTCTTTCTTTCCTCTGGAGTCATTTCTTCAATAGTCTTTGAGACTAATCTTTTAGGGACATTGACTCCATTCACAACTTCTTGAGGAAGGAGCTTCTATTAGGTATAAATGATGATGATGCTTAGAGTTTTGTTTGTGCATCTGCATATACTCAGGGTGTTCTATAAACCTAAGTATATGCACACATTTTGCATCCACTGATGATCAACTTAGTCATCAGTGGATGAAGTATTACACACTAGGCAAGTCATCAGTTGAAACTTCTAAAGGACTTGATAGTGAACAGGGATGTTTGTTGTTTCTCAAAAACACTTAAGTATTCCACACATCAGACATTCCAAACAAAATCAACAAAGCTTCAGTGATTAAAATCGTCAGGGGAACCCACCAGGGGATGACAAAGGCAGATCAACCCATCAAGGGAACGCGTCAGGGTATGGAAGTGGCAAGCCAAACTCATCAGGGGGAACGCATTAGGGCATGACAGTAACATGGCAGCCTGTCAGGGGAACTTATCAGGGTATGACAATGGCAAGCTAACCCGTTAGGGAAACTTGTCAGGGGAAATGCTAAACACTGCATCCGTGGAAGCCATCAGTGGATGCTTTGAGTCTTAACGTCAGCGGATCAATAAGCACTTGGATAACTCAAGTGAAGGTTGAAGCACTGATCTAGTCTTGAACATGACTTGTCATCAGGGGATCCGGAAGCACTGATCAAGTCCATATAAGGGCTTGATATCAGTGGACAGTTATGATGGCATACACTTGTCATCAGGTCTTACATGCAAATCAATGAAGCTTGTTACACAAGCAAGAGATATAAACTGGAAAGATATTTCTTGACGTTTGGTGGTCCAATGTCAACTCTTGATCATTAAATGCACGCAAATCAAGGGATGAAAAAGAAGCAACAAAAGTAGCAGTAGTCTGACACATCATTCCTAAAGGACATCGATGTGACATATATGCGGCTAAATTGAAAGAGCAGTACGTCTAAGCACGTGGATTCAACTATTGATCTTTGAAATATGCAAAAGAGTTCTAAATATAAAAGAGAGGATATCCAAAGGATCACATTGTGAAACACACAAACACTAGAAAGAACCTTTGTAATATATCTTGGGAGAAATATTCAAAGAAAGTGAGAAGCAAGTGAGTGTGAAATTGTAGTTGTAATTTCATTACAGATTGTAGTTGCTTAATCACATTTGTGGTTAAATAGATTTCCAGAAAAATATCAAGTTTTAATATAACTATTTTAACTTGAATGCTTGTGTGTTCCTTGTAAACTCTTTATAGTTTTTCTAATAGTGTAGCTATTTCCAACAGTGCCTAAAATGTTTTTTTTTGCGAAAAGTTTTGAGTGTTTGTATTCAACCCCCCTCGCTTTCTTCTAGAATCTGTAGGTATTCATCATCGATTGCTTTTAGATGAATTATCATGCGTTGTCTCCAGAAGAAGTATTTCCCCCTTTCCAACATGGGGACCTTACTATTTCCAGCTTTGTTGGCCATTGTTCAAGATCTTTTAGCAACTATAATATGCTAGTAGGCTCTGATACCAATTGTTAGAACAAAATAAGCTCAAGTGTTTGTAGGGGGGGGGTGTTGAATACAAACACTACAAACTTTTTGCTCTTTTTAAAACTTGTTAGCACCGGCTAGAGTAGCAAGTTAAAATGAACACACAAGCATTCAAGTTAAAATAGTTATATTAAAACTTGATGTTTTTCTGAAAATCTGTTTAATCACAACCGTGATTAATCAGCTACAAATTCTGTAACGAGTTACAGCTTCTCTATAATAAAATTACAGCTTCTTTTTCCACACACACTAGCTTCTTATTTTCTTTGAATATCTCTCTTCAGATCTATTACAAAGCTTCCTTCTAGTGTTTGTTGTGTGGCTTCGTGTTTCTTCGCTTGGTTTTTCGTGTAACAACTATTTTTGTATGTATAGCAGATTAGTTGGTGAACCCACGTGTTGGACGTGCTGCTTTTTCAACATAGCCGCATATATGTAACATCAAGATCCTTTCGGAATGTTGTGTCAGACTGCTATTGGCTTTTGTTACTTCTTTTTCATCCCCTGATCTGTATGTAATTAATTCTCGAGAGTTGTTATTGGTTAACCAAACTTCAAGGAATATATTTCCAGTTATACCCCTTGGTTCCGTGCCAAGTATCAATGATTTGCATGTAAGTCCTGATGACGTGTGGATTAGGTCATAACGATCCACTAATGCCAAGCCCTGATGTCGACTCCATTAGTGCTTTTGGATTCACTGATGACAAGTTACTGAAAGTAACTTGATCAGTGCTTCTTTGGTCACCGATGTCAAGCCCTGATGGAGACTTAATCAGTGTTTCATTTATCCACTGATGTTATGACTAGCTTGTTATCCACCGAAGGGTTCCATTGACGAGTGATCTTTTGTCGTCGCCAAACTTGTCGGGCAATCTTAGTCATCGCCAAACTCGTCAGGAAAGTTAATTCATCGCCAAACTCATCGTCAGTGGATAAACATTAATATCGCCAAACTCTTCGTCAGTGGATAAAGATGATTAATGCCAAAGTCACTTTTTACCCATCGCCAAACTCGTCGTCAGTGGATAGAAATGATTGTCGCTAAACTCATCGCAAGATAAGCTATCGCCTTGGTCATTTTTAGCCATCGCCAAACTCGTCGGGAGGTATACAATTGCCAAAGTCTGGATGCAAGAGTGTTTCCCTTGATGTGTGCCCCTAACGAGGTCATCCCCTAATGTCTTTTCCTGACGACTTCCCCTAACTAGGTCATCCCTTGATGAGTTCCCCAGACAGCTTCCCCTGACGAGGTCATCACCTGATGGGTTCCCTTGATGGCTTCCCCTGACAAGGTCATCGCCTGACGGGTTCCGCTGATGGCTTCCCCTGACGAAGTCATCCCATGACGGGCTTCCCCTGATGACTTCCCTTGGCAAAGTCATCCCCTGATGGTGTCATCGGCTTGATACAATATTTTTAGGCTTCCCATGATGTGTTCTTTTTATTGATGCCTCTTAAAAATACTTATCCTTTTGATCATCGATACTTTATTGGCTTCTCTTGGAATGTCCGTTGTGCAGAATATTTATCTTTTTAAATAACAACAGATATTCCTTGACACTATCGAGTCCGTTCAAGTAAACACTGATGACTCGCCTGTGTGCAGTGTAGTTCATCCCCTGATGACTAAGTCGACCATCAGTGGATGCTAAAACTAGTGCAAATATACTAAGGTTTACAGAATACCTTGACTATTTACAGTTGCACATTTATTCTCTAAAACATCATCATCATCATTTTCATTTAACAAAATGACTTAACTAAAATATTAAATCGACTTGACAAATTAAGAAAAGTGCTATAATAATTAGAAATTAAATTGTTTTCCATTTTTTATGCAAAATCCTATTAGAAAATTTTAATAATTATCGTATCCTAGATTTTTTATATTTAAAATATTAAATGACATTAAATAATATTAAATGGGGCAACCCTAGGGTATAAAACTAACTTTTAACCCTAGGGTTTATATTTTTTGGGTGCCTACAGCTGCTCCTCCTTATTATGATGATTCCATTTTGAAGGAATGATTATTGTAAAGATGTGGACACCAAACTCCCTAATTTTGCAGCTCTTTAATGGTTGATTCACCTTCATATCCTCCGAGGTTGATCTTTGAAGATTCTAGGTTAAAGCTTTTAAGTTGTGAGACTACATCCCATGTCACCTGAATGTTTTGGTATTTGAGTTGTGAGTGCAGCCCACATCACGATGAGGGTCTTGATGCTTGAAACTTGATGTGTGGCTGAAACCCAAGCCACTCTGGGGGTCTTGATGTGTTACTAAAATCCACGTCACTCTGAGGATCTTGATGTTTGAAAACTTGATGTGTGGCTAAAACCCAATGCCATGTTTAGGATCTTGATTGAAAAAATTAATGGTTTGACAGATTTTATGGTGTTACCCTAGCTTTGTGCCTGGTATAACGAAATTGAATGGTGTTACCCTAGCTCTATGTCGGGAATAACAAAGATTTGATATGTTTGATAATGCTAGCCTATCTCCATGTTGGACGCAACGAGACTGAGTAAGTTGATATTTTTTGGGATCTTACTCTGGCTCTATGGCGAATATAACAAGGATTTTATGAATTTGTGTTTTGGGGGTGTTATTTTGGCTTTGTGTGGATATAACAAAGAATTGATGATGTTACTCTGGCTCCTTGTTGAAAATAACGGGGTTTGATGAATTGATGTGTTACCCTGGCTCAAAACTTGGGGAAACGAAAATTGATGGTGTTACCCTAACTCCATGCCTGGTGTACCGAAATTGATGGTATTACCCTAGCTCCATATATGCCTGGTGTAATGAAATTGATGGTGTTACCCTTGTTTTATGCCTGGAGTAACGAAAGTAGATGGTGTTACCCTGGCTCCATGCTGGGTGTATCGAAATTGATGGTGTTACCCTAGCTTCATGCCTTGTGTAATGAAATTGATGGTCTTACCCTATTTCCATGTCTGGTGTAAAGAATTTCATGGTGTTACCCTTGTTCCATACCAAATATAATGAAATTTGACAGATTGATTGAAGTTTAATGAGTTTCCTAGTTCTATATTGAGTGCAATGAGTTTGATCTTAGGGTGTTACTCTGGCTCCATGCGAGTGTAACAAGATTGAAAGTTGAGGGTTTGAAGAATTTTCTTTGCTTGGTTTGATGACTGATGCTTGATTTAAGTTTTGATATTTGAATGATTACTGAGCGAGAAAGTGGGTTAAAATATGAGACATTCTTAAGGTAAATGATGATTGAATGTTTGGGCAGATATGATTGAAGAGGTTTGATACTGTTTGATGAGATGGTTTGACCTAAAGTTTTGAAATCTTGAAAAGGACAATAATAGTGGCTTGAATGAAAGTGTGTGCAAGGAGTTTGATTAACTTGATGAGCTTGATGTTGGAAGAAACCTGCAGAGGAGTTAACAAATGCAAGATGTTTTATTGATAACTTAGAGAAAAGTAAAACTCCTTATGTGATCTGATGGGGATCTTGATGTGACTAATATTTTATCCTCCTTGTGATTGAAGCTGCGTATACCTACCAGATTTTTTATGCAATGGATGAATGCGAATATTGAAGCTATGCATTTCCATTTTAATGATGAATACAAGTGCATGAACATGTGATGATCTAATGCAACAAATATATATAGTATGAATGAAAGAATACATTGATGATAAAGTAAGAGTGAACTCTAGGTTGTCAAGACTGAAAAAAATTGCTCCTTCCGATGTTGGTGTGAGATTTTCCTCGGACTTGCCTTTGCCCCAACTTTTCCATTTGGTTTTTCAATAGAGATTTTTTGTCAGAGCTTTCTCATTTATGAGTGAGGGTGATGGTTTAATTGGTGGAGGGATGTCAACTTTATCTTATCCTTTGGTTATGCAAGTTAGGGAAATATGAAGGGAAATGACCTTTTATATAGAGATTGAGAACTGCAATACTTTTGCCCCATCCTTGGGTGCACAAGTGACGCCTGTGATAGGGTGATGATGATTGGTCAGTGTTGCTTGATGAAGTGTTCCTTCATGATTGTCTCAAAAGAAATGAGGGAAAGATGGGCAGAGTTTAATTGAAAATTTGTGTTTCTATATTTTTCTCCTATAGTTTTGACATAAAATTGATCTTTGCATTAAAAGGATTACTCTCACCGAATCTTTGACAAAATTACATCCAATTAAGACCTCAAATGGGGTTTGCCCTAGTCTTGATCTTTAGGAAATTTGTGAGCTTCTTTATTTATTTTCTAACAAGTTACAACTACTAAGTATTTTCTTCAAGCAAACATGGGTATTTTCAACAATTAGATTGACTTAAAAAAAAAACATCTTACCTTTCAAAGACACAAATCAGTTTTGAAGGAAACAATTTTTCATAAGGTCTCGTTGAACAAACATCTTGAGTGGTTTATGTGTGACGATTTCTAGCAAAGGGCATTTTTTTCTATTCTTCTTGACGATGTGCAATGCCTTCGTTTTCTCAGAATTTTGATATTACCCATATAGTGAGCTTTTGGCCAACGAATCTCAGATCCCCTAGGAACTTTAGGGCGCTAGGTATAGAGATACCCCAAATGGTTTACTTGTTCAGGTAATAAAGGTCTTCTATGAGGACGAGTCGAGATACTCTTACATATTGATCCTTCAGCTAGTATAGATGCTCTAGGAGTCTTAGTCCCCCGCTCCCTCATTTCATCATGCGTTGGTACATTTATTTAAGTAAGGTTTCCCCACAGCTAGTTATTTGTGTGTATGATACAGGCAAGTTGTGTGAAAAACTCCTACTTATGCAAGAAAGTGTACTAAACCACGAAGATGTGTCCTCAAAAGTTAAAAAGTTTCTTAATCGATCAATAAAATCCTAAAGTTGAACCCACAAATTACAAGGTTTATTTATGTGCATATCAAGTCAGAGGCCAAGTAAAACATTTTATCACTTTATCCTAACTAAAGGTATTTTCATTACTATATCACTTGGATCATCTTTTATCTTATACTTGAATGACTTTAATCGCATTTAATGCTAAATCAACATGAATGAAAAATTTTAAAGACATGAAGACTGTGTAAAGCCTAGGCATATGAATGTTAGATAAGGATTTAAGAGCACTTACCTTTTAGACAAACATAGAGGATCAATCTGTGACAAGTTGACAACACATGATGCAAAGGGTCAATAGTAGTGATGAGATGATAAAGTTGAGGGTCAAAAATGGTTAGATGGAAAGGGAATGAGATTGGTTGGATGGACAGAGACTTTAATGGGTTAGGGAAAAGTTTAGTAGAATATAGATGAATGGGAAAAAGAAAATTTGACATATAAGAGACTGAGCCATAGACTGGCGGCCTACGTTCCTCCTTGAGGAAGATCAGGTCAGACGTAGTTTCTTTGAAAACTAGAAAGGACTTAATATAGAAAGGATTGAGCCACGCACTAGCGGCCTACGTACCCCCTTGAGGAGGATTAGGTCAGACATAGTTCTTGCTATTGACACATCGATTGATTTTTTATTTATGTTTTTATTATATAGGGAAGCAAATATCTAGGAAAAGACACTAACTCTTAGAAAAATGAGATGAATAAATAGAAACCAGATTTGATTTTGAAAGATTGACCTTTGATGAAGCCTTGACAGTGTAGACCTTCCCATTCATCGAATATTTCAATTGTTGGTGCAATGTATAAGGTATGGCCTTAGCTGTATGAATCCATGGTCTTCCAATTATCATGTTATAATTCACCTTGACGTCGTGCACTTCAAAGACAACATTAAAGGTGAATGCTCCAACTCCGACCCTTAGCTCGATATTTCCCATAGATCCCCTTTTTGTCCCAACAAAAGCATGCACCACAAGGTCATTAGCCTTGAGATTTTCTTTTTATATTCCCATTTGTTGAAGAACCTGGTGGGGGCAAATGTTCACCACGGATCCCCCATCCATCAAAACATTTTTTAGCAAATGTTCAAGACATGTTATATCTCTATCATTAAAGGTGATTGACTAACCATCAACATATCCTAATATTTCTTCCTTACAATTCCAATTCTTACCTTCAACTTCTAGTGAATTAACTTGGAGATCTTTTGGTGGATTGAGGGTGACAATCAGGTTCCTCTTGTCAACCATTGTCTGCATTTTATGCTTTAGTAGCCAACATTCTTCTGTGTCATGCCCTAATGCATTAGAATGATATTGATACTTTTTGAAAGGATCAAATCTTGGACCATACGAGTTTACTGGTGCCAACCATCTTGGTTCAATCTTATTTTGAGCTTGTAACATGGATAAAACATCTTTTAGTGGGCAACCGAGTGGAGTGAATTTTCTAGGCAAAGATGTCATGTTCCTATTAGGCTTTGCATTCTGCATCTCTTGAGGCAAGCTTTTGATGATGAAGTCTTGTCAAGGAGCTATTTGAGACCCCTCTATTCTTGGTATTATGATAGGGGTTTCAAAAGTAGAACCTACCACTGGTGGTTGAACTTCTTTATATTCCATATGCCCAGTTCCCATTCATTAGTAAGCCAGAAAGTATTATTCAAAAATCCCTCATGCAATCAAGAATATCCATTTCCCTTTGCTTAAGTTCATAACCTTTTCTTTGTAATGCACTCCCTATTTACAATAGATCATTTACTTGGTTAATCATCTGCACCTAATTTTGGAGTTCTTGGAATTCCCTCTGTGTCACTAGGGTCATTGAATCTGTAATGCCATCGTCTGAATCTTCTTCGTTTTCCTCTTCCTTATTTGGTGAGTCTGTTGATTTCCCTTTTCATAGTATTGCCTCATCAGCATTAGGAAAATTTGAAAGATCTACAATGCTAATAATGTATTCCTCATGCTCGTCTACCTTGTAGTGTCAATAAGACCATGAATCTTATTTTTCAAAGTCCAACATTCATTTGTTGAATGTCCACTTCCTCTAACATGATACTCACATTTTTGTATAGAATCAAAGATTTGATTTAGGATAAGAAGAATCAAGCATACTTTTCAATCATGTTTTTCTCAACAAGTTCATTGAATACATTTTCTAATGATCCTTTCAAATGAGTGAAATTTTGGCTCCGTCTTTTCTTTTCACCATGTTGACCATAAGAAAGGACAATATTTTGGGAATCTGTTATATATCTCTTCCGTTTGGACAAACCCAATTTGGCTTCGATGACCTTCTCAATATTCCCCTTAACAGATTATGCGTTAGAAATAGTTTGTTTGATAGTAGACGTATCCACAATCTTCCCACTTTGCAAACCTTCTTCTATCATTTTCCCATGGAATATCACCTTTTAGAATTTTTCACTTGTAATTTAAGAAAGGTACTTTGCATATGGTGCCCCTTGTATTTTGATAAACAACTGTACCATCTCTTTTTTGCTCATTTCTGTCTCCATTTGCACAACGAATTCTCTCCAACGTTGACCATAGCCAACTAAAGACTCATTAGTTTTCCTTGAAATTTTCATCAATTGGATTCTATCAAGAATATCCTCAATCTGATGCTCATATGGAGTGATGAATGACTTAGCAAGATCTTCCCAAGACTTAGTTTGAGTGGTGTCCAAGCTTTTCTGGAACAAATGCATCCTTAACTTTCCATCCTTGTTATACTATCCCAAGTCTCCACATATGTGCACAAATGTATATATGGATCCCCTTTTCTAGAATATTTTGTTGGAAATGAGCTCAAGTTTAAATGAGAACTTGGTTTCTCATGTGATTGGAAAAGGAGAGTTAAAGCTACAGGACAAGAGTCCCACATTGAAAATGGGGAGGACATGGAGTTCACCATTTATATGGGAGCACTTTTATAGTGGGTTAAGTTGTCATGACAATATTTTACTCCACATGTCTAGCTCGCGTGTGCTTGTGCGCGGGGTGGGGGGGGGGGGGAGTTTGACTCATGTGTGTGTGTGACCTATGACACAAATACCGAACCGAAACCTTGCGGCTTGATCAACCCATTATTTTCTTAGTTCCAGTTCGAATGTGAGATTGCTTCATGCAAAGTAGTTCTCACAGTCTCCATTGTATCCTGGGAAACAGTAGCATGGGTATCATTTGCCTCGGATTATTCTTCTTCTTCAATTCGGTTTTATTTGTTGCGAATACACTTCACACTTTGATCAACAATCTTAAAACAGTTTATTTTGATCTTTTAGTGTTTTTTGTATTCGTCATGACAACTGATACTACTCGTGTGGATGCTCAGGGGGTTGATGTTCCTGCTCCCGCTCCTGCCATTGACGTTCCTAATGTTCCAACCAGCCATGTGGAGTAGCCGAAAAAATTCAACGAAACAACTACTACCTTCAAGAGGTGGCAACAGGAGATGTTGTTCTACTAGACCACGTTGAACTTGGCTAGGCTCCTAACGGAAGTGGCTCCTACATTACTTGAAGGTATTCATGATGCACCAACACTTGCTACTTATGAGACTTGGAAACGTCTTGATTTTCTTTTCCGTAATTATATTCTGAATAATATTCATGATTCATTATATAATGTGTATGAAAAATTTAAAACGGCTAAGGATTTATGGGAATTCATGAACCGTAAACATAAACCGGAGGATGCAGGCTTAAAGAAATTTATGGTCAGACTATTCCTTGGTTATGTGATGGTTGATTCGAAGACAGTTGATAGTCAAGTGAAAGAGATTCAGCTCATTTTGCATGATATCCAAGTAGAGGGGATGATTTTGAGTGAAATCTTCCAAGTGGCTGTGGTCATTGAGAAGTTGCCTCTAGGGTGGAAGGATTTTAAGAACTACCTCAACCACAAGCGCAAGGAGATGACCTTGGAGGACTTGATTGTTAGACTTCGCATTGAAGAAGACAACAGGAATTTCGAATCGAAGGCATCCAATGGCGTACATGTTAAGGTTTATGAAGCATGGTAGAGGCCAAGGCTCAAAGAGCAAGACCAAGACCAAGAACGCCGACAAAAGGCAAGGGGAAGTTTGGGACTACTAGGGGTGTTTCGAAGCAGAAATACAAGTTCAAAGGTAACTGCTTTAACTATGGCAAACAAGGTCACAGGTTAGTTGATTGCCGCTTCCCCAAGAAGGATCATGAGGCAAACATGGTCAAACAAATCACTAAGGAAGTGGATGACTTGAACCTGGTTGTTATGGTAACCAAGGTGAACATGGTGGAGTCTAACCCGAAAAAATGGTGGATTGACACTGGCGCGTCCAAGCATGTGTGCACCAACAAAAACTACTTCACCACCTTTGAACCTGTCCATGGAGAAGAGATCTACATGGGGAATGCTGTTGTTGCTACTGTTCAAGGTAAAGGAAGTGTGAAACTGAAGATGACTTCGGGGAAGATTTTGGCGCTCACAGAAGTGCTATATGTGCCAGAAATTCTCAAGAACCATGTGTCGAGATTCATGCTAAACAAGAATGGTTTTCGTATTGTACTTGAATCTAATAAGGTTATTTTGTCTAAATTTGGAATGTATGTTAGGAAGGGGTATGAAACCGATGGGTTGTTTAAAATGAATGTAATGATAGTTGTTGAAATGAATGCAAGTACCTCTTCTTCTTATTTGATTAAGTCTTCCAATTTATGGCATGGTAGACTAGGTCATGTTAATTCTAATTCGATGCGTCGATTAATTAACTGGAACCATATACCAACATTCCAAACAGTTACTTTAGAACAAAAATGCGAAATTTGCGTTAAAGCAAAATTAACGAGGTCATCTTTTCAAACAATTAAAACAAGTACCAAACCACTTGAACTAGTTCATAGTGATGTTTGTGATTTGAAATCTATTCAAACACGTGGTGGTAATAAATATTTTATCACGTTTATTGATGATAACACGAAATATTGTTATGTTTATTTGCTAAAAAGCAAAGATGAAGCGTTAGGGTAATTCGTTCTCTACAAAATCGAAGGTGAGAATAAACTCGGTAAAAAGATCAAGAGATTGAGAAGTGATAGAGGTGGCAAGTATGAAGCACTAATTGGTGACTTTTGCACACAACATGGAATTATCCATGAAGAGAAAACACCCGATTCACCACAATTTAACGGGGTTGCTGAACAGAAAAATTTCACATTAAAAGAGATGATGAATGCGATGTTGTTAAGTTTAGGGTTGCCTCCTAACATGTGGGGAGAAGCCGTCTTATCTAGTAACTACCTTTAAACAGGGTACCTAGAAAGAAAGAAGACAAGACTCCATATGAATTATGGAAAGGAGAAAGACCATCCTACAAACACTTGTGAGTGTGGGGGTGTTTAGCAAAGGTTGTTGTACCTCCGTCAAAGGCAATAAAAATTGGTCCTAAAACTGTGGACTGTATTTTTATCAGCTATGTACATAAAAGTAGTGCTTAAAGGTTCTTTGTGTATGAGTCAAAAATTTCAAACGTACATAAGAACACGGTAATGGAATCGAGAAATGCATCTTTCTTTGAAAATGTATTTCCTTGTAAGTCCAACGATAGATTAAGGTTGTTGAACCAACCTGATGAAGAAATTCAGGATTTGGTCGAAGTTCAAGATGTTGAGCCAAGACAAAGCAAGAGGCCAAGGGTAGAGAAATCATATGGTGATAATTTTGTAATGTACCTACTCGAGAAGGAACCACTAACTTATGTAGAGGCAGTGAGTTCATCTGAGGGACCCTTTTGGAAAGAAACCATAAAGAGAGAGATTGATTCTATTCTACATAATCATACCTAGGAGCTAGTGGATCTCCTACCTGGAATTAAACCTTTAGGATCTAAATGGATCTTTATGAGGAAACTAAAACCAAATGGTTCCATTGAAAAGTACAAGGCTAGACTTGTAATCAAAGGATATAAGCAGCGAGAAGGCTTAGATTACTTTGATACATATTCTACTGTAACGAGAATAAATTTCATAAGGTTGATATTTGCTATTTCATCCTTAAGGAATTCGGAAATACATTAAATGGATGTACAAACATCTTTCTTGAATGGAGAATTAGATGAAGAAATTTATATGGAGCAACCTGAGGGTTTTCAAGCTCCTAGTACCAACAAAAAAATGTGCAAACTAGTAAAATCTTTGTAATGGTCTGAAACAAGCACCAAAGAAGTGGCATGAGAAGTTTGACCAAGCAAAGATTACTCGTGGATTCAAAATCAATGAGTGTGACAAATGCGTTTATGTCAAGGAGATAGAAAATGATTATGTCATTTTATGTCTATATGTAGACGATATACTCATTGTTGGTAGTAGTGACAAGTTGATCAAATCTACTAAAGATATGTTGAATTTAAAGTTTGACATGAAAGATATGGGTCTTGCTAATGTAATTTTAGGGGTTAAAATCATAAGGACACTAGATGGTTTGGTGTTAAGTCAAGCTCACTACATAGACAAGATTCTTGATAAGTTTAACAAAAATGACTCTGGAATTGGAAAAATGCCATTAGATAGTAATCTCCATTTGTACAAAAATCTTGGAGAGGGTATTTCTCAACTAGAATACTCTCGGGTTATTGGGAGTTTAATGTATCTAATGAGTTGTACACCACCAGATATTGCTTACGCTGTAAGCAAGTTGAGTTCATATATGATTAATCCTAGTGCCAAACATTGGGTTGTTATAACTAGAGTACTAAGGTACCTAAGGCATACTCATGATCATGAACTACATTATATTAGATATCCATCTGTGTTAGAAGGTTACACAGATACGAATTGGATATCTGATATAAAAGACTCGCACTGCACAAGTGGCTATGTGTTTACACTAGCCGGAGCTGCTGTGTCATGGAAATCCTCGAAACAAACTGTAATAGCCAAATCCACAATGGAATCCGGGTTGGTCTCTTTGGATAAATGTGGTGAGGAGGCTGAATGGCTATGCCATTTTTTAGAGGATATTCCAAAATGGGAAAGACTTGTGTCGCCTACTAGTATACATTATGACAGTAAATCAGCAATTGGAAGGGCACAAAGTACTATGTACAATCGTAAGTCGAGACACATTCGTCGTTGACATAATACCATTAAACAATTGATCTTAACTGGAATTATCTCGATTGACTATGTGAAGTCAAAAGATAATCTTGCGGATCCGCTAACCAAAGGGTTAACTAAAGAGGCAGTTGATGAACACAATCATCGTTTATTCGAAACAATATCTCATTCATGTGGGGAATTGATGGAAATGAGCTCAAGTTTAAATGAAAACTTGGTTTCTCATGTGATTGAAAAAGGAGAGTTAAAGGTACGGGATAAGAGTCCCATATTGGAAATGGGAGGAGATGGAGTTCACCATTTATATGGGAGCACTTTTATAGTGGGTTAAGTTGTCATGACCATATTTTACTCCACATGTCCCGCTCGCGTGTGCCTGTGCAGGGGGGTGCAAATCCTGGTTCAACTGATGGCTAAAATTAGTTTGACTCATGAGTGTGTGCGACCTACAAACACGATCAACTCGAGTTTTGTTTCTATTCGGATTTATTTTTACTAATCAAATAGTAAAGAGAATTAATTTTAATTCAATTGACTATTTTTGAACAGTTTGTGTAAAATGGATGAAATAACTGATTCAATTCGTGTAACGACTGAAACATTTGTAACTGTAATTTGTATAACTGCTGAAATGTCTGTAACATTTCCAATCTAATGGTTTGTAACATTTGTAAAGAATTAAAAGTGCTCAGCATTTTCAAAGGTGTTTCTCCACTCTATAAATACAGACTCATGTTCCAGGTTTGAGTATCCCAAAATTTTCCATCAGCTCTTTTCTCAATTCCTTCCTTTCTATTCCTTTTCAGTGTTCATTAATTTCATAGTTCCAGTTCGAAAGTCAGATTACTTCATGTAAAGTAGTTCTCACAGTCTCCGTTGTATCCTGGGAAATAGTAGCTCTGATTCCTCTAGCACACTTTGTGAGGGGGCTAAACTGTTTTAAGGACAACGTGGGTATCACGTGCCTCGAATTATTCTTCTTCTTTAATTCGGTTCTGTTTGTTGCGAATACACTTCAGACTTTGAGCAACATATTTCTCCAATGGTGGAATTCTGAATTTTCTACGAAATTGCATGTTAGGGAATTTGACCAAGTCTTTATAATTGACCCATCCAAAATTATTAAGATTTCTTATGGACAACAATTCTTTTTCCAAGGTCTGAAGGCTATGAAAGATATCTTGTTTATTAGAAGTCTTTGTTAGAACTAAATAAACTAAAGTGTTTGTAGAGGGGGTGAATACAAACACCACAACTTTTGCTCTCTTTAAAACTTAATAAACAAAAACTATAATAGCTGCAATGTTATTCCCTGATGAGGATGAACCAGAAAAACAGTATTGATATTAAAATGAACAAACAAGCATTCAAGTTAAAATAGTTGTATTATAACTTGGGGTTTTTCTGAGAATCTGTATAATCACAAAGTGATTAAACAGCTACAATTATGTAAGTAAATACAGTTTCCTTTTGTTCACACTTCTAGCTACAATCTCTCCATAATTTTTCTCTCAAGAACAATTACAAACCTTCTCTCTAGAGTGTGAAGACGATAGTGTTCATCATTCTCTTATTGTTTTTGTACTATGTTACAACCTTTACATATATAGGAAAACATAAATTAGAACTCATCTGTTTGTCATGCTTCTTTTTCAACGTAGTCATAGAATGTCATGTCATTGTCCTTTTGGAATAACAAGTGTTAGACTACTGTTGGCTATAGTTACTTCTCTTCCAATCCCTATTCTCCATGTAGTTCTGGTGCAAAAAGTTGTTATTGGACCACCATAACCCAAGGAATATCATCCCAGATATACCCCTTGCTTCTTTGCCAAGTATTAATGTATCACTTACAATCCCCGATGATGAGTACACTAGGTCTTAACTATCCCCTGATAAAAAGTTCTCATGTTAACATGATCAGTGCTTCTGGATCCCCTAATGACAAGCTCTGATGTAGACTTGATCAGTGCTTCATTATTCACTAATCCTAATCCTTGATGTAGAATTAGATCAGTGCTTCTTGATCCCCTGATGTTAAGCTCTAATGTTATCCGCTGATGACATCCTCTGATGTAATAGTCAGGCTATCCCCTGATGGTGTCCCTTGACAACTTTATACATTTGTGTCATCCACTAATGTAGTAGTCAGGATATCCCTTGATAGTATCCCCTAACGGCTTTATCCACTAATGCAGTGTTTAGGCTATCCTCTAATGGTATCCCTTAATAGGTTTTATCCACTGATGCCATTTTGGATACTAACATTTTTAACCACTAATACTTTGTTGGCCTTTCCATGAATGTCTGATGTGTGGAATACTTGATCATTAAGTACAACCAGACATTCCCTGACACTAACAAGTCCTTTGAAATATCCATTGATGACTTGCCTAGTGCAGACTATCCCCTGATAGACTAATTTGTCCATCAGTGAATTCTTATTTGTGCAAATATACTAAGGTTTATAAAACACCGTGGGTATTTGCAAGTGCACAGTTATTAAATGAACAAAAGAATAATTACATCATCATCATGAACATAATGCCTAACAATCTCCCCCTATTTATGATTATCAATTATCTAACCATAAATCGAATTTATTTACTCATGATGATGTCAAAACGAAAAGAATAAAGAATAAGTATTAAAGAATAAGGAATGCAAATGCATTTATCTAAAGGTGTTTGTACAAATAGATAGAAAAACTATTTACAAATTTAAAATTCTGAAACAAGTGTTTACCACAAAGGGCAAAGGATGTATTGATTCAATCAGTTGTGAGTCAGTTGCCTTGTTTTCTTTGGTCAGTATTTTGATCAAGAATCTTGAGTCTCTTGTCTTCTCCACCCTTAGCTATAATGTCATGCTCTTTTTGCAGTTGCTCTCTGAAGTGAACAATATTGACATTTGTGTTGTTTTTCATAGCTACAATGACATCTTCAATCTCCTTAAGGTTGGTTCCTACCAACTGAGACCAATAGAATGTGATGATCTTTCCATATGTGTTTTTATACTTCGATCACCCCCATAGGACATGTGAGCATCATTGGATATTCTTTAAAGGTTGTCACTGATGGAACATCCCTTACTTGATTTTTGTTGTCAGGTTTTGTCTCATCAACCTCTTTTACCAGTTTGTCCACTGACATGTTTTTTATCTTGATGAGGTTTTCACTTTTTAAGTCCTTGATTTGAGTCAGGATATATATTGATTCACCATAAGAACTTTGTTCAATTTCCTTCATCCTCAAACTTCTGTGGCTCCCATCAGTGGATGTGTAGAAAAGCCTTATTGGGTCATTTAAGGCAGTTAGAATAGTTTTGTCATTATTAATTATGTTTCTTATCTTTTCCAACTCACCCCTTAGTTCCCTGTTGATTTCAGAAGTGTTTGGTACTAGGCTTGTTGAGTATGCTAGTTGCTCAGTATTCATCCTTTCGAACAAACTTAACTCAACCTTATGTTTTGATCTATTTCTGAAGAGGACAACAATGTTTTTCTTCAGTCCACTATTGATTATTGCATTAATATTAAGGATGAAGTGCATGAAGTCTTGCTCCTTTCTTCTGTTTTCTCTCAAAAATTCAAGAAGAGTTAAGGGACTAGCTGATTTGTGAGATATATCAACATCTTCAGAAACAATACTTGGCTTTGTCTTGGTTGCAGTTGTTTTCACCACCATGGCTTGACTAGTAGGTGCATCAATGGTTGCTTTGATCATTGGCTTGTGAGGAATTGTTTTTGAGCTTCCACTTTTCTTTGATGAACCTTTTGATTTCTAAGTTTGCCTTGTGGTTCTTGACTTGACACCTCATTTTTCTTCTTTCTTTTCTTCCTCCACTATCATCTCCTTGTCTTTTTGGAGTTGATGTGCATAAAGTGCATCAGCTTCCACTAGCTTTTTATCTTGAGGATAAACCAGCTCCACTTTCTCATCAATTAGCACTTTTACGGGTGTTGGAAATTAAGTACGTTGTCTTCATGGCATCTCCCAGTAGCTTGGGTTATCCTGATTCAATGAAAATCTTATTTTTAGGCTTTTCAATCAGGATACTCTTGCCTTTGTCTTTCTTGGCCATTGGGACTTTAGTCATACCCCCTAATGGTAGTCCTTTTGTTTACTCAGCAATAACTCCTGATAATGTGTTTGAAGATTTCTCCCCTTTTTTCGTAGAATCATCAGTGGAAGTTGAGAGAAGGTTAATGACTTGGAAAAGTAGTCGAAGGTTGTCAGCCAGGTTTTGTTGCAGAGTTTCCATATTGGTTAGTCTAGTGTTGAAGGAGGAAAGTTGTTGATCAATACTGTCAGTTAGACGCTTGAACTTCAGTAGGGATTGACTGGTGGTAAAGGTATCAACAACTTTTTGTACATTGTTTATTTTCTCACTTATTGTTGTTTGCATCTTCTGAAACTCAACTTTTGTAGCTTTGCATATCATGATCTGTGATTTCAAGACCTTGACTAGGACTGGATCTATTGTTCTAGTTAGCTCCTGAGTGAGAATTTTGATTGTGTCAGCCATTGGGTTCTTCTAATAGTAATAATAAACTCCCATAGGTTGTAAAAATTCACCCATTGGAGTGTCATCTTTATCACTAGAAGAACTTGTAGTATGTGCATCAATAATAATTTCTCTCTGTTCTTTAATTTTTCAAGGATCTCATCCTTTCTTCCCTCAAGCTCCCAACTTTTTGGGCCTTCTAAGGCATCACTCTTTTCCTCTTCTTTTTCATTTCCATCTCCAATAGAACTCTCAATCTTTCCTTGTGCCAAGGTCTTCTCAAGGGTTTGACCTTGCCTCTCTTCACTATGTATTCTCACATCCTTAATCAGTATAGTCCTAATAGGGCTTTTATGGGCTATGTGCTCATCAACTGTGGACAGTGTCAATAACACATCTATAGTAAAAGTGTTCACTTACGAGAGTTGAGTATAGGAGGAATATGGAGTAGTATGTACAATTGGAAGTGTATAGGTACTTTGAGAAGAAATATTTACAGTGGTACCTATATCCCCTGTGTGATCATCAGTGATTGGATCATTAAGGAAATAATCACACATTAACAAATCATGATTCTCAATCACGAATCACTGAATCATTTCGAATTGACTCCTCCATGATTTGAGAAGGTGGAGGATTTGATGTTATGACACTTAGAGTTTGTGTCATGACATCTGAAGAAATATGAGGTAAAGAGAAAGAAGGAAGACGTGTAGAGGGAAGTGTTGGCTAGATCACTGAATGAGGAGGTGATTCATCAAAAGATTTAGATATGGAGCTAGTGCATGTGTGCACTAACTGTGTCTGTTATTTGCAAGTGACTCTTAGAGACCCTAATAAGAGTTTCATCAGGGCCTGCGGTCAGTGTACGTGCCTCACTCACTATTGTCCCTAGTTGGGGACTATTTTCAATAATTGAATCCTTTTGGGAGGAAATAGTTAGAGATGTGTGTTGTTTGATATCAAGGTCAACATCCTTTGGGGGGGATACTGCCTATCCTGGCTTAAGGTAATCTCTCTTGGCTTTCTTCTTCTTTTTCTTCTCCTTAATGCCAACCAGTCTCTCTCGTTGCTACCCCTCAATAGCTGTGGTTTTCTCTGTGGGTTTTCTTTTAGTACCCTTAGACTTTTGAGAGACTAAGGGTTGAGATGTAGAGATTAGTGGTATAGAAGAAGGTTGTACTACTTGGGTAGGCTGAGAAGTGGTAGGGTTCTCAGCCATAGTAGTAGAAATTGAAAAAATAGGAGGTTGAAAAGAGGACTGGGGTGTAGAGATTACATGTGCCATGTGTTGTGGAAGTACATATGGTTCATTCATGTAGGCCTTCTTGCTTATCTCATTGACTAGCCTCTTTGTTTGTTTAAAACTCTGTATTGCTATTACATCGTTTTCAATAGAAAGATTAGGTAACTGATCTTTAATAAGCATGAATAAAAATCTAACATAATATACTTCTGAGATCGTAGAAGTATGATACCCATTTTAATAACCTAATCATGAAAAATTAATTTACCTATATCTATTCTGACATTTATAAGCATAACATAAGCAATTTTCAGAGTCAGAGAGGTAATTACCTCAAAGTTTGAGGACTTACTAGAGAATACCTTAGTAATGGTATCAAAGAGATAAGAGAGCTCTTTCTTCACATGCACCTTGTTGAGATCCTTGAACTTCAATACCTCAGGATTTGGGGTGTTGTAGCCCAAATCTCTGAAGAAGTCTAGTAGTTCTACATTAATTAGCACTTCAACAAAGTCAATTGAGGGCAACCCAACGCAGAGTTAATTCTAGAGGGAGTGATTTTGCCATTCTCAGAAGAAATTCTAAATGAAATTGCCTTCACTGCATCTAGCCTTGTGGAAGAGTGGACAAACATGACACTTGACCAAAGTTGCGAGATGGCTTCCCCTGATATCTCGTCATCGGTGAGTATTGCCTTGCTATACTCAGAGTTGAGTAAGTAGCGCATCATTGGCTTAAAGCATGCATCCACCTTGTCGATGTCAAAAAAACCAACAAAGTTGGTTTGTTGAATCACTAGATCCCTTGGAATCCTTTGAGCAGTGCTTGGTGCCATTGATTGTGTTAGTAGATTTGAGAGTAAAAGGTAGGGTTTATGTGAATAAGAGAGAAGAAAGTTTGAGCAGTTGTTAGAATGAGCAAATAAACGTTTGGTGTGTCGTTAGGGAATATGAGATCGCATATAAATAGTTTTCTCATAAGCCCTGATGTCACGTCATCAGAGATTAGTTATTATCCAAACGATGCCATATCAACGGGCTTAGTAACTATCCCTGATGTTGTGTCATCAAAGATTAGTGACTATCCCATAATGCAGTGTCATCAGAGATTAATGACTATCCTTTGACAAGCTCAAGTGATAACACAACCCCTAACGACCTTTCTTTTTTTTTTCTTTTTTAAAAAACATAAGAACATTCAGAGATTCAACTATCTGGGAATAATTTAAGTAACTAAGGATTATAGTACTTTAGTGAGAAAACACTCCAATAATTTTTTCGGCACAATCATATCAAGTTGATCAATTCATTTCGCATAATTCACCATACCCAACTCTCCCACCAAATTGTTGAAGGTAGGTTCATCCAGAGCCTTGATGAAAATGTCTGTCAGCTGCTTGTGCGTTAGCACAAAGTGTAGTTCAATTTTCCCATTAATGACATGTTCCCTAATAAAATGATATCTGATTTCTCTATGTTTAGTTTTGGAGTGTTGCATAGGATTCTCAGCAATGGCTATGGCACTCGTGTTATAACAAAAGATTAAAATTTTGTTGTACGTTAGGCCATAGTCCATTAACTAATTTCTCATCCAAAAGATTTGTGCACATCAACTTTCAGCTGCAATATATTCAGCGTCAATAGTAGAAGTTGAAATGGAATGCTACATTTTGTTGAACCAAGACACAAATCCTTCCACCCAAAAATTGACAGCTCCTTGTGGTACTTTTTCTATTAATTCTGCATCCTCCAAAATCAACATCAGAATATCTAATTATTTCAAAACCAGACTTCTTTGGATACCAAATCCCCAACTCTGCAGTGCCCCTGATGTACCTCAAGATTCTCTTCACAACAATGAGATAGGACTCCCTTGAGTCAGCTTGATATCTTGCACAAGGACATGTTGCAAACATTATGTCAGTCTTGCTTGTTGTTAAGTACAACAGTGAATCAATCATTCCCCTATAAGTCTTTAGATCAATTTTTTTTCCATTCTTATCAGGGTCAATCTTGGTTGTTGTGGCTATTGGCGTCTTTGCTCTTTTAAGTCCTCCATATCAAATTTCTTGAGAAGTTCTTTAGCATATTTTGACTAATGAATAAATATCTTATCAGTGTCTTGTTTAACTTGAAGCACTAAGAAATAAGACAGCTCCCCCATCATACTCATTTCATATTTATTTTGCATGATCTTGGAGAACTTTTGACACAATTTAGTATCAATGGATCCAAAGATGATATCATCAACATAAATTGGTACCAAGATTGGATGACCTTGGTGTTATCTGAAGAACAATGTTTTGTCAATGATTTCCACCAAAAACTTAGTCAATGTGTCATACCAAGCCCTAGGAGCTTGCTTCAGTCCATAAAGTACTTTCTGTAGATTGAAGACATGATTTAGGAATTTAGAATTTTTAAATCCTAGAGGTTGTTAGACATACACCTCTTGTTCTAATTTTCCATTGACAAAGCACTTTTCACATCCATTTGATAAACCTTGAAGTTTGAATGTTCTGCATAGGCTAAGAAAATTCTGATAGCCTCAAGTTTGGCCACTGGTGCAATGGTCTAATCAAAGTCAATGTCTTCCTCTTGTAGATATCCCTTTGCCACCAGTCTTGCCTTGTTTCTGATGACAGTGCCAGTTTCATCAGTTTTATTCTTGAATACCCACTTGGTGCCAATAATAGTTCTTTTTTTAGGCCTAGACACCAGCTTTCGTACTTGATTTTTCTCAAATTGGTTTAATTATTCTTGCATTGCCATAATCCAATCAGAATCTTGCATGACTTCCTCAATTTTCTTTGGTTCAGTTTGAGAAAGAAAATAAGCATATAGGCATTCATTTGATGTAGCTCTCCTGGTTTGCACTCTTTGACTTGGATCACCAATAATCAATTTTGTTGTGTGACTCCTAGACCATTTAGGCTTAGGGGGGAAGTCTGGATGAAGTTGCATGATCTTTATTTCCTCCCCCTAAGTGTGTGTTACCAGCTTTTGAGAAAACTCCCCCTGAGTTATTACTTAAATCATGGTTTAAGTTATTCCCTGATGATGCATCCCTGATGATGTATGAACCATGTAAACCTTAGATGTCAGAGAATAACCTAGGAAAATAACTTCATCAGCCTTTGAGTTAAATTTTCATAAGTTTTCACGAAAGTTCCTCAATACAAAGCATTTGCAACAAAAAATATATAGGAACTTGATAGTTGCCTTCCTCCCTCTCATCAACTCATATGGTGTCTTGTTGTGAGTCTTATTGATTAATGACCTGTTTTGAGTGAAGCAAGTTGTGGATGTTCCTTCAGCCTAAAAATAGGTAAGAATTTGGCCTCTGCTAAAATTGTTCTAGTAGCTTCAATCTGGGTCTTATTCTTTATTTTCACTACACCATTCGATTGAGGAGTCTTTGGAGCTGAAAATGAATAACTGATACCTTTCTCCATACAAAACTCATCAACAACTACATTTTTGAATTCAGTTCCATTATTAGTCCTCAAAATCCTAAACATTGACCCATATTCAGTTTCAACTTTCTTTACATGGTCAATAACTTTTTGAGACACCTCTGATTTAGCATGTTGGAATTTGACCCAAGTGTATCTGGTGTATTTATTCATAATAACCAAAGAAAATCTTTTCTTTGATACTGACATGATATTGATAAGACCAAATAAATCCATATGTAGCATTTGAATTGGATCTTTGAACATTGTGGCTTTCTTGCTAACCAAAGATGTTCTCTTATGCTTCCCTTGTTAGCATGTTGAGCATAAACCCTCTTGAGTAAACTCCATTTGAGGTAAGCCAGTCACCGATTCTCTCTTCCCCAAATCATTGATGGTCTTGAAGTTCAAGTGAAATAGCTTCTTATGCCACATCCAACTCTCATCAGGGCTACTTTGCTGTAAAAGCATAAACTTCATCTATTGAGCCAAAGTTAGCAACATAAAGATCTCCTTTTCTAACCCCTGATAAGACTAGTTTCCCATCACTTTCATTGGGGATTAAGCACCTATCACCGTTGAAGGAAACATTGAATCCCTTGTCACATAGTTGACTTATGCTCAATAAGTTGTGCTTTAGCCCATCAACTAGTGCTACATTTCAAATGAGACATTCTCATTTGCTACCTTGCCATAACCCAGTGTTAATCCTTTACTGTTATCACCAAAAGATATGACTGGACCATCCTTCTTAATGAACTCTGTGAGCAGGGCTTTGTTTCCTATCATGTACCTTGAGCAACCACTGGTTAGAAACCAGATTTGCTTGCTTTTGCCCTTGCCCTGCACACAATGAAAATTTAATTTGTTTTTGGTACCCAAGTGGATTTGGGTTCTCTATGCTTAGTCAGAGTTTTTGGTATATCAGTGTTTAAATTAATCTTAACTTTGGGTTTGGTCAACACACACATTTTCTCCTATTTAGGAGCTTCACAAAATGTTTTAGCTTTAGCAATCATTTTCTTTTCTTTACCCTTAAGGGTGCATGCATGATCATAAATTGATTTAGGCAAATCATCGACATATAAATTGTACCAGTTAATATATGTGGCTTTTCTTTACATTGAAAAGATAAATGACTAAAATTGTCATAGTTCCAACACACTTATCTAGGGGCATCAGAGTTAGGAGAATAGTTATTGGCTTTGTTAAGTCCTATCTTTCCATTTCTGTTCTTTTTCTTATCCCTTGATTGGCCTTTATCCCATAAAGGGCTACTAAGGCCTGATACACTCGCATCCCCTGATGATTGTGGATCCATTGATGCATAATCATTTTTCTTTTTGTTGAGAATCTTTGATGCCTTGGGAAGGATACGTGTGAAGACCCGGATTTGTAAATAAATTCCGTTATGAAATTTAATTATTTTAGCTTATTTTTTTCTTCATGAAAATTATTTTCTTATAAGTTGTGAATATTGAAATTATATTTTCTTATGAAAAATTTATCTGCAATGTGATGTCCAAAAGATTTTTAAATGATTTTGTAAAGCTCGTGAGGTTATGAGTTGTTTTACCCTTAAAGGAGTGTTCCGCGGGAATGCCTCGGGTAGCTACAGTACCCGTCTTCTTTTTAAATACTCCACTGCTGGGGGAAACAGCAGCATTAAATGCTCATCATCCCTATCATTACCCTAGAGTCAGCTATGAAAGATGACCGATGGACACAACAGCCGTTTCAACCACTCTTTCCTTCTTCAGTCATTTCCTTTCTTTTCATAGCCAACGGCTGAGATCAAGTTGATCCGACGGTCCTTGTTGTTCAATCAAGTGATATATATACACATCACGCTGTTGTAACCCTGATTCTACCTTTCTAAACTTCCATCAAGCTTAAATTTAATTTTCGAGACAGTAGTTCTTCTTGAAGGATAAACCGGAGCATTTATTTCCTTCCTACAGTAAGGAGGTAAGAGCATCTCATTTAAGTCTTGCTATATTCCTTGCATCTCTGCTCTACCTACCACATTTAATACCATGTTCATTTATTTTCAAAAGTATGACTTAATGCATATTCTAACGATCGGAGTTAATGTCATTTATTTCAAGTTGTCCAAGATGGGTGTAGTGTTGTTGACAACCACCTGGTGGACAAACCTTTATCTACCAAACATTCTTTTGTCACTAGCTGCAACCCCATGCTTGAGTATTCTTTAACTTGATTTTTTTAACCCTAAACCGTGTTTAGGATGGCATGCAGACCATAGGAAATGTTACGTATCACTGAGAGAATGATGAGTTTTGACCTAAGTGTGGTTATGGTTGAGGGCACCACACATGGAGGAGTGAGGAAGACGACCATGTATCTGAGACAGACCTTAACCTAGTCTCTGACGGGTTTGAATTAGTCTCTGATCTTGTAAGATAATCCCCGATGAGTTATTAATCCCTGATGGGTTGATAATCCCCGATGAGTTATTAATCCCCGATGGGTTGATAATCCACGATGGGTTGATAATCCACGATGGGTTGATAATCCCCGATGAGTTATTAATCCCCCATGGGTTGATAATCCCCCATGGGTTGATAATCCCCCATGGGTTATTAATCCCCGATGGGTTGATAATCCCCGATGGGTTATTAGTCTCCGATGAATTAAAGCGTAGTAATTCCCTGATGCGCAGTTTGTTTTAAAACTATAAAATGTTATTTTCTTAAATTATTTTAAGATGTTTAGATTGATTTCTTAACCTCAATAATTTTTTTTATATCAGATTGAGACGTTAAAAGTTAAGGACATCACATGTGCATTTTCCCTCATATTTTAACCCAGATATTAAATTCATCTTGTGATATGTATATTCTTACAGAATTTTCCACTCACGAGTAAAATAAATTTTGGTTGTGAGCAAAGGACTGAGGCAAGTATATTCACAATCTCATGCTTATTTCAGTTTAATGCATTATCATTTGTTCCGATATGCGTAGAAGGTTGGAT
Source organism: Centella asiatica (assembly GCA_014636745.2). Lineage (NCBI taxonomy): Eukaryota > Viridiplantae > Streptophyta > Magnoliopsida > Apiales > Apiaceae > Centella > Centella asiatica. The sequence continues at coordinate 21,917,805 of CM025788.1, forward strand.
TTATACTTTAATTGTTCTGATGAATGAGCATGTTATGCTTTTGATTTTGCTAGCATGATATGAATGATGATGCATGGATATAAATGAGCTTTGAATTTCAGCTATGTTTTCAATCTTATATCTGTGCAATGAGAATGTGAATGATGCCCCTTATGGGGGTTATGCCACATGGTTGGCAAGAGGAAAGGAAAGGTGCTGATGTGTTCTTCACCTGACCAAGAGGAAATGTTATTTGACTACGTAGTCACTCAGAGGGATCATGCGGTCTAGCCTGGCAGCTGTGTACTGTATGGTTAGCAGATCCACGGGTGTAGCCCCCGTTGGATATTTGAGAAAGTTATGATCAGGTGTATACCTGACTTTCTTCAAGGGAGGATCACAAGTTGTATATCATCAGTGAATCCTCAAGGATATTTGAAGGTTTCTGAGGTCTTGACATTGCTTCACCAAGCCTCACAAACAGAATTTGAATTTTTCTCCTTTGATTCCAGATGAAATTCGTTGAATTATTCATATTTTCCTCAATGTGTATATACTTGCTGGGCGTAAAACGCTCACCCATGTTGAATGTTAATGTCTTGCAGAATAGAAAGCTAAAGCTGAACCCTCTGATAAGGGGAAAGCAAAGATGATAAGCTACTAAGTGTTTATCCTTTTGATGGAACTGATGAAGGAAAGAAAGGAATGAAGGAAGGAAAGAAGGAAGATGTTTGAAGAGTTAATGAGATTTATTTTGTTATTAAGAAATGATGTATAGCTTCCGCTGTAATTACTTAATTCTTGGGTTGTAATAACTCTTAAATGCTGTTTTTATTCAGTATTTATTTATGAATGGATGAATGATTATCTTTACCTTCTTATGATGATGCCCTAGTCCGGTTTGGGATTATGGGGTTGTCACAATACGTTTCTTGCCACTTCCACCACTTGTGGAAGCTTCAAATTTAGGGATAACATTCCCTTTTTTTAGTTTGGTCACTGTCTTCACAAACTTAACAGGTTGTAAAGGCCTTCTACCAAAACTAGCAGCATTTTCAATCTCAAATAAAAGTTACTTCACTTGAGTCTCTTCATATCCTAGTCCAAACTTTGGATGAAATATTTTACTACTAAGTTGATCCTCAAGTTTTTTGCTTGATTCAATCCATTTCCTTATGACCTTCTCCCCTTCTTTAAGCTTTATGGAGGTCCACTCTTCTCTCTTAATGGCATAGTCAAAAAGATTTCTAGATTTTCAAGCCTAGTCAATTTTCATTCTAAAAGTGTGTTGCTAGCAGATAATTTTTCATTAAGCTTTTGCACTCTCTAAGTTTCAGCTATAACACTCCTTAATGTGTCATAGAGATCTCTAATCTCACAGGACTTTCCTTAACAGTCTTATAACAATCAATTTTTGATATATCAGGGGAAATCTCAAGACTAACCTATGAGTCACTATTGTCAGTAGATGAGGCCATCAAGGCTAGGTTGACATATTCCTAAGCTTCTTCTTCATCTGAGTCAGCCCAGTCCTTTCCCTCAGCAATGTATGCTTTGCCCTTTTTGTTAGCATTAAGAAGTTCAAAGTATTTCTTCTTGTAGTCCACCACAGCTTCCTTTCCCTTGGGCTAGCCTTCATTCTTGGCTTTCCGGTAGTCATTTGCAAAGGGGCTCAAGTTATTGCATTTGTAGCACTTTATTCTAGATTTATGAATCAAGTTACTTGTGCTACCTAGTTTCCTTACTAAAAATCTCTTTGTTCCTTTAGGTTTTTTGAATTTCACCTTGGAGAGCCTTCTTGTTAGGAAGACCATTGTTTCATACATTTCTTCTAACTCTTCAGGGGTGTACTCAATCCCCTTGGAGTTAGCTTCACCATCTTCACTCTTCTCTTCACTTTCTTCAGCATCTCGTAGTTGTTACTTCATGAAGACACTTTGTCTTGCTTCCTTTTTATTTTTTTTTGCTAGCCATCAGGGCTATAAATTTAAGATTTCTAGTATCCCCTGACATTTCAGAACTTTGTTGAACCTCCAGTTCATATGTCTTTAGGGTACCATAAAACCTATCTAAGTCTAGGATATTAATGTCCTTGGATTCCCTAATCGTTGTTGTCTTTAGATCCCATGATATGGGAAGTGCCCTCTTAAATTTTCTATTCACGTCCTTGTTGGCATAAGTCTTCCCATACATTTTCAGGTCAATGACTAACTTGTTAAATCTATCAAACATTTTAGTGAGTGATTCACCAGATTTCATCGTGAACCACTCATACTGTTGCGTTAACAGCTGCAACTTGCTTTCTCTAACATCATATGTACCATCACACAAGATCTAGATGGTATCCCATATTGACTTAACAATGGTAAGATTCATGATACTGTTAAGCATATCATCTAAGCCATTGTATAGTATACCTGTCACTTTTAGATCCTTCTTTACTTTCTCTTTCTTCTCAGGAGTCATTTAATCAGTAGTCTTTGGGAATAGGTGTTTAAGAACATTGACTCCATTCACCACTTTCTGAGGAATGAGCTTCTTTGGTATGTGAGGACCTTCTTCTTGCACTGTCAAATATTCATCATCAATGGATCTGATATGAACAGTCGTTGTTTGCCTTGAGAAGAAGTATTTCCCTCCTTTCAACATGGGAACCTTATTATTTCCAGTTTTGTTTGCTCTAATACCAAATGTTAAAACTAAATAAGGTAAAGTGTTTGTGGGGCGGGGGGGGGGGGGGGGGGGGGAGGGTTCAATACAAACACCACAACTTTTTTGCACTTTAAAACTCAATAAACAAAAACTAAAAGAGCTGCAATGTTATCCCCTGATGAGGATGCACCCAGAAAAACAGTACTGGTATTAAAATGAACACACAAGAATTGAAGCTAAAATAGTTGTATTATAACTTGGGGTTTTTATGAAAATCTGTTGTTAGGTTTTAGAACATTTGATGATGATTATCTTTAGATTACTTAGAGTACAAATGTATAGAAAGTGTTAATTAGTAACACTGAAGTTTTGTAGCTAGCAGTTATCTCTTTGTTTGTAATTCATTCATTCTTTGTAAAGAGATTTAAATATTTCTTATTTGTAAGTAACTGCTGGAATGGTGTATCGAAGCTTCAAAAAGTCGAAGTGTGTTTGATTCGTTGGAGTTCACAAAAAGGCTTGTCGGAGACTAGGAAAACTGGTCGGAGACTAAAGATTTTTTTATCTATCGAAGACTAGTTTTGCCTATCGGAGACTAAGGCTTACGTCATCAGAGACTAAGTTTAAAGGAGTTGGAGACTAAAGCTTACGTCATCGGAGACTAAAGTTAAAAATCATCAGAGACTAAGCTAACGTCATCGGAGACTAAGCCTTAAAGTATCGGAGACTAAATAACTCTATCGGAGACTACACAATCTGACGTCATCAGGGACTAAAAGCACCAGAGACTAGTAATGACGTCACCAGAGACTAAAGATGAAGCATCAGGGACTAATCGTGATTTATTTCCTGAGAGATACAGAGTTTGAATTGAATAAGAATTGTCGTCCACGTAAAGTAAGATATTATTGAAGACGTAGCTAGTAAGGAAACTAACCAGAAATCTGTTCCTATCAAAAAGGAAAGATTGTATTTGATTCGAATAAGGAAGCTGAATTTTATTCAGAATAGAAATTGAGTCAATAGGAATTCAGTTGTAAGAGAAGCTGTAATAAGGTTTACAGAGAATTGAAATTTGAAGCTGTATAGGTTTTTCATAGTTTGTATCTTTTCCTATACATAATAGAAAAGAAGCTGATGATCATATTTATTATGGTTGTTAGAATTTCTAATCAGTTGTGAAATCAATATAGCAATTGTTTATAAATTGATTTGAGTTTTTGTTATTTATATTTCGCAAGAAAGTTTAATTTCTTACAGAACAAGAAACGCCCCCCC
>CM025788.1:21921813-21978557 GCA_014636745.2 Centella asiatica
CCCCCCCCCCCCCCCCCCCCCCCCCCCCCGTCTACAAGTTCTCGGCATCTCACTGGGAAAACAATTGGTATCAGAGCCTTTAATTGAATTTAGTCAATTAACACGTTCCAAGAGATGGCCAATGATGAAGCAAGCAGCTATAGCATAATGGCGTATACGGGAAGTCGTGATGGTGGTACTAGAATCCCTATTCTTAAATGAGAAGAATATCCAATGTGGAAGCAAAAGATGTACATGCACTTGAGAGCAATAGATCCAGATTATATTGATAGGATTGAGAAGGGTCCCTATCTACCCAGGAAATTTATTCCTGCTAAAACTGTCGATGGATCTGTTGTTGCAGAACACTTTGAACTTGCTCCAAAATGTGATTATACAAACGAAGACAAGTTACAAGTGTTAAAGGATGCTAAGGTGATGAACATACTTTATAATGGAATTGATAAAAATATGTTCACAAGCATCATAAATTGCACTACATCGAAGCAAATCTGGGACACCATCAAAGTCCTGTGTGAAGGAACTGACCAAGTCTGAAAGAACAAAAGGTCATTGTTGACACAACAATATGAGTTCTTTCAAGCAAAGCCTGGTGAACCAATAACATCAGTTTATGATAGGTTCAACACTTTGCTCAATGATTTGAAAATACTTGGAAAGTCCTATGACAATGAGGATGTCAATACCAAGTTCATGAGATCTCTTCCTCCAAGTTGGGATCCAAAAACAACAGCCATAAGAGAGGCTCATGACTTGGACATACTCACACTGGATAGGCTATACGGAAACTTAAAGACTTATGAACTCGAAGTAGAGCAACGACAACGCATGCATAGCAAGGACAAAGGAGTTGCGTTGATGGTTGAGACAAGTAAGTCTCAAGAGAAGCTTGATGAGGAATCTTCCGATGCTAGCTCGACTGATCAGGAAGATGAACTGGATTCTGATGATGACATGGAGGAATTTATGGCATTCATGGTCAAACAGTTCAAGAAATTTAGGGCCAGCAGGAAAGGAAGAAAATCATCAAGGAAGCCTAACCCTAAACGTGAAGGTCAAAAAGTCACCTTCGACTTAAAGAAAATAAGATGTTACAATTGTGACGGGTTAGGGCACTTTACCAATGAGTGTAGGAAGCCTAGATCTAGTGATAGATCTAAGGATGAAAAATCAAGGAAAGACTTTGCTGACAAGAAAGTTAAATCAAATAGCAAAGCCTTGATTATAGAGGGAAAGATTGGATTGACAGCGACTCTGATGAAGAAGTTGTCAACTTTGCTCTAATGGCTCGAAGTGACGAGTCAAGTGATTCTACAAAGGTATGTGATGCAACTCAGAATTTCAATGTGCTTAATTTACTTGATACATCTAGCATTGAAAGCATACAAAAAGATATGTTTGATTTGCATGTTAGTTTTAGATCTTTAACTATTGAACATACCAATGTAAAAGAATCACGTGACATTCTCTTGAAAAGAAACAACTTTCTTGAAGAGAGATTGGCACAATTTGACACTATCAAGTCTGATTTAAACAAAACTCATCATATGATTGATGCTTTCAAAAAGAGGGAATATTACGTAGTAGAGTAACTTGAAAATGCTCAAGCTAAGATTAAACAATGGAACTTCCTCTAAAAAATTGACAGAATTGGTAGAGTGTCGAACAATAGGTCAAAAATCTGGACTAGGTTATGATGAACATCTAGACAATAGTTTAGATTTAAATGATCTATTCGAAGCTGCGAACTCCTCAACTAGTAAGCCAAATTTTATAAAAAGAATTAATTTTGTCTCTCCTGTTATTGAATCCAAATTCATTAACACTCAAGATCAACAAATCTCTGCAAAAACAGAAAGTGATCAAAAGACAGTGAATGTTGTTGATAAGAGTGAAACAAAAAGATTAAATATTGGGTTCATGACAAAGACACAACTAATAAAAAACTGGAGAATCTTCCAGACAAAAAGGCTGAAAAATTAGTGGAGTTAAGCAGAAATAAGAAAAATAGGAATGGAAAAATTGGCATTAATAAATATACAAATTATGCTAGAATGCCTGATGCTCCTAGAAAGACATGTCATATATGGGGTAACCCTAACCACATAGCTGTTAACTGTAGGAGCAAAAATAAAATTCCTATGACTGAGACTGCATCTTCAAAGAGAATAAAAGATAAATCACTTGTAAAAAGGTTAAATAATCTTTGCATTAACAATGGAAATCCTAAACTTGGCAGTCTCTCACCAGCAAGTAGCAAGACTAATGATTGTCCAAATAAAGTCAAAACTGCTAAAAGACAATCAACTCAATATGAGTCAAGTCTTGAGTCTACAACTCGTGAGAAAGGACCCAAGAAAGTCTGGGTTCCAAAAATCTCAAACTAGTTACTCTCTACTGTGCAGGGCAAAAAGAAGAAATCATGGTACTTGGATAGTGGCTGTTCAAGGCACATGACTAGAGATAAGTCCCTGCTAAAACAGTATGAAGTGAAAAGTGGCCCAACAGTATAAAGGATATTCTCAAGAAGAAGGAATAGATTATGATGAAACTTTTGCACCGGTAGCAAGACTTGAAGCAATCAGAATCTTCTTGGCTTTTGCAGCCTACAAGAACTTCAAGGTGTACCAGATGGATGTCAAAAGTGCTTTCTTGAATGGAAAATTGGAAGAGGAAGTCTATGTTTGCCAACCCCCAGGTTTTGTGGACTCCAAATTTTCAAATCATGTCTACAGGTTAGACAAAGCACTTTATGGCTTAAAACAAGCACCAAGAGCCTGGTATGATACTCTATCTCAATTATTGCTTGAAAATAAATTTGTTACAGGTATCATAGATAAAACCTTATTTTATAGAAAGCAAGGCTCTGACATAATATTGGTGCAAATATATGTAGATGATATTATATTTGGATCTACAAATGAAAAACTTTGTGAAAAATTTTCAAAACTTATGCAGTCTAGATATGAAATGAGTATGATGGGAGAATTAACATTTTTCTTAGGTTTGCAAATAAAACAATCAACTGATGGAATATTTATCAGTCAGCCCAAGTATATCAAAGACTTATTGAGAAAATATGATTTGGTTGAATGTACATCTGCAAAAACACCCATGCTTACTGCAACTAAGCTAGATAAAGATTTAAAAGGAAAGAAAATTGATATTACTAGCTATAGAGGCATGATAGGCTCTCTTTTATATCTAACTGCAAGTGGACTAGATATAATGTTTGCTACATGTTTATGTGCTAGATTTCGAGCTGACCCTAGAGAGTCACATTTGATTGTTGTAAAAAGAGTACTCAGATATCTAAAGGGTACCCCAAATCTTGGTTTATGGTATCCCAAAGAATCTGATTTTAAACTAATCAGTTATTCAGATGCTGACTATGCAAGTTGCAAGCTTGATAGGAAAAGCACAAGTGGAAGCTGCCAACTTCTTGGAGGCAAACTTGTTTCTTGGTTTAGCAAGAAACAAAATTCAGTTTCTACTTCAACAGCAGAAGCTGAATACATCGCAGCTGGGAGTTGCTGTGCTCAAATTCTATGGATCAAGAATCAACTCCTAGACTATGGTATGTCATTATCCAAAATTCCTATCTTTTGTGATAATACTAGTGCTATAGCAATAACAGAAAATCCAGTGCAACATTCAAGAACAAAACACATAGATATTAGATATCACTTCATAAGAGAACATGTAAGTGAAGGTAATATCGAATTACACTGGGTAACAACTGATAAACAACTTGCAGACATATTCACAAAACCTTTAGATGAATCTACCTTTTCTAGATTAGTTTCTGAATTAGGAATGTTGAATAATGCCTCTAAAAATTGATTATTTTTTGAAAACAAGTTGTTTAGTTGTATGCAGCTAGAATTAAATTTCTGGATTGAAGCTGTTTTTTTTAAAAACAGAATTTAAGAAGCTAGAATTAATTTTCTGGATTGCAGCTGTTTTTAATTAAACAGAATTTGTGAAGCTAGAATTATTTTTCTGGATAGAAGTTGTTTTATTTTATTAAAACAGAATTTTAGAAGATAGAATTTTAATTCTGGAAAAATATGATGAAATGAATAACCAAATGGTTGATTATTGAATATTATGAGCTAGAGTGAGTAAGAGACTATTTTAGTCCCTGATAGTTGTTTTTAATTAGTCCCCGACTAAATTAAAAAATTGAACTATCGGAGACTAACTAGTCCCCGATAGTTAATACTATCGGAGACTACCTTAGTCCCCGATAGTTAATACTATCAGAGACTAACTAGTCCCCGATAGTTAATACTATCAGAGACTACCTTAGTCCCCAATAGTTAATACTATCCGAGACTAACTAGTCCCCGATAGTTAATACTATTGGAGACTACCTTAGTCCCCGATAGTCAACACTATCAGAGACTACCTTAGTCCCCGATAGTTAATACTATCAGAGACTACCTTAGTCCCCGATAGTCAACACTATCCGAGACTAATCTTCTTGTAGTCTCTTACAAGTGAACTTACCAAAGATTAGGGCAATCTCTGATCGAGGGTAATATGGTCGTTATCCCTCCCACGATCAAAAATGGTTCACTACCTTTAGAATTGCATACGTTTCTCATACTTTACTAAAAGTAAAATCAGACATTGTTGCAATCACAATCTCTCAAAGCTCTGAAATTATTTTCTCTCTACAAATACTCTACAATTTAACCCTTTTTCAAGTTTTCTTCAAAAGTTCATAGATCTCTGAAAATGGCCGCTAAAACTATAATGTTCAAGTTTGGAGATTTTGATATAATCAAGACAAACCATGCAGGGGTGGCTGATAAGCATGTCTTTGAAGCCCAGTACCACCCCTTTGTGGATTTTCTTCAACACTCCAATATTTCATACGCCATTTACGAAGCCCCCATCCAAGCCGCTGAGGTTATCACGACTATCTGGTCCACTGCTACCATCCAGGATAAGAAAACTGCCTCTCATGTGGTAAGTTTCAAGTATGCTAACACTATTTACACTATATATCATACTGTTGTAAATAATGCTTTACATTTACCTGTTCATGAAAACTATGACTCTCTTGCTTCTAATGAAGAAATTGTTTCTATGTTTAAAAATTTACATTATTTTGCTGAAATTAGTTCTGTTGGGTTTATAACACGACCCCATCTTAGGCAAGAGTGGTAACTATTTTTTGACATAAAAACAAAAGCATTTTTCACAAAATGCAGTGGCTATGATGCTATCACTACACTCACACAACAAATCACTTTTAGTGTGTTGTATGATAGACATCTTAACATTGGGCTTTTAGTGGTAACTATTTTTTGACATAATAACAAAAGCATTTTCCACAAAATGCAGTGGCTATGATGCTATCACTACACTCACACAACAAATCACTTTTACTGTGTTGTATGATAGACATCTTAACATTGGGCTTTTAATTCTGCAAAATTTGTTGATAAAACTTAAAACCAGTAAAAATAAAATTTATTATTCTAGGTTTTTGATGATGATTGCTAATTATCTAATCCCTAATCTTGATATTACTGGAATGCAAGTTTTACCAACTGTTTTGCAGAGTAAAAGAATATTTACTGATGTGAAGCAAAAATCTGCAAAGGTAAAAGTTCCCTTATACTTCCCTCCTGTCATGAGAACTATTCTCATAGACAAGCTTCCAAACCTTTACTCTTTGCAATTCTTTGAGGATATTGAAAGCCAAAACCCTATTAATCCTCCAACCACTTCACAACAACAATTCCTAGCCCTCACCACAATTTCCTAAAAGACTGTGGTTGTAAAACCAAAGATAGCCAAGAAGCTCCCAATAAAAAGAAAAATAATAGAGGGAGTAAGTGAGGATGAGGGAGAACAAGAAGCTGAAGTTCCACTTCAGAGAAAGAAGAGAGTTATAACCCCTAGCCAAAAGCAATTCATTGCTTCCCAAAAGGCAGTGGAGGTTATAAGGAAAAAAAAGTGAACTGTCACCATCCTCCCAAAAGGATGTTAACATTGAAGAAAGTTCCCAACCAGGAACACACTGTACAGAGTCTGCACAACCTCTTATTTACCAACAAGAGGAAACCCAAAGAGAGAAAATAAAAGAAAAGAGTGACACAAGGAGTGCACACACAGGGTCATCTTTTGATGTTCCTCAATTTTCAATGTCTGCGGAACAACCAACACTCCAAACTGTACATTCTTCTCCTTTTTCTCCCACTCTTGACTCTTTTGATATACATATGATTGATTCTCTTGATTTTTACCAAGAGGAGCCAATAATCGAGACAAGCTCTCAAACAGATTCCATGGATAGATCCTTAGCCCAAGATAAACAATGGGAACCCCCTATCCATGCTGTCACAAGCAGTTCTCAAACCCCCACTTCTGTAGGACAGAGTGACACCATCCAAATGAGTGAGGATGTGAGAATAAATAGTGAGAGTCAGGCTCCTGACCTGGAAAAAGGAGAGAATATACACATACAAGAGAGTCAAGCTTTAGATAGCTTGGAAAAAGGTGAGATAGAGAAGCTGGGTGCCCAACCCCAGGCAAAAGGAGAGGGTGTGAGCAAGGATGAAATCCTTGAACAAAATAATAGAGAGAAATTTTCAGTAGGTATATTTTTACAACCTGTTGAAACAAGCTCACAAGACGCTCCGGTTTCTTCAGCTCCCTCCATCAATATCTAATCAGAAGAACTAGAGATTAGATCAAGCACAGGGGATGCAGCTTTACAAGTACTTTTAGAAATGTCCAATGCAGATTTTGAACAATTATATGGTCTACAACAAAGACAAGATCATATCTCTGCCTTGAAGACACAGCTTGCAAATGACCCTGTGATTGAAGAAACTCCAGAGCATAATGTTGATGAATGGCGTGATGCTTCTTATGCCAACACTCTGGAGGAAGCAGCCGCCCATTTGAGGCAGGATTATGTGACCAACATTGGGTCCACTACAGCTGCACCATCCATTAAAGATTTACTTGAAGAAGTAACCAAGGTGGACAAGAAACATACAAAGTTTCACCACTTCTTGGTTACTGGCATAAATGGTGCAGTGCAGCAAATAAAGGAAAGGATGGAGTTAGAGACAGACAAAATCAGAAGGTGTTATGAAGGACACTTGCCAAGGAGGACTATTATTGCCATTGATACACTTATCAAAGACAAGTCCAAGACTGACAGTCGACTTCAAGCCCTAGAAGCCAATATTCAACTCCTGATCCAAAAATAAGACAAAATGGAGCAACTTCTAATGCAGGCAATTCCACATTTGGCCACCTCCTCTCACCCTAAAGATGCTGATGTCAAAAAGGGGGAGAGTGGTCAATTCAAACAACATGTTCCTGTACAAAAATCAAAATCTGGTCATGTCCTTGATGCAGAATTGCAAGCAATGATGGATAGGATCTTAAAGAAACATTCTGATCTTCAAGCAGCAACAACAAAGCCAACAACAACAACAACACAACTTCTAACAACAACAACAGCAGCATCTCCTCCTTCAACTGTACAAACCCCAAAACAAAAAGACAAAGGCAAAGGTGTCATGGTTGAAGATCCAAAGAAGCAAACCATCACTCAACCAGGACAGCCTAAGCTGATGGGGGATGCTATGAAAACTGCTCACCTTCCCACTCCAGTTAAACTGATAGTGGATGGAAAAGTGGAGTTAGTTTATCCTCAAGAACAAAAGCTGATAGAATCTGATGCACTATTAGCTTAGAAACTTCAAGAGGAGGAGGATATGGCAGCAGCAAGGGAGGAGGAGGAGGCAAAGAAGAAGAGACTTTTATTAAGAAGGTCAAGTGCATAGAAAGCAGCCATAACCAAAAAGAAGAATAAAGAGATGGAAGAGGCTGAAAAGAAATCAAGGAGGAAACCCTTGGTTCAGGAATCTGCAAAGAAACCTGTAACTAGGGCAACTATCAAGAAGCCTACTGCTCAAAATCCTCCAAGGTCAACTGAGACTGCTTTTGTGGTTGTGCGTGGACCAACAAAGCCACAAACAGTTTCATCAAAGAAGTCTTACAAAGTTGAAATGGCAAGTGCTGATGAAATAATAAAAGCCCTGAAGAAAAGTACTTAAAAGATAGATCTGATCAAGGGTAAGAACAACAAAGAACTTCTTCATGTCTTTTTGAAGGATGCAGAGTCTTTGAAATTCGAGAAGCCAGCCTTGGAGGGACAGTCTAAAGAAAATCTGGAATGGTTGTTGACTGTAGTATTTGAAACTTCTGATCTCAACATGGATCTTCGAAGCCAGATTCAAAAGGTAATGAAGGTGAAGCATAAGGTGGATACAGTGCCGGAAGCTAATCCTAAACCTCTAGGATTTTGGTATGGGACTTTTCATGGAGAGAAAGTCTTCTTCAATTACAACAGAGATATCAACAGTGTCAATGAGAGACATATTGAAGGATTTATTAGTCTACTCAAAGATGCTGAAGATGAGATGGAGATTATTCTGAGAAAACTGTTGATAGAAAGGTTGGATATGTTGAAGAAAAGTAAAAGATGAAGTTGTTGAAGTTGGAGGTATGTTGATTGTTAAATAAGCTGTAAAATTTTTTTTGAAGCCAGACTTATAGGATTTAAACCTGAGTCTTGGTGGAAGCTGAATAACAGTTCAAAGATCTTAGATCAGAATACATTTGTAGTTACCAATTCTTTATTCTTTTTCTAAGTAATTGTAATGTTGAGTTTTGACATCATCATCAACCTTGAAATTATGCTTATCATTATGATATTTATAATTAGGGGGAGATTGTTAGGTTTTAGAACATTTGATGATGATTGTCTTTAGATCACTTAGAGTACAAATGTATAGAAAGTGTTAATTAGTAACACTGAAGTTTTGTAGCTAGCAGTTATCTCTTTGTTTGTAATTCATTCATTCTTTGTAAAGAGATTTAAATATTTCTTATTTGTAAGTAACTGCTGGAATGGTGTATCGAAGCTTCAGAAAGTCGAAGTGTGTTTGATTCATTGGAGTTCACAAAAAGGCTTGTCGGAGACTAGGAAAACTGGTCAGAGACTAAAGATTTGTTTATCTATCGGAGACTAGTTTTGCCTATCGGAGACTAAGGCTTACGTCATCAAAGACTAAGTTTAAAGGAGTCGGAGACTAAAGTTAAAAGCATTAGAGACTAAGCTGACGTCATCGGAGACTAAGCCTTAAAGCATCGGAGACTAAATAATCTGACGTCATCAAGGACTAAAAGCACCAGAGACTAGTAATGACGTCACCAGAGACTAAAGATGAAGCATCAGGGACTAATCGTGATTTATTTCCTAAGAGATACAGAGTTCGAATTGAATAAGGATTGTCTTCCACGTAAAGTAAGATATTATTGAAGACGTAGCAGGTAAGGAAACTAACCAGAAATCTGTTCCTATCAAAAAGGAAAGATTGTATTTGATTCGAATAAGGAAGCTGAATTTTATTCGGAATAGAAACTGAGTCAATAGTAATTCAGTTGTAAGAGAAGCTGTAATAAGGTTTACAGAGAATTGAAATTTGAAGCTGTATAGGTTTTTCATAGTTTGTATCTTTTCCTATACAGAATAGAAAAGAAGCTGATGATCATATTTATTATGGTTGTTTGAATTTGTAATCAGTTGTGAAATCAATATAGCAATTGTTTATAAATTGATTTGAGTTTTTGTTCTTTATATTCCGCAAGAAAGTTTAATTGCTTAAAGAACAAGAAATTCGAAAAGTATTCAAAGAACTTGTATTCAACTCCCCCCCCCCCCCCCCCCCCTTCTACAAATTCTCGGCATCTCACTAGGAAAACATCTGTATAATCATAAAGTTATTAAACAACTACAATTCTGTAAGAAAATATGGCTTCTTTTTGTACACACTTCTAGTGACTATCTCTGTATAATTTTTCTCTCAAAAACAATTACAAAACATCTCTCTAGAGTGTGAAGACAATATAGATATGTCTGTATTAATCATTCTTTTTTTTTTTTTATAATGTGTTACAACCTTTACATATATAGGAAAACAAAAATTAGAACCGATGTGCTTGTCATGCTTCTTTTTCAATGTAGCTGTAGAATGTCCTGTCATTGTCCTTTTGGAGTGACAATTGTCAAATTACTGTTGGCTATAGTTGCTTCTTTTTCAATCCATGTCTCCATGTAGTTTTGGTGCAAAAGGTTGTAATTGGACCACCATATCCCAAGAAATATCTTCTCAAATATACCCCTTGTTTCCTTGTCAAGTATCAATGTATAGCTTGCAGTCCCTGATGACAAGTAGACTAGGTCTTAATTATCCCCTTATGACAAGTTCTGACGTTGACTTGATCAGTGCTTCTAGATCTTCTAATGATAAGCCCTGATGTAGACTTGATCAGTGCTTCATTATCCACTGAGCTTAATCCCTGATGTAGAATTAGACCAATGCTTTTTGATCCCTTAATGTTAAGATCTAATGCTATCCCCTGATGACATCATCTGATCCAGTAGTCAGGCTATCCCCTGATGGTATCCCCTAACGGTTTTATTCACTGATATCATTCACTGATGCAGTAGTGAGGATATCCCCTAATGGTATCCTCTGATGAATTTATCCACTGATGCAGTATTTAGGCTATCATTTGATGGTATCCCCTGACAAGTTTTATCCACTAATGTCATTTTGGATACTAACATTTTTAACCACCGATACTTTGTTGGCTTTTCTATGAATGTCTGATGTAATTAAGTACAACTAGACATTCTTTGACACTAACAACTCCTTAGAGATATCCACTGATGATTTGCATAGTGCAGTAATGGTTATCCCAGGATAGACTAATTTGTCTATCACTGAATGCTTATTTGTGCAAATATATTAAGGTTTGTAAAACATCTTGACTATTTATAAGTGCACAGTTATTAAATGAACAAAAAAATAATTATATCATCATCAACATAATAGCTAACAGTCTTGACATCCTCATATTCTTGCTTTGGGCCATGTTTCTTTTGTTGTCACAATTTATGAATCCACATTTCTATTTTAGTCACACGAGTGTCCAATTCCTTATAATTTTCCTGGGCTGGAGAATCCATCTTGACCTTGCACAAACATTTTCTAAGCAGCAAAATGAAAGTGAAATTGTGATGCCTACCTAAGATGAATGCATGTCTTGAAGTGTGATGCATGAAATGTATGTTATGCATGCCATGTTTTGTCCAAAGAATCGAAAAACATAACCATTGTAAACATTTTTAATAAAGAAAGGGAAGACAATTTTTGTGAATATAAAACTTTTTAAATTTCTATATTTATTATTTTTTTCTATAAAAAATTAGGAGTAAGAGAAATGTTCATGGTAGCTTATACTTAAAATTAAAAATCTATACAATGATGATTTTTCCAAACAAAAAGTGAGTATTAAAATAACTAATAGTACAGAATGTTTGTGCAAATGCATTTAATGAATTATGAAAGATGCCGAGTAAATGACTGGTGATGCATGTGATATTTTATGCCCCTGCAAAAAAATATTGAATAGCATTTAAGTAATGAAAAGATGCATACTATGTTTACATGATGCATGTGCAAATATGAAAATGCATGTTGTGTATTTTCGTTTCTCAAAGAATTAAAGAAACAAGATTGCAAATACTTTGATGATACTGAAAAAATAAAATTTATTGAAAATATTTTTGGAGTTTTTATTCTTTTGATCTTTTTTACAAAACCTCTAGAGGGTAAAACAGACAATTTTTAAGAAAGTAAGTATCTTTTGATTAAAACTTAAATTTGAAACCTGCCAAAGTTTTGACAATTTCATGCTACTTTGATTCTTTGGACTTATGAGATGCAAAACTATGATGCATGATACAACTGATTTGATATTGAATTATGTATGGAGAACATGAATGCTACCCATGCTCTTGCAAAATAAAGATTAGTATGCCTATAAAATGCCCCTAGCTATAAAATGCATGCGCATAATGATATGTTATTATGTATGAATGTATGTAATGATTGAAATATGTATTAGTTGTGATTGGCCCACTCTAAACTTTTAAATTTTTTCCGTTTTTCATATACTAGTTTAAATTAGTTTTTTTTTTTGTTAAATTTGGTGATATATAAGAGAAAAGAAATATACAATATTAACGCCTCCCCCGACCTACCAGAACATAACTCTAGCTAGGTGAACCGAATGAAACCAAATAAAGGAAACAACCTAAAATGATATAAAAGGGATAACAGATCCGCTGATGAACAGATCGCATCTATTGACAAAAGGACAACAGCTGGTACAATCACGCAAGACATCCCTTGATGCAGACAAGATATCCCCTGACGCCCAAACAAACATCCTCTGACAGACAGACGGGAACCACTAGCATGAACAAGACATCCCTTGACGCCCAAGAAACAGCCCCTAACGCCCAAGTAAACAGCCCCTGACAAGAAGATGGTAACCCCTGACGAGACTTATACATCCCCTGAAGTGTGTGAACATCCGTTGAGGCGTGCTAGTCAACTCTTCATGCGAGCAAGCCATCCCCTGACATGGACTGGCAAACCACTGATGCGTGGAGCTTAACCCTTGATGCACGAAACTTAACCCCCTGACGCACACCGAAGCATCCCCTGGACCTAGTTTTGGCCAGGTCTTAGCTTAAGATTGAAACCCCTGACCCATGGTAGCATAACCCCTGATGCAAGCTTTATAACCCCAGATGCAGCAAACCCCTGACAACTCCAAAAAACTCCAAATACGAGCTTCAATTACTATTTTGAGCAGTTCCAGATAGTAACTAGTTCCGATAACAGGGAATAAGATTACTAAGTTTATGGAATTTCTAAGAGCTATGCAATTTACTTTTAACACTATTAACACAAGCAGATGCCAAACAATTTTCAGGAATAGGAGTTCCATGATGCATCCTAGAATTCCTCTTGCACCAAATCTTGTAACATAGAATGAAAGGACAAGACGTTTGATGTAAGACCAGAACTTGTGATTTGAGTCTACGAGACAGTCTTCTAAAACCTGATCCCAATTTGTCCATTGAAGGTTACTGCCCAGAAGGTGCAAAAGCTCACCTAGAATCTTGTGAGAATACCAGTAGGAAAAGAACAAGTGATCCATAGATTCATCAAAAGAGTTGCACAAGGAGCAGGGGAGAACATATCGTGGAAAGAGTCATTTGTGGAGACCCAACTAGAGAATGAAAGAGAAACGAGGAATATGCAGAGGATGCCAAGCTATTTTCCAGATAGGATTTAGAAGGCTCCTAAGTCTGATAGATTCCCATATGTAGCTAACTTTATTAGAGTTGATGTCGCGTCCACTCCAGGAAATAGTGTCTGAGCAGTTTTGGCAAATAGGAATTGTAGAAATTTTATGTTTAAGATTGAGGACAGACACATGGTAGTTCGTTGGAAAGCACCATTGGTCACCAGAGATTATAGAGCTTACAAGGGAATTGAAATCAAGTTGTAATTCCTAGACAAGAGGATCGTTTGGCTTGTAACATAGAGGAACCATATCACACCACGGTTCTTGCCATAAAAGGAAAGTATTGTCATTTCCGAGGTTATATTTTAGATATTTGAGGGCCAAGGGGCGTAAGTTTAGAATTTTCCTCCAACTCCAAGAGCAGTTAACAAGAATTTTTGAGGTCCAAAGCTTATATTTCCCAGGAGCGTACTTCGTGCCCACTCTACCTAGAGATTCGTGGAGCGAGGATTAATTAGGGAAAGAAGAAGATGAATCTGTTGTGCTTTGTTCCATTCCTCCACCTTTTTAATTTCAAGCCCACCCTCCTCAAAAGGGAGGGAAACGGTAGACCAGGCTACCCGAGAAGAGCTTGATCCCCTCCAGAGAAAAGACATTAGAAGTTTGTCAATTTTCCTAGCAACATACTTAGGAAAGAGGAACATTCTACTCTAGTAGGATTGAATGGCAAAGAGAACCGAGCATATAAGTTGTCTTCTACCTGTAAAGGAAAGAAACTTGTTAGTCCAGGAATTTATTTTCTTGGTAATCAGTTGGATAAGGGGTTCGTAGTCAGAAGCTAAAAGCTTTTTGGAGATGAGGGGGACACCAAGGAACTTGACAGGCTCATTGGTGACTTGTATTTGGGATAGGACCAGAATCTCTTACAAATGTTCAGAATTTACGTTGCAGCAAAACAATTGGCTCTTGGCTGCGTTCCTTTCAAGACCCGAGAGGGAGGAGAACATATCTAAAGCATGAAGAAGGATATTGACTGAAGATACTTCACCTTTGCAAAATAACATGAGATCATCTGCAAAAATGAGGTGGGAAATTTTCCCAGCTCTCCAGTGATGCGAGAATAGCAGATCCTCGGTTTTGTTGGCCAAGATCATACTGAGCACCTCCATGACAATAACAAATAAATAGGGAGATAGAGGGTCTCCTTGACGAAACCCCCATTTTCCTTGGAAGTAGTCACACAGGGAGCCATTAACTTTAACTGAGAACATGGTTGTGGAAATACACAATTTTATCCAGCCAATAAATTAAGGAGGAAAGTTCATCAGCTGCAAGGTATCAACGAGAAAGTTCCAACTGACTGAGTCAAAAGCTTTGTGAAGGTCAATTTTTAATGCACATCTAGGTGGCCCTGCTTCCCTAAGATAACCTCTCAATAATTCTTGGGCAAAAGGATATTATCTCCAATTTTTCTACCCTTGACAAATGCGGCTTGTTCTGGTGAGATTAAGCTTAGAAGGACCCTTTGAATTCGATTTTCCAGAATCTTAGAGATACACTTATAGAGAGTGTTACCACAAGAAATAGGTCTGAAATCACCCATAACAGTTGGGTTTTGAACTTTTGGGACGAAAGCAATAGCAGTAGCATTAACCTCTCTAATAATCGTACCATTATTAAAGAAATGTAGGGCAACTTTTGTAAAGTCATCCCCGACAATGTCCCAAGAGTGGAGGAAAAAATTAACATTATAACCATCAGGCCCAGGTGCTTTGTTCCTTTTCATACTCTTCAGAGTATTAAAGACTTCATCTGCAGATACAAAATTAACCAACCGATGGGCCAAATCCTATGACAGAGATTTATCAATGAACTTTTGAAGAGTCTCTTTCCCCGGGTACCTAGAATTCTTTATAGTAATTCACTGCTTCCCTCTTAATATCATCTTGGTCGATGAGAGTGTTGCCTAGATTATCATTAAGCATGAGGATTTTGTTCTAGTTCCATCTATTTTGCAACTGAGCAAAGAAAAACTTAGAGATCTTGTCCCCACAATCAAGTAATTGAACTCTTGATTTTTGCCTTAGGATACTTTCCTCATTAGCCATAGCGTCCTCAAGGGCTGTAAGACGAGCCTTTTCGGTATCAATATTAGCCTAGTTGATATCAGCAGGAGACTGTTGTAATCACAGTTGAAACTCAAGTAGGTCCTTCCTAACCCTTACTGAGGGAACTGAGTTCTTACGATGGTCAGAGTTTAGTTTGATTAACCCTTTCTTGGTGATCCTCAATTTTTTAGCAAGAACAAACGTAGGGACCCCTAGACTCAAGTATTCCAGGCCTCAGATACTACGATACTAAATCCATCCAGATCCAACAGATAGTTAAAGAATTGAAAAGGTTTAAAGGAGGGCATGATTTTAATACTTGTATCAAGGATGATAGGGGCATGATTAGACAAGCCCCTGGCCCCAAAAGTGGCAAAAGAGTGTGGCAAGTTAGTAAGCCAGCAGTCATTCCCCAAGACTCTATCAATCTTCCTAGTAATCGAGAAATTTGCTTGATTATTCCATCATGTATGATGAGGACCAATCGCTCTAATATCGGTGAGATTACAGTTAAGCAGGCAGTCTTTGAAATCATGCATCCCCGCATTAAAGACGGGACCATCCCAAGCGTCTTACAAATTGAGGATGACATTGAAGTCTCCAAGCATAAGCTAACTGCCTGTGTGCTAGTATTGATAGTGCATAGATTTGCCCAGAGGGATTTCCTTTGCGAGGCCAAGTTGAAGGCATAAACTACAGTGACCAAAAAAAACAGCCTTCGATTCAAAATGGTGGAGGTGGCAATGCATAAGTTGGCTAGAAGTATGCAAAACTGAAACTTGTATTGTACGAGGGTCCCAGCCCACCCAAATCTGCCATTCTGATGGTGGCTATAGCTATGAACCTAGTGCCATTGTCAATTAAGCTTGGAGGCAATAGCATTTGCTTTGTGAGATTTAACTCTAGTCTCCAAAAGATCCACAAAAGAGATGTCATTATTCACAAGGAATACTCTAATATCCTCTTGCCTAGAAGATTTGTTGATGCCTCGAACATTGTAGGTACTGATCTTCATCAAAAGATAGAGAGGGAAAGTTATTTTTCCCCCTTCCCTTTTTCTTCTTAGAAGAAGAAGATTGGGAATGGAGGGGTAGAGATGGGCTGTCAACATGACTGATGGAATTAATTTCATGATCTTTAAGAGCTTTAAGCTCCATTTCATCTACCCCTTTAAGCTTGCCGAGGAGTTTGTTATCAAAAAGGAAGGTATTGCCATCAAAAGAACCTTCACCCGAGTCCCGAGCATTCCCTAAGTCTATGTTTTTCTTCTTAGAAACTTGAGTCCAACCTTCATTGGTATCAGGTTGGACCACAGGTTTACCAACAGAGAGAGGATCTGGAGAAGATAGTTTGGTCACAAAAGGCTCTGTAGGTACCAAAGGTTGACTAGTCGTAGGAAGGGCAGTAGCGGATTTATCAAGAGTCTTCGGAACCCAGACAAAGTGAGCGTTTGGACATTTAAGAATAGAATGACCAAAGACTTTGCAAGTAGGGCAGGAAGGGGGCCGGTTTTGATACTCAACAATTATAGTAACAGGAATGCCAACACTATTATCTTCACGAAGGGTAAAAACTGAAATCTGTTTTGGCCAAGTGGATGTAGCATCCATTTCAACACAAATTCTAGCAAAGGGCATGAGATCCAAGTTCTGAGTGGTTTTGTCTAGGAAGAGAGGTTTACCTATTCCACTTGCAACATAGCTTAAACCCTCTGTCGTCCAGTAGGAGAGTGGAACTTTATGGAATTTAACCTAGAAGGGGGCTTTGGTACAACATTCAATGTTGGTAGAGAACCCCTTCTTCCAAGGCCTGAGTATGAGCAGTTTGTTATGGATATAGTATGGCCCCAAGGCTAAAACATTATACCTGTTAGCCACCGTATTGAAATGAAACATATAGAAGTTTTGGTGAGTGACGACTCGCTTAAGACCTAGATTACCCCAAAGTTTCAGGGCAATAGGAGCAACAACATTATAAGGAATTCTGGATTGGAGGAAATGGCCCACCAAGCAAGTTTCAAACTGTTTAACACCTTTGTTTAAAACATCTACAGGAGCCTTAACAAGCACTATTCCGTTTTCCAGCTGAGGGTGAAAAAATTGGAGAGTTACAGGTTTAGTAAACTCATTACCAACAATATTACTCCAAGATTTGGGCTTATCATTTTGCAACAGTTTAGGCCCCCGATCGGGACCGGAGCCAGCGGTTGAGGGTTGGGGGGGAGGAGGGATAGGTACAAAAGGAGAAGAGGGAGCAACAAGAACTCCAATCACAGAGCAAGGAGGTGGGCTAGGGCTCCCGGAGCAGCCTGCAGAGGAGCTAGCTAAAGAGGGCTTTTCAGGAAAAATACCTGAAAAAGAGAACTGTTGCACATCAGCTAAAGACCAGCCAACAGAGTTGAGAAATCTAGTTAGGGCTTCATTCTTCCTGCGCTCATAGGCAACAAAATCTCTATCACTCTTGGAGAGTGAAGCAGCAACAACAAAGATATCTCTAGAGTTATCAGAAAAGGAGTTAGGTACATATTCTCCATCTTCAGAGCTAGAGTCATCATCAGTAAAAGAAACCAAGTTAAAGGTTAAGAGTCTTATATAATAAAAATAATACCAATATTTTTTGGTCTTATATCTAATGGTAGTATCTTAGGTTAAGAGTCACTTGACATTGTTAAAGGTTTTTTTTTAATCCACATCAACTTGTTATGTCATTTTCATGTGATTTATTTTTATTTGTAAATAAAATCAATACAACATTTAATTGATGGAATCCATTAGAATTTAACCGAATGGTTCAAAACACATTTTGTTTTCGGTTTAGTGGCTTATTACAAAATTTTAAAAGTTGAGTTACCTAAATCAAAAAAGACGACAACGATAGTGGTTTAAACATATTTTTGCCATTTAATTAAGTAAGAAATATTAATTAGTAAAACAATTAAATTTTTCGTTCAACACTTTTCCATAAAAGTAATATAGTAACTTCTAAAAATTATAATTAATTACATTATGAACCAAATATACCATAACCAAATTTTAATATGTTATTTTCTTTGGATGAAATATTCTTACTCCACTAATTAAACAGAAAATAAAAGTAAATTTTCAAACAATAAAAATAATGTTTACTCTAAGAAGTTGATTCGACAAATTTCAATTTTAAAGTTTGTGTGAATTTTCTAAAATTTTGATATGCTCATAGTATTCCGAGATATATAACAAAAGTTTTTATTACATTGATTAAAATTAAATAATCATATCTGTACAAATTTTGTATACACTAATTGATTAATATAAATTCGATTCAAAAGACATTGTCTTTTGGAATTGAACAAATATTAGAAAAATACTTTAAACTAAGGAATATAATGAGAATTGCCTGTAGTTTAAAAATTATAAAAATACTTTAAAAATTTTTGACACTTAAAAGTAGTTTAGTTGTTTTAAAAAAAAAAATAAACAATCACATTATAGATAATGAACTGTACTAATTCTTCCTTAATTAATTCTAGACAAAATAGATATAATATTCAAAATATAACCATTAATTTTTGACTTTGAGAAAGTAATTTGATTTATCATTAAACTCAGTATTCAAATAATATTCGAAACAATAAAATTTGAAGTTACTGTTGCCCAATAAATATATTACAAATTTGTGATTATATATGACTAAAAAAATTGGTACCTGTTATAAATTTTGTATTTGAAGAATAAGTGATTTAAACTTTTCTTCGGAGCATAAGAAATTTGATTATATCACGCTCACAATAATATTAAGAACTAAAAAATTAATGACATAAAATATCATAAATACACTAATGAAACATATTGATCTTCTATCATAGATGTAATTTAGAATTGTTATATGAGATAAACATATTTATTTTATCCTATCATCTTAAATGACTATTTAATGAATAAGTGGTAATATTTGGAAGATTAATTATTACTTTTTATTATCACCTCTGGAGATAGTTATCTTGAATGATTGATTTTTTTAATATAATATAATTTTTATTTATAATGGAGGAAGTGTGATTTAGTACTGGGGTTATTTAATTTGAAAAATCAAATGCATCTCTCAAAAAGTTGGAAGAAATAAAACAAATAAATAGGATAATGAAAATGGAGGAGAAAAAGCTGAAGAAGGAAACGTTAAAATACTAAGAACGAATGTCAACGCGCACGCATTTAGGTACCTCCATCCCCACTTTTCCTTCTTACCGTAAAACTAGTTGCGTGGCCATGCTATATTTTTGTTATTTTTTATATTGTTTTGTTTTGATTATATAATTTTGTGTTTTATTTGATTTGATAAATTGTAAACATATGTATTGTCATTAAAATAAACCAATTTATGTGCGCTCTACGCGTGTTGGAAAAAAATAGTTTAAATATATTTAGTTTAAATCAAAGATTTATAACAAAAAAATGCTCAAACGGCAAAGAATTAGAGTTTAAAATATATTGGTTTTATTAGTGAACTTTCACGACTTGTTCACGATGACAGTGATAGTGACACATACTATGTGTGTGCAAAAGAAATTTTTAATTTTTCAAATCATAAAAGTATTTAAATTTAAGCTAATATCAATTTATTCATATGCTTGTGGAACCATTCATAGTTTGTAACTTGATGCGGCAACAAAATAGTATAGCTAATAAACTTGCGGCAAAAATTTAAGAATGTGAATGAGCGGCAAAAAATTAGGAGAGTGTTGGGCGAAAATCTTATGTCAAATTAGAATACAATTATTACTCAACATAATTTTTCTCGTGCAGGAAAATTTGCACACAAACTTTTATTAGTGTAGGTCGAATCCATTTCAGATAATATATCTCTTAATTAAATCACTAAAAATATTTTTAAGGAAACACCCTTTGATTCTATTATTTTATACTTTACACATTCAATTTTTTTTTATTTAGTAAATTTAGAAAATTGATTTTGTGGCTGAGTCTAATTAATTTTACTTAGATTGCCTACGAATCCATCTATAGGATCAAGCAAATTCGTAGTTCTGATATGAAATATATGTTTTCTAGAGTACGTGGGTTATATATACAACGTACTATATTTACATTTAAAATCAAGAAAGAAGAATAAATACTTATTTAATTGAGAATTTATTATTTATTTAGACATTGAGAATTCGAATTCATACATTCGATGATTTATTTAAGTAAATCAATTTTGCACTATTTACTCATAGATTTTCAATTTAAATGAATTTTGAGAAATTAATTTTAAATAAATGGATTAGGCACCATTTAAGAAAATGGGTTAGACAACATAAAATCTAAGTAGTAATAGATTTCAATTTTAGAATTAGAATCAATGAGAATTTAATCTCACAACTTATTATTCACCCATACATAAAATGAGGGATAAATGGGTATTATAAAGTGAATTCATGAAATTGCAGCACCTTTGGCAACCGAAAGGGAGATTTAATGTCATCGATATAGGAAATGACTTGTAGCTGGTGAATTTCTGGAGAGAAGAGGATCTAGCTTTTGTTTTACATGGAGGTCGGTGGGTGATCTTTGATCATTACTCGACTATTCGACAGTGGCATCCAGAGTTTGATCCGGAGACGGCTCATATTGACAAAGTGGCTGTCTGGGTTCGTTTCCCTGGATTACCCATGTACTGCTATAGTCCTGATTTTTTCATGTACTGCTCTAAAGGTCAATTCTACAACGGAGTCTACCCCTCGAGGGAAATATGCTAGAATGTGCATTGAAATTGATTGTCCAAACCTTTGCTATCGCTGTACAAACTAGATGATGTTCCACATATGGTTCAATATGAAGAGGTTCACATATGGTACGTTTATAATGTGGGCACTAGGGACGTAAGAAAGAAGACTGTCAGGTTGGTTGTCGAAGTTGCATAATCTGGAGGAAAACCGCAAGCAGAATGAAGTTGATGTTAGAAAATAGAAACTTTAAAATTTATGTAGTGTAGGATTCTAATGACGTTTTTGTAAAAATCTAACATATGTAACAGTTTATGGAACTTTATCCAGTGATTGAGTTAAGTGCCAATATGATTAGAACATTTGGTTATCAGTGGATAATATGTTTATTAGGAGATATTTGGTTATCAATATGTCTATCAGGAGATATTTGGTCGTCAGTGGATAAATTATTTGTCAGGAGATAAATTGTATAGATTATCAGGGGATATTTGTTCGTCAGTGGATATCTCGTCAAGGGATAATTTTTAACTAATGATGTAAATTTTTCATGGAAGTTTTATTTCAAAGTACAACATGGTTCAAATTAATGTTAAGTGTTGTTATCAGATTCAGATATTAACTAAATGCTTTAATTTGTTTCTAGTTGTGTTTTACCCAAATCTGTAAATACCAAGTAATGATGCGTAGTGGACAGACGTTACATAGAGTATTTTTAAAGGAACGTTACTTGAGCCGTTGACTTGAGAAATGTTCTATAATACTCAAAAATCTTGTAAGTTGATGATACACCGATTGGAAACAAGCTCAGAAACATACAAGTGATTTCACAACTCACAAATTCTAGCTCAGTAATTGCTGAATTTCAAGTGCACGGAAGTGTTAGTCGCCGTGCATAGATTTGGATTGCATCATTTATGTGTTATTGTTTTATCCTCGAAGAAAATTCACAGCATCCCATTGCAACGTGAGTGAGGTGAATATTTCTTCAAGAACAGTCTATCTTTTCGAAAAGGATTGAGGACTCAGCTGGTCTTAGTTTTGATAGGTCCTTTTCACTTTGTGTATTTCAATTCATTGTACTAATTGAACTGTTTATATTTCCAATTATTGTTTGTTTGAATTTAGTATTCAAGTCCATGTTGTTATATATTTATCGGTTTGTTCTTGCTGTATAGAAGATTTCCAACAATTGATGCGGTAATGAATACCGCCAACAAAAGAGATGGTTTTGTCCATCATGCTCATGATGATAGCCACCAGAAGGAAAACGACTTTGGGCCTCGGATGATTGCCCGTCGTCAAAGACGTGGCCAAAAGCCTAAGGGAGGGTAACACGCTGGAGCTCACTCGGAGGGTCTTATTATGGGGAAGACTGTTAACGTGCAAGATGCTACAGGATCGAGATTTGCGGCTTTGGAAGTGGATGGAAATGGGAACAATGTTGATGTAGTTCAGGAATCAAATCTTGAGGGGAGGATTTTGGAAGATTCAAATTCAAAAGCCCAACAACAGGAGGCTCAGATTGCACGGAGAACTCATGCCAAGAGGAATAAGGGAAAGGAAAACATATGTACAGATGTTGACCCCGGTTTTATGAACCCCACGTTTACCCAAGCAGCTGATGGAACAGAAATCATCTTGAGCAAGATCAAGAATTCTAGGAGAACTAGTCCAAGTTTACAGGAAAAGGAATTAGATTCATCTAATAATTTGACTAATGTGGAGGTGAATTCCGAGACGCTGGCCTTACAAAATCTGTCAAGCAAGTTGATGAGGAGGCCTATTATCAAAAAATGCAGGAGTAAAGAAATTTGCGGAGATTGGAGGATGCATGATGGAAGAACCAGAACCACCTGATATCCATACTCATCTGTCTTTAGATGAGGAAGTAGATGATGCCATGGTTGCAGAATCTGAGGCTACTGTAGTGCCTGAGTCTGCTAGTGAGGTTGTAGGTCAAGCAGTAGGGGTCTGCTCTAGCAATGCTCTGTCTTGTTAAGGCTGAGTTTGATATTTGGCAGAAGTTTGTTAATTATAATTCGGCGAAATCAGACTCAATTGGACTCTCTGGTTGTATATGGGTCTTTTGGAATTACAATCTAAACTTGCGAGTGGATTGTGTTACTGATCAATTTGTGCATACTGAAATTAGTATGGGAAATTCAACTAGTTGGTGATGTACTTTTGTTTATTCTAAGCCCACAGATGTTGCTAAAGCTGATACGCGGAGCAAATTAAAAACTATTGCTCAAGGCATGGGGAAATGGATTGGCTTGTGGTTGGTGATTTTAATGATATCTTGGAGGAAGACGAGAAGATGGCTCAATGATTGCGCCTTGGTGGATATGGGAGCCACTGGAAACTCTTTTACTTGGAGGGGGCCCAAGTTTCCTAATCGAGCTAGAATTTATGAAAGATTGTATTAGGCGGTTTGTAATCCAGAATGGCGAATTCTTTTCCCAGAAGCATATGTTAAGGTTTTGCCTAGAATGAAATCTTTTCGCTTCGAAGCCGCTTGGATGACCCATTCCACTTACCATCAATTCATGAAGGAACACTGGGGTGTGGATGCAAGATGGGTCGACGCTAGTAAGGAGTTTGTGTTAGCTATTCAAAATTGGAGCATAAATGTTATTGGTAGTGTGGTAGCTCATAAACGAAGGATTATGCGCAGATTGCTAGGCATTCAAAGGGCTCTTGGTCGTTATGAATCAAAGTTTTTGAGACAACTAGAGGCTAAACTCATGACAGAGTACACTACTATTTTGTTCCAAGAAGAGTCACATTGGTTTCAGCGAGCTAGAAGTAGATGGGTGCAATTCGGTGATAAGAACACAAGGTTTTTCCATGCAAGGACAATTTTTAAGAGGAAGAGGAATACTATTTCAGCTCTAAACAAAGATGAGCACTCTTGGGAAGACAAACTAGACAATATGAAACAAATGGCAGTGAGTTCTTACAAAGATTTAAACACGGATGACACTGTACGAGGACCCCCTATTCATACTGCTACTACTTTCAGAAGATTGGAGAATTGGGAGAATGCAGCTCTTCGTAGGGAAGTCCACAAGGAGGAAATTCATGGTAAAATTAAGAGCATGCAGCATTTTAAAGCTTCTGGAAGAGATGGCCTCCAACCTTTTTGGTTTCAAAATCATTGGGATATTGTTTCACGTAATATTTCTAAGCTTTGGGACGAGAGCATTAGTAATGGTAACAGTGTTGAAGAAATCAATGACACGTTCCTTATTCCGAAGGTGTCCGTTCCAGAAAGTCTATATCAGTTCCGACCTATTAGCTTGTGTAACGTTAGCTACAAAGTTATTTCAAAAATCATTGTTAGTCGGCTTAAGGTCGACTTACAGGATTGGATTGCTCTTAACCAAGCCAGTTTTGTGCGGGGGAGACAGATTCGTGATAATATTATTGTGGCCCAAGAGATTGCTTACACAATGCATCGTATGAAGGGAAACGAGGTTTGATGGCTCTAAAAGTGGATTTGGAGAAAGCATATGATCGGTTAAACTGGAATTTTCTCCGTTCCACTCTGTTGGAAACGGGTATGGACACTAATTTCGTTGAGGTCCTTGTGCACTGTGTGACGTCTGCCAGGATGGCCATTAATTTTAATGGTTCTCCCATTGAGTTTTTTGAAAGGCTCCCCTTCAGAGGGGCAATGTGGCAGCCCCGAAAATTCCAAACTCCGTTTCAGGTGTTGTCAGAAATTGTGTGATAAATCCAAAAATCTAATACTGGACTTCAGGCACAGCCAGAAATTGACAAGAGAAAAATATGTTGAACCAAGCAGAATCATCATTGATTAAGAGAAATACAATCTCTTTTACAAAACCTTAACTCAAACATTCATAATATAAACTAAAGGTATATAGGCTTTTATTACAAAACCTTATATATTTAGCAGCGGAAGACAAAAAAAAAGGGCTTATCTGGCCTTATAATCTAAACATTTCTATGATGGTCTCTCGATGCACTTTTCCTCTAAAGGTCATCCATAGGAGAACGATCAAGAAACTCTCGCTATGTCATTCTCTCTTCTCCTTTATTAGGCGGCACGACCTTCTCATCATGTGTGACAACCTGGAAAATTTGTTTATCTATAACTAATTTATTCACTCATTTTATTATATTTTATTTTCTTATTAATATGTATATAGTTATTATATGATGTTTTTGAATGTCTAAATACTTTTGGACCCATTAAAGGGGTTATATTTGTTTGGATGTTGGTTGCAAGGGGAAGCAAATGATGTTTATATATATATGCAGTACCGTTTGTAAGTTCTTAAAAGAAGCTTGTGTTTGTTAGTTAAGTCCTCTAAAGGACTCAAGAGCTTAAGTTTGATGACATCAGTGCTTATGTATGCTATTTTGGTTAATAAGTTGCTTGTGTGTCATCAGTGGATTAAACGTTTGTGCATGAAGGACAACAGGCTTATTACATATGCTTAGTTGCTAAGAATCATGAAAAGTAGCCGTTCTACCGTCCAGATTAACCAATCATTTTATTTCACAACATAATCTTAGCCTACTATAAATACCCCATTCAGAGAAACATTTCAGTCTCTTTTCTAAAGATTTTCTTTTCCAAAGTTTTCCCTTAAACCTACCATCTCCATATAATTTCAAGTTTTTTCTTTTGGAACGATTACTTTCAAGCGGGTTTTGATTTCTTTCGTCAAATCTAGAGGTAAGAATCCTTAGTTCTCCTATGATTGTTTCTTTTTGCATGTCATTTGAAACTATTAGCCGTGCATGTTAAATTTTCAAGGAAGGATAAAGCCTAAGAGTAAAGTTGCGTTCTGTTGTATATTTCATGCTCATGAGATATCTTAGATTGAGTAAGTTTATCACTAGATATCATTTGGGATCATGGAAGACTTCCTTTTATCATAGACAAGTTCTATGATCAGTCTCTGATAAGCTAATGTTAATCTCTAACGAGAAAATATTTGTCTCTATGAGTTAATGTTAGTCTCCGACGAGTAAAAGTTAGTCTCCGATGACATCACCCTTAGTCTCCGATAGGCTTAAGATGACGTCATCAGTCCCTGATGAGTTAATGCTAGTCTCTAGTGAGGAAACTTAGTCTCTGATGATGATGTCACCCTTAGTCTCTGATGGCTTAAGATGACGTCATCAGTCTCTAATGAAATATATGTTAGTCTCCGATAGACTAAGGTTAGTCTCTGACGAGGAAATGTTTTTAGTCTCTGGTGGGCAAAGTATGATAGTCTCTGATGACTAAAATTCTTAGTCCCTGACGAGTTCAGTGCTGAACAAGTGAGTTTGGCATTGAACATTTACCCACCGAGAAGTTTGGCACTGGACAAATGATCCACTGATGAAGTTCAGCAGTGACTTGGGGAGTTCGACTATTGTAATAGATTAGTTTCTACTATAGGAATTGTACTCTGAATTTTGTAAGAATGCACTAATAACATTTAGTATATTAATGTTGTATGGATGTGTTGTTGACCATTTCCATCTTCTGATGGTGCCTGAGACCCATGTGGGTTTGGGGTTGTCACAAGATATCTTCAAGAGGAAGGGATTGACTTTGATGAGACCTTTGCACTAACGGCCAAACTTGAGGCTATAAGAATTTTCTTAGCCTATGCAGCACATTTAAACTTCAAGGTTTATCAAATGGATGTGAAAAATGTCCTTCTCAATGGGAAATTAGAACAGGAGGTGTATCTCCAACAACCTCCAGGGTTTGAAAATTCTAAATCCCTAAATCATGTTACAAACTAGAGAAAGCACTGCTCAACGTCTTCCAAGGAATCTAGTGGTTCCACAAACAAATTTTGTGGTCTTTTCCTACATCAACGAGGTAGATGCTTGTTTAAAACCTATGATGAGTTATCTAATCAACTCATAGTATAGCAAAGTCATCTTTATCGATGATAGGATGTCCGGTGAAGTGATATCACAACTTTAGTCGAGCGCCAAGTTCATGTACTCTTCAACGAGGCCTGATGTTGTCAAGGGGATCTCGTTCAAAATTTCTTCTAAAAAGGGTAAAATAACTCCCTTTAAAATTAATTATGCTCTAGGGTTGCCCACAAAGAAATTTATGGAAGTGCCTAATGACGCTGAACTGCTCAACTTCTTGAGGGAACTGGGCTACAACTCTCCAAACAATGCAGTGTTGAAGTTCAAGGACCTCAAAAGGGTGAATGTGAAACGAGGAATCTCTTATCCCTTTGATACAATCACAAAGGTATTCTCAAGTAAGTCCTCTAACTTTGAGGTAATAAAATCTTTGACTTTGAAAATTGCATATGTCATTATCAAAAATGTAAAAATAGATATAGGAAAATTAATTTTTGTTGACCTGGTTAATAAAATGGGTAGCTATACTTCGAGGAAATTAGAAATGTATTACATCATATTTTTATCCATGCTCATCAAAGATCAAATACCTTATATTTCTTTTGAGAATGACATAGCCATAAAGAGTTATACGCAAACAACAAACTTATTTATACAGATAATAAAGAAAGCTTATACGATAAAGCATTTTGTTCTTCCATCCCACATGGAATAGGTAATCACTGGACTCCCTTATTTTTCTCAATCTCCTACTTCTTCTATTTCAACTACAATGGCTAAGACCACTACCACTTCTCAGCCTACCCAAGTAGTTTCAACAGGTTTGAATCAACAGCTCTCTATAGCCCAACCCTTAGTCTCCCAAAAGACTAAGAGAATTAAAAGAAAATCCTCTGAAGTTACCACATCAACTGAGGGGGAGCAATGTGAGATAGTAGTTGGCTTGGAGATGTTGAAGAAGAAAAAGAAAGCCAAAAGAGTTGACCCTACACCCAACCAGGCAGTATCCTCCCAACAAGATATTGACCTTAATAAGGAATTAAGCACACCTCTAACTGTTTCTGTGACGACCTGGAAAATTTGTTTATCTATAACTAATCTATTTCACTCATTTTATTTTATTTTATTTTCTTATTAATATGTATATAGTTATTATATGATGATTTGAATGTCTAAATATTTTTGGACCCATTAAAGGGGTTATATTTGTTTGGATGTTGGTTGCAAAGGGAAACAAATGATGTTTATATATATGCAGTACCATTTGTAAGTTCTTAAAAGAAGTTTGCGTCTGTTGGTTAAGTCTTCTGAAGGACTCAAGAGCTTAAGTTTGATGACATTAATGCTTACGTATACTATTTTGGTTAATAAGCTGCTTGTGTGTCATCAGTGGATTAAACGTTTGTGCATGAACTACAGCAGGCTTATTACATATGCTTAGTTGCTAAGAATCATGATGAGTAGCCGTTCTACCATCCAGATTAACCAATCATTTTATTTCAAAGCTTAATCTTAGCCTACTATAAATACCTTATTCAGAGAAACATTTCAATCTCTTTTCTAAAAATTCCTCTTCCAAAGTTTATCTTTAAATCTACCATCTCCGCATAATTTCAAGTTCTTTCTTTTGGACAATTACTTTCAATCAGGCTTTGATCTCTTTCGTCAAACCTAGAGGTAAGAATCCTTAGTTCTCCTCTGATTGTTTCTTTTTGCATGTCATCCGAAAGTATTAGCCATGCATGTTAAATTTTCAAGGAAGGATAAAGCCTAAGAGAAAGGCTGCGTTCTTCTGCATATTCATGTTTATGAGGCATCCTAGGTTGAGTTTGATATTGTAAGATCTTCCATGGACACGGGAACAAGCTCTAATGTTAGTCTCTGATGACGTCATCCTTAGTCTCAGACAGGCTAAAAGTTTAATCCCCGATGACGTTATCTGTAGTATCTGATAAAGGAATTATTAGTCTCCGATGATGTCACCAGTCTCTGATGAGTTAATGCTAGTCTCTGGTGAGGAAACTTAGTCTCTGATGATGATGTCACCCTTAGTCTCTGATGGCTTAAAATGATGTCATCAGTCCCTGATGAAATATTTGTTAGTCTCCGATAGACTAAGGTTAGTCTCCGATAGACTAAGGTTAGTCTCTGACGAGGAAATGTTGTTAGTCTCTGGTGGGCAAAGTATGATATTCTCTGATGACTAAAATTCTTAGTCCCCGACGAGTTCAATGCTGAGTAAATGAGTTTGGCGCTGAACATTTACCCACCGAGATGTTTGGCACTGGACAAATCATCCACTGATGAAGTTCAGCGGTGACTTGGGGAGTTCAGCGCTGAACAAGCTGTCACCCGACGAGTTTGGCGATGAACTAAATTATCCCCTGACGGGTAAATTATCCCCTGATGAATAAATTATCCCCTAATAGCATGCATCCCCTGATGGGTGATGTATCCCCTGACGAGTAAATTATCCCCTGATGGGTAAATTATCCCCTGACGGATAAATTATCCCCTGATAGCATGCATCCCCTGATGGGTAAGGTATTCCCTAATGGGTAAGTTATCCCCTGATGACTATTCCCTGACAGTCATCCCCTGACGGGCAACCTTGTGCCCTGATGATCATTCTCTGATTTTGCATAGTCATCTTTCAAGTATGGATTTCTCATGTTATACCCACAATGATGTTTTACAAAAACCTTTTACAACCAGTATTGTGATTTTAGCTAAGGACCAAGGCAAGTATATATTCATTCCACTTTCTTTCTTACTGATTACATAGAATCATTATTTTGATTTACGTAAATGAATGATGTTAAAGCTTACGCATGATGATGATGTCATTTATGATTAAGTAATGTACGATCATTGATCCGATGTACGTGAAAAGATGTTAATGATTGAGCTATATGTTATTGGGTGATTGCTAGCTGTTTAAAGTCGCTACCACACCAAGAGATGATGATGATGATGAGGCAAGGGTGCTGCAGTCGTGAACTTATATGCACACCTCAGCAGCTTCCGTATGGGTATATAGAAAAATCATCGGCTGTCTACTTTTAATTGTTGAGCACGCCAATGTGTTTGGTAGTCGCTGTTTTTAATTGTGGAGGATGCCAATTTAAAATGAGAAAATGTTTTCAAGAAGATATACTCCATATGGGAAGTTAAAGGGCTGTTGAATGCTTTCGCCTGGTATTCTGGCCAATGATGATAAAAAAATGATAGACCGAGGCAAGGCATCGGTAATCAAATGTTTCGCAGACCATATGCTTTCTACAAGTGACTACGTATGTCAAATGATGAATCAAACGACCAGGCTGACCAGCTGGGATGAAATTTTATTGTTAAAGAAGTCAGATAATGATCAATCTGGTCAGGTGATGCATTATCTAATGAAAAGAGGGCGAATCAAGGTTTATTTGTTAAAGAGGGATAACCCATTGATATCACTCGGGAATCCTAAATGATGCATGTTTATTGATTTATCATGAGGTTATGGAATTGTTTCGTCCAACCTCAATGAATATTAAAGCTTTTGAAATATCTGATTCTTTTTGCTTATGATTATATACTTGCTGAGCGTAAACGCTCATGTGGAATGCTATGAATGTTTTTCAGGTTATGTTGTGAAGGCTTAGTTGCCTAAGAGAGAGAAGGAGAGAATGGCATAAGAATGTTTAAGTTGTAAGGCTGTATGAGCCATCTAAAGTTATGTTTCCGCTGCTGCTTGTTTATTTTCAAGCTTTGAGGTTTTGTAAGATGATGTGGACCTTAAGATTTTATAATGACGTATTTGAGAATGTACTTCTCACAGGTATGTTGTTAATGCTTGGCTATGTTGTTTGTTTTGCTGTTGTGATGTTGCGTTGTAGTTTTCTGGTGCAGCCTGGGGTTCCAGCCTGGGGATATCGGGGACTGTCACCCACATTGCTGACAGTGTCCAGAGCCCGGCTCGGGGGATTTCCGGGGGCGCCACAGTTTCCTCTCAAAAGGACTTAGTTATTGAACAAAGTTCCTAACCAAGGACAAAGTTAAGTGAGGCACAAACCTTGATGAAACTCTCATCAAGGTTTCTAAGAGTCACTTGCAGATAACTGACATAGTGAGTGCACACACAACCTCTTTTGATGGATCACCCCCTCACTTTGTGATCGGGTCAACACTCCCCTCTACACCTCTCCCCTTTTTTTCTTTACCTCAAATCTTTTCAGATATCATGACACAAACTCTACGTGTCATGACATCAGATCTTCCATTCTCTCACTTCATGGAGGAGCCAATATAAGTTGATCCAGTGATTGAGAATCGTGATTTACTAATGATTGATTCTTTTCTAAATGATTCAATCATTAATTCTCACTTAGGGGATATAGGAATCAATGTAAATACTTCCTCAATAGATACTTATAGATCCCCGATTGTACATATACATAAATTTCCTTCTTTTTCTCAATTCTCAACTATGGATACACTTGTTGCAAATGTCTTATTAACTTTGTCCATAGTTGATGAGACCACAACCAATAGGAGTCCACTTAGGACAATTTTGAGTGAGGTTAAGACAATATATAGTGAACAGAGGCAAGGTCAACCCCATGAGAGGACCTTGGCAAAAGGAGAGACAAAGAGTGCTACCTTAGAAGGCAATGAAAAAGGAGAGAAAAAGAGTGATGCCTTAGAAGGCACAGAAAAAGGAGAGACAGTGGGAGATAAGGATGAGTTCCTAGTAAATAAAGAATATAGAGAAAATATAGATACTGTACATACTCCTAGTTCTTCAAATAGTGATAAAGATGTCACTCCTATGGGCGATTATTCACAACTCATAGGAGTTGATTTATACTATCAGAGGAATCAAATGTCTGACACAATAAAACTACTAAAGAAGGAGCTCTCACGTACCATAGATCCTGTCCTAGTCAAAATCCTAAAATCACATATCATGCTAGGTTAGTTTGTGGCAGCCCTAGAAATTCCCAAGCTGGACTTTAGGCGCCGTCAGAAATTGTGTGACAGCCCCCAAAGATCCCGAGTTGGACCCCGGGCTCTGTCAGGAAATTGACAACAAAAAACATTATAAACCAAGCATCAACATCAAAGATTAAAAGAAATATAATCTCTATTACAAAACCATACCATAAACTAAAGGTTTATCATTTCATAGTACAAAACCTCAAATTGAATATTTAGCAGCGGAAGTCTATACATGCCCCTTCTGGCCTTACAATTTGATCATTTTTACGATGGCCTCTCTCTTCCCTTTTTCCTTTAAGGCCACCCGTAGGAGAGTGTTCAAGAAACTCTTTTCATGCCATTTGCTATTTTCCTTTACTAGATGGCTCGGCCTTCTTGTCATAACTTGTAAATATTTTATAGTAATCCACATGAGCGTTTTACGCTCAGCAAGTATATAATGATAGGCTGAGAAAACTTTAAGAAAAATAATAAACAATTCAATAGAGGCTTGAGTGTTTAATGAGGTTGGCGAAGTAAGGCCAACACCTCCTGATAAATCAATCAACAAGGAACTTTCAGGGTTCCCGAGTGATAACAAGGGGTTAACCCTTTTCTTAAATTAAATCTTGAATCATCAATTAACATCTTTTCTTCATCAGATAATGCATCATCTGACCAGCATGATCACTATCTGACTTCCTCTTCATCAAATGTCATCCCTGCTGGTTAGCCTGGTCGTTTGACTTCATCATGACATACGTAGTCATCACAGAAAGCATTGGTCTGCGAGGGTCTGAATATCGATGCCTTGGTTTTTCATTCCCCATCATATGTCGGGGTACTAGGTGTCCGTACCTCCTAGCCTTTAGTCACACATATGGATATACTTGATAATTTATTAAACTTTTCTTATTATAAAACTTCCTTATCCATAAAGGATTTCTTTTGGCGTGCTCAGCGAATTAGCAGCCGGCGACAACCAAGACTTTTATATCCATATGTGACTTCTTTAGGTGTGCATGGCGAATTATTAGCCAGCAACAACCCATCAACATTCTTTGGCATGCTAGCGAATTAAAATAACTAGCAACAACCCAAAAATACTTGATTCAATATATAACATCTTTTCACGTACATCAGATTAATGAATCGTACGCTACTTATTCAAGAAAAACATTGTCTAGTAATAGAAGTAACAACAATCATTTACGTAAATCGAATCAATGATTTTACATAATCAATGAAAAGGAGTAGAATGAGTATATACTTGTTTTGGTCTTTAGCTAATTTTAGATCTCAAAATACCGGTGAGAGGTTTTGTAAAATATGATCGTTGGTATAAGAATCCATGACTTGAAGGATAAATATAAGACTGTGCATAAGCAGGGGATGGCCATCAGGGATGACCTACCCATCAGGGGGTATTTTAGTCATCAGGGGATGTTTCGCCCATCAAGGGATGATTCACCCGTCAGGGGATGATTCATTTGTTAGGGGATGCTTAGTTCATCGCCAAACTCATCGGTAACTTATTTGACCATCGCCAAACTCGTCGCCAACTTGTTTAGCCAGCGCTGAACTCATCAATGAGTAATTGTTCAGCGCCAAACTCATTAAACCAGCGCCAAACTCCTCGGAGACTAACATGATTTACCCGTCAGAGACTGTCGTCGTTATTCATCAGAGACTAATATTAACTCATCAGAGACTAACATTACTCATCAAAGACTAATATTATTACTCGTGAGAGACTAATATTATTACTTATTAGAGGCTACATTATTAGTCATCGGAGACTAACATCATTAGTCATCGGAGACTAACATTGTCACTCATCAGAGACTAATATTATTTCTCATTAGAGACTAATATCATTAGTCATCAGAGACTAACATTATTACTCATCAGAGATTACATTATTAGTCATCGGAGACTAACATTACTCTGTCAGAGACTAAGTTAAGGCTCGTCTTTGATAATATATGTACCTCATCATGAACAGACCCAACTTAGGGTACAACATAAACCTATCTGTTGTGTGTATTAGTTCTTTACACACACACACATATACACAGAATACTACTACAACTTTTGAAACTTTATTCTTTCTTGAACACTAACATACTCGAATATTATTCTCAAATGTTCATGCATGAAGAACTAAAACAGAGAAGAGTATAAGATTAATAAAGCTCTTACCTCTTTGTTTCAAAAGAAGAAATTGAAAACTTGTCTGCTCTAGGAAAGATGGTCTCTTGAGAGAATAGGCTTGAAATTTATGAAAATGGTTGGTTTAAAGAGAAGTTTTAACAGAGAAGTTTTAGGAAAAAGATTAGGATTTTATTTCAAATGAGATATTTATAATGCTCATGAATTAATTAGAGCAGTAGGTTAAGATTATACCTTGAAATAAAATGATTGGTCAAGTAGGGCGGTAAAACAGCTGCTCATAATAGCCTCTTAAGAGCTGGTAAAAAAATTAAGCAGTTGTTGTCTTACATGCACCTAACCTTAATTAGTTGTTGCAACACAAACAGCTTACTAATCAACATTGCTTACTTATTCATCAAATAGTACCCCTATGTAATCTTTCTATTCCAAACTAATTAACTTGTACGTATTCATCAAATAGTACCCTTACGTAATCTTTCTTTTCCAAACTAATTAGCTTGATCCTATATGAGAGTTAATATTCTCATATTTGTATCCCTTTAAAACATAAATAAAATATATAGTCCCATCAAGATATAAAATATTTATTCAAACAGATAGAGAATTAATCATTTGTACACAAGAAATTATTCATAACTAATTTTATTTCCTAGGTTGTCACACAGTCTATGGACGTTGAATCTCACAAAATACATACACTATTTACAGAGAAAATACACAATGTACAGACAGTTGTAAATTCTTTTGCCACCAACCATTCCTTGCTCAAATTCAAGAAGCTCACAGACAGTGTTGACCAACAATCATCTACATTTGACACATGACTCACAAGCATGGAAACTCTACAACTCTTTATGGTTGACACCCTTCAACAAATCCTTCAAGTCACATCTCAACTCTCAACTTCCACTAATGATGCTGTCAAAAAGGGGGAGAAATCTTCAAAGCCATCATCAGCTATTGTTGTTGAGAAACCTACAAGCTAACCATCAAGGGATGTGACTGCTCCGAAAGCCAAAGACAAGGGCAAGGGTATCCTGATTGAACAAACTAAAAAGAAGACTCCTACTCAATCAGGACCCAAGCTACTTAGAGATGTCATGAAGACAACTCACTTTCCAACACCGGTTGAAGCCCTAATTAATAGGAAAGTGGAGCTTGTTTTTCCTCAGGACAAGAAACTAGTGGAAGCTGATGCACTCTATGCACAACAACTTCAACAGGAGGAGAAAATGGTTGCGGAAAAGGAGAAGGAAGAAGAAAGAAAATAAGAAAAAGAATGTCAAGCCAAAGACCTCCAAGAAACTCAGCCCAAGCAGTCTTAGCCCCCAAAAGGTGTATCAAGGGATAAAAGCAATGAAAATCAAACATCCCCTGATGTTACCAAGCTCGAGTCATCTAAACCAAAAGCTCAAGCACATACTTCTGTAACATATGGACAACCTATATTGACAGAATTTCTAAGGGATGACAGGAACAAGTGCCTGATATTTTTGCACTCCATAAAAAGCATAAATGTCAGGGCAAAGAGCAACAAGGAGAAAGTCACTGTCATTGAAATGAAGAATGGGTCTGAGTTCACAGTCACTCTTGACCGATTTAGGAGGATGGATGTTGAGCAACTGACACTTATCAAGAGAAAAGTGTCAGGTAATAAAGTGCTAAAAAGAGACTTGGGAGGGGTGATTGACAAGCTGAGACAAACCATCAATGACAACAGTAACTTGCACACAGCTATTGTGAGAGCCCAAAAATTTAAAATAGGTTTTGTTTTATGGATAATAAATTCATATGATGATTAATACATATTATGTATGAATGTTTAATTTACATTCAGTATGAATAATGAATTCATATCTTCAATGAAAGTTTCTATGGCAATGTGATGTCCAAAAGACTGTAAATATATTTTTTGAACTTAAATCTTTAAATGATTACCTTTTATCCAAGTACTAACAGGAAATTAGTGTAAATTATCACGTGTGGAAAGCAATACACGGGTGAGCTACAGTGTTTATTTCTGAACCAAGGACTACAGTAAGGTAAGTGATATAATTTATATTATATCAAGGTTGAGTAAATCAACTCCAACAGTACACTAGATTGTTGGCTATGATAGATGACTGACTGACTGACTTTTAGCAGCCGTAACACCGACCTTTCTAACTAATCATTTCATTTTAAAGCTTGTTACTGTCCAGTACAACCAACGGCTAAGAACTACTCTCAAATAATCCAACTGCTCTTGTTGCTTGGCAAGTGATATAAATATATCCTTTGGAATACAACCCTAGCCTCACTTCCATAAATTTCTATACAGCCAACCACCCACATAAAATCCAGGTTCACTTTCAAGAGCAACTGTCTTTCTGAAGAACAACCCAAGCTTTTAACTTCTTCTTCATAGCCAAAGAGGTAAGAACATTATATTAAAGTACTACTCTGTTCCTGTACTATTTTGTTCCGTTATTCATGCCACGTTTTTAAAATACCTTGTTTATTCACCTCCAAAAGTATGATTTTAAGCATGCTTTTAACATCAGGAGTTATTGCCATTTATTCTAAAAAGGCTATCCAAGATGAGAGTAAGAAATGTTGACAACCACCTATTAAACAAAATATTAACTTCCAAATATTTCTTTTTATCAGTAGTTCAAACACCATGTTTATGTCTCTGATAACCAGAGTCCTTGAAGTCTATCAATATCCATAAGAATAAGAATACGATAAGAAATGATGCACTGCTGATAAGATGATGAAAGAATGTCTTTGTATGGTTATCTGTTGATAACACCACCCCTTAAAGTTGAAGAAATCACCACTGTATCGGAGACAAGTCCTAACTTAGTCTCCGTCAGCATGATATTAGTCTTTAACAGTATAAAATAGTCCCTGGGAGATTTCAAGTTAGTCTCCGACAGTATAGAAAAATTAGTCTTCGATGAACAATTTTTCTTAGTCTCCGAGAGACAAATATACTAGTCTCTGATGACTTCTTGGGTTTGACGCTAAACAAATTATCCATTGATGCATTTGGCGCTGACCTATGAGTTTGGCGACAGCCAAGAGACTTTGGCGGTAGTCAAATAGATTACCATCGACTTTGGCACCGACTTATGAGTTTGGCAATGACTTATTGAGTTTATCGCTGAACAAATTATCCACCGATAAGTTTTGTGTTGACCTATAAGTTTGGCGATAGCCAAGAGACTTTGGCGGTGGTCAAATACATTACCGATGAGTTTGGTGATGAACAAATTCATCCCCTGACGGGTGAACCATCCCCTGATGGACGAGGGTTAGTCCCTGATGATCGAGGACCATCCCCTGATGGTCGAGGGTCATCCCCTAACGGGTAAACCATCCCCTGATGGACGAGGGTTAGTCCCTGATGACCGAGGACCATCCCCTAATAGTTGAGGGCCATCCCCTGACGGGTGAATCTTCCCTTGATGACCGAGGACCATCCCTTGATGGTCAAGTCATCCCCTGATGGGTAAATTATCCACTGATGAAAAGTCATCCCCTAACGGGTAATTTATCCACTGATGATAAGTCATCCCCTGACGGGTAAATTATCCACTGATGACAAGTCATCCCATGACGGGTAAATTATCCACTGATGGCTAATCTGTCCCTTGATGGTTATTCCAGTCCCTGATGACCACTTGTATACTATAATGACTATCCACTGATGCACAGTCTATCTTTAAAGTATAAAATACTATTTTCTTCAATTATTTTAAGATGATATTAATTAACTGTTAAACCTCAACAGTTCAGATGTCAAATTAAAACATTAAATTATAAGGGCATCACATATGCACATTCTCATATCTTTATCCAAGGCATAAATTTCTCATGTTATGTCAATGTACATGTTTTACAGAGTCTTTCGCTCACAAATAATTTGAGTTAAATTTAGCTAAGGACCAAGGCAAGTATATACTCACTCTAACTTTTTCATTTAATACATATTATTATTCGTTTGATATACATAAGTATCCAATGTTATGTTATATATTATTCAAGTTCAATATCGTAAAGATAAGTAATGTACGATCTATTGGTACAATGTACGTGAAAAATGTTGTACTAGAATCAAACATTCTTTGGGCGGATTTTAGCTATTCAAATTCGCTAACATGCTAAGGTAAATCTTATATGGATATAAAAAGAATTAATTTTTCTCATCCCATACTTGTAAAGTATATCCGTGTGGGTAACTAAAGGCTAGTGGGATGCATTTGCTACGCACCTCAGGCCTAGGAATGATAGGAAATAGAAATTGAGACATCAGTAACCGAACCATTTGCAGATAAAAGATTTTTGCTTTGACTACGTATGTCACTATGATGAAGTCAAATGGTGGTTAGGTTGGCCAACTGATATACTATTTGATACGAAGTTCCTAAGGGTACGTGCACCAAACGGACATGGTTATAAGGCGCATGTGAAATGATTCTTTATTGTTTTAAGTAAAGGGTCAAATCCCTCGTTATCACTCGGGGACCCTAGAATCTATTTTTCTTCAAGTATTAAGAGGCGATGACATTGTTTTCGTCCAACCTCATAAACACTTAAGCCCAAATCAATTATCCAACTTTTAAAGCTCACCCAATACTTGAATATATACTTGCGAGCATAAATCGCTCATGTTGCTATTATCTAATGTTTTAAAGGATATGGCAAGAAGGTCGAGCCATTTGATAAAGGCAAAGAGAGGATGACATGATGAATGTTTCCTGATCGCTCTCTTATGGATGACATTCAGGGGAAGAGTGAAGCGTGAGACGATTATTGAAATGTTTAGATTGTAAGGCCTGTGAGGGCCGTTCATAGACTTCTATGTTAGAATTATATTTTGGGATGAATGTAATAGAGATTACTATTTATTTCTCTTATTTAATGATATACATGCTTAGATGATGTTACTTTTCTTTTGTCAATTACTGACGGTGCCCGAAGTCCGGATGGGATTTTTGGGGCCACCACAGCTATGGAGAAACCATTGAAATTATTCTACAAAGCTACTGATGGGCAAGAAAAGAAAATAAGGATTAATGAAGTTGATGAGCTTGACCTGGAGGAGGAGATGCATGTTCTAAGCAAAATTGTTTATCATAAAAGTGAACATATCATCAAGTTAGAACCTTGCTTGTAAAGAAGGTGTTGAAAGAGATCAAGGAAACCAGAGCTAATGATGGGAACTCAATAGTTGTAAGGGATATTTCCTCAATAAAAGGATTTAAAGAATATCCATAGATGATTACAAACCCCATGGGCATGGAGTTCAAAATTGCAAAAGGGGAGATTGTCACCTTTTACTAGTAACAACTTGCTGCAACCAACTTGAAAGAGATTGGGTCTCTCCTTGAAGCTTTGGAATCCAACATGAACTTCAACATTATCAACTTTAGAAGGCTACTTCAAAAGGAGCTAGAGCAATTGAAGGCAGAAGGGAAAGACAAAAGACTCAGGATTCCAGATCATAGAAGACAAGGCCTTGGAAGTGACACACAACCAATTGAATTAAGTCATTCAATGCCCTTTGTGTCTACTCAACAAAAGGTGAATCCTAATGTTTAAAGTGTAAATATTGTAATCATTTTGTAAGCTCTTGTAAATAGTTATTTTTTTTACTTGTACAAATACAAAGAGGATAAATGTCAATGCATTTTTATACCAAATTTGTTATTGTTAATAGTTTTGGGTTTTGACATCATCATTACTACATTAGTTAGATTTATGGTTCTCAAACTAATAAACATAAATAGGAGGAGATTGTTAGATATAAATGTTGCTGATGATGATTTGGATGTTAGTAAATTAATGTGCATTTGTAAAAACTCAAGGTATTCTATAAACCTTAGTATACTTACACAAATAAGCATTCATTGATGGACAACTCATT
This sequence comes from Centella asiatica, assembly GCA_014636745.2. Classification (NCBI taxonomy): domain Eukaryota; kingdom Viridiplantae; phylum Streptophyta; class Magnoliopsida; order Apiales; family Apiaceae; genus Centella; species Centella asiatica. The sequence goes on from CM025788.1 coordinate 21,961,739, forward strand.
CTGTTAGTTGATGGCCTTAACTGTACTAGACAAGTCATTAGTGCATATTTAAAAAAGACTTGATAGTGTCAGAGGATGTTTGTTGTTACTTAAAGTTCAAGTATTTCGCACATCAGATGTTCCAGTAAAAGCTAACAAAGCATCAGTGGTTAAAGGAGTCAGTATTTGAAAAGGAATCAGTGGAAAAACCCATCAGGGGAAGCCTAAAATACTGCGTCAGGGGATGACACCGTTGAGGGAACCTATCAGGAGAAGCCTAAACTCGGCATAAGGGGACAACCTGTTAGAGGAACATGTTAGGAGAACCCGTCAAGGTAAGCCTAAACTTGGCATCAGGGGACAACCCGTCAGGGGAAGGCTAAACTAGGTATTAGGGGAATAAACCATGAGGGGAACCCATCAGGGGAAGTTCAAACACTACATTAGAGGATACCATAGATGGAAAAACCCGTCAAGGTAACCATCAAGGGGAATGCTAAACAGTGCATCAGTGAATGTCTTCAGTGGATAAGTGAAGCACTGATCAAGTCAACATCAAGTCTTGTCATCAGGGGAGAGTTATAACCAAGTCCAGTCATCATCAGGACTTACATGCAAATCATTAATACTTGGCTAAGAAGTAAGGGGTAAAACTGAGAAGATATTCCTTGAAATATGGTGGTCCAATAACAACATATACACCAGAAACACATGGAGAATAAGGACAGAAATAGAAGCAACAATAGCTATTTGTCCCATAAGATGGCTTGTAGGGGGGGGGGGGGGGTTGAATATAAACCTCAAAATTCCTTCGAACTTTGTGAGTTTAGTGAATATACTGTATTAAAAGTTGCATAATTGAAAGAATACAATATATAACAAGTGTTTCTAAACTTTTATAAATCAATGAAATAATACAAAAGCTCACTGGTGTGAATGATCAGCTTCTAACAACTCCGATGAAAATAACAGCTACACTCTAGAATATGATTTCTAGCTTTTCTCAAGTTATGAAAACTTGTTTCTCTCTCTCTATAAGTTTATTACATGATTTCTAGCTTCTTTTAAGTTATTAAAACTTGTTTCTCTCTCTCTATAAGTTTATTACAGCTGCAATATGATCTAAGATAATATGTATACTAGTGCTTTTGTGTATCTCAGTGATATCTAGTTATTATTCTTATGTTAGTTTCTCCCTGTCTCTATTTATAAACATAGCTCCCTTGTCCTCCAAGCTTCCACAGCGAGTTTCCTCCAAAAATATCTCTGATATTCTTTGGTAATTGCAACTCTGTCACATAACTTCTTCTTTTTGCATGACATTCCTTGCACGCCAACCTGTTATGTAATATCTCTGGTGTATCAGTACACTAGCTCCCTTATTTTCCTTTTGGAGTTCCCATGATAAGTTATCTCTGTAGTAAATAACTTATCTCTATAAGTTTCCTGGTTTTTTATTGGACCAGCTTCCAAATTTTCCTCCTTCAAGTTTCTATAAGTTATCTCTTCAGTTTTCACATCAGCAGTTATATACGCATGCTAGTGTACAAGTATGACTTATCTCCATATTTTACTTCATTAGTGTTCACACCTATAGTGTATAACTTATCTTCTTGAAACTTCTTTGGTAGCCAATCTCTCCTTATTGGACCACCATCTATATTTTAATTGCACTGCCCTTAAACTTGAGTTAGTGAATTTGTGAACTCAGTCATGTGTCATCCTATACGTCATTTTTAGTCTCTGATTATTTTATCCCTTGATGGACAATCTCTATTCATCAGTGAATATTTATCCCCTGACGAGTTTTTTTGTACATCAGTGGATATTTATCCCCTGACGAGCTATTTTATTCATTAGTGGATATGTATCCCCTGATGCTCGAGCACTTGACTTCAGTGATAGAAATTTTCCCGATGACTTTGGCGATAGTCATTTTGAGTTTGGCGATGTTGTTGATTTGCCCGATAACTTTGGGTATAGTTATTTTGAGTTTGGCATTGTTGTTGATTTTCCTGATGACTTTAGCGATGGGCAAATGACTTTGGCGACGGTTAAAATGACTTTGGCGTTGAGTAATGTTGAGTTCGGCATTAGCCAAATAACTTTGGCGACGATCAAATCTTCTCAAGGCTACTTTAATGCATTGAAGTGTCTTTGCCTTACTCTCCGATGCCTTAGTCTCTGGTAGCTTTAACATTAGTCTCCGATGAGCTTTAACATTAGTCTCCGATGAGCAAAAACATTAGTCTCCGATGAGCAAAAACTAAGTCTCCGATGAGCTAAAACTTAGTCTCCAATGAGCTAAAACTTAGTCTCCGATGAACAAAAACTTAGTCTCCGATAAGAAAAACTTAGTCTCCGATGAGCAAAAACTTAGTTTCCGATGAGCAAAAACTTAGTCTCCGATGAACCAATTTTGATGAACCAATTTTGACTTTTGTTGAACTCTCCAAATGCAATCTTTGTAGTCTCTGATTCGTACCTGCAGTCTCTGATAGAACACTACTATAGGTACTTGTACAATTACAAAATCTAACAATTCTACGTGTTTATACATCATCATCAAATACTATAATTCTTAACAATAGCTAACAACAGTTGTGGTGTTTGTATTCAACCCTCTTCTATAAACACTTTAGCTTATGTTGTTCTAACATATCATAAATAAGAGTATTGAGCTACATTTTGTACTAACAAACAAGCAGCTAGTAGACATCTTTACCAAGGCTCTTGACGAAGCTACCTTTAACAATATGGTGGGAGAACTATATATGGTGAATTATGCAAAGTAAAGAGTTTGTCAAACAAGGTGTTGAAATGATGCAAATGAGCATGTTTTAATATGTTGGTATCTCTAACTTCTCATGTCATTCATTGATAATGAAATATCTGTATGTTTACATGTTTTGTATATAATTATTTTTTTTTTTTAAAAAGGCCAGTGGTTGTGTTTGCAGTTGGACTCGTCAGGTTCTTTTATCCCTGATGACACGACATCAGGGGATAGTTATTCTCCTTTGATAACACATCATCAGGGGATAATTACTAACCCCTAATGATGTGGCATCAGGGAATAATAACTAATTCCTGATGACATGGCATTAAGGTCTTTCGAAAAAACTATTTATATGTGATTTCACATTCAGTGACGACATTCCAAACGTCTAAACTCTCTTTTTAACAACTACTCGAGCTTTCTCTCTCTCTCTTTCATTGAAACCCTAGTTTTCAATCTCCAATAGCTTCAATGGCTCCAAGCACTGCTATACTCATTCGTAGGAATCTAGTGGTTCTACAAACAAATTTTATGGGCTTCTCGTACATTGATGAGGTAAATGCTTGCTTCAAGACGTTGATGCGCTATTTACTCAACTCTGAGTATAGCAAAGTCATCTTCACCGATGACGAGATGTCAGGTGAAGCAATATCACAACTCTGGTCGAGCGATAAGTTTATGCATTCCTCGATCAGGCCAGAAGTTGTCAAGGGGATCTCATTCAAAATTTTTCTACAAAGGGTAAAATAACTCCCTTCAGAATTAATTCTGCTCTTGGTTTGCCTTCTCAAGACTTTGTGGAAATGCCAACTGATGCTGAACTACTGGACTTCTTGAGAGAACTAAGTTACAACTCTCCAAACAATGTGGCGTTGAAGTTAAAAGATCTCAAGAGGGTCAACATGAAAAGGGAGATCTCTTATCTCTTTAATATAATCACCAAGTTGTTCTTAGGTAAGTCCTCTAACTTTGAGGTGATTACATCTTTAACTTTAAAAATTGCCTTTGCCATTATTAAAAATGAAAAAATAGATATAGGAATATTAATTTTTGTTGAACTGGTTAATAAAATGGGTAACTATACTTCTAGGAAATTAGAAGTGTATGATGTCAGATTTTTATCCATGTTCATCAAAGATCAACTACCTAATATTTCTTTTGAGAATGACATAACAATACAGAGTTGTACACAAACAAAGAAGTTATTTATAGAGATAATAAAGAAAGGTTATATGTCAGAGTCATTTTTGCTACCACCCCATATGGCATAAGTAATAACTGCAACCCCTTCTCTCTCTCAACCTACTATTCTTTTATTTCAACTACTATGGCTAAGATCACTACCACTTCTCAGCCTGCCCAAGTAGTATTACCATTCTCTGAACAACAACTCTCTATAGATCAACCCTTTGTCTCCCAAAAGACTAAGGGCATTAAAAGAAAATCCTCAGAAGTAACCACATCTACTTGGGGGGGGGGGGGGGGGGGGGCAAGGGGAGAGAGTGATTCCACTCAAAAGCCAAGAGAGATGAACCCAAAACCAAACCAGGTAGTATCCTCCCAATAGGATATTGACCTTAATAAGGAATCAAACACATCTCTAGCTATTTCCACTCAAAAGAACTCAGTTATTGAACAAAGTCCCCAAATAGGGACATAGTTGAGTGAGGTACATACATTGGCCACAGGCCTTGATGAAAGTCTCATCAGGGTATCTGAAGCCACTTACAGATATTAGACATAGTGAGTGCACACACAACTTCTTTTGATGGATCACCTCCTCACTTTGTAATCTAGCCAACACTCCCCTCTACAGCTCTCCCTTCTTTTTCTTTACCTTAAATTTCTTCAGATCTCATGACACACACTCTAAGTGTCATAACATCAGATCTTCCACTTTCTCAATTCGTGGAGGAGCTAATTCGAGTTGATCCATTGATTGAGAATCATGAATTATTAATGATTGATTCTTTCCTAATTGATTCAATCACTGATGATCAATCAGGGGATATAGGTACTAAAGCATATACCTCTATAATAAGTACGTATACTACCTCTATTGTACATACTCAAAAAACATCCTCTCCTTCTCAACTCTCTTATGTGGACACACTCCTTGTAAATGCTTTACTAACCCTATCCACAGTTGATGAGACCCAAGCTAATAGGAGCCCTATTAGGACAATTTTGAGTAAGGTTGAGAAAACATATAGTGAAGAGAGGCAAGGTCAACCCTCTGAGAGGAACTTGGCAAAAGGAGAGACAAATAGTACTTCCTTAGAAGGCAATAAAAAAGGAGAGGTACAGACTAATGGCTTAGAAAACACAGAAAAAGGAGAGCCAGAGGGAGATAAGGATGAGATCCTTGTAAATAAAGAACATAGAAAAAATTTAGTTGACATACATACACTAGGTTCTTCAAGTAGTGATAAAGATAACACTCCAATGAGTGATTTTTTACAACTCATGGGAGTTGATTTGTACTACTAACCAAATGAGATGTCACATATAATAAAAGTTCTCAAATAGGAGCTCTCACATGCCACAAATCCTATCCTAGTCAAGATTTTAAAACCACAGATCATGCTAGGTCAGTCTATGGACGTTGAGTCTTATAAGCTCCAAACCCTATTTGAAGAGAAGATTCAGAATGTACAAAATGTAGTAGATTCTTTTGCCACTAGCCACTCCTTGCTCAAGTTCAAGAAGCTCACAGATAATGTTGACCAACAATTACCTATATTCAACACCCGACTAACAAGGATGGAATCTCTACAACTCTCTATTGCTAACAACCTTCAACAAATTCTTCAAGTCATTTCCCCACTCTCAACTTCCACTGATGATGCTGCCAAAAAGGGGGGGAAACCTTTAAACACTTCATCAAGGGTTGTTATGGAGAAGCCCACAGTTCAACCATCAGGCGATATGACTATTCCTTCTGCACAACAAGCTCCAAAGCCAAAGACAATGACAAGGGTATCCTGATTGAAGAGCCTAAGAAGAAAAATCTTACTTAATCAGGACCCAAGCTACTCAGAGATGCCATTAAGATAAGCCATTTTCCAACACCTGTTGAAACCCTAATTAATGGGAAAATGGAGCTTATATTTCCTTAGGACAAGAAATTGGTAGAAGCTGATGCACTCTATGCACAACAACTTCATTAGGAGGAGAAAATGGTTGCAGAGAAGGATAAGGAAGAAGAGAAGAAGAAGAAAAGAAGTGTCAGGCCAAGAGCCTCTAGGAAAACTCAGCCCAAACAATCTCAGCCCCCAAAAGGTGCATCAGAGCATAAAAACAAAGAAAACTTCAACATCTCCTGATGTTACCAAACCCGAGTTATCTAAATCAAAAGCTCAAGCTCCTACTCTTGTAACACATGGACCACCTATATTGGCTGAAACTTTGAGGGATGACAAAGAAAAGAGCCTGACATTTATGCATTCCATAAAAAGCATAAATGTTAGGATAAAAAGCAACAAAGAAAAACTAATTGTCATTTAGATGAAAAGTAGGTCTAAGTTCATAGTCACCCTTGACTAGTTCAGGATGATGGATGCTGAACAACTTACAATAGCCAGGAAAGCAGTGTCAGATATATACTTCAGAGCTAAATAGAGACTTGAGGGGGTGATTGAAAAGCTGAGAAGAGCCATCAACGACAATAGGAACTTGTCCACAACTATGGAGAAACCCTTGAAATTATTCTACAAAACTGTTGATAGGCAAGAGAAGTATATAAGGACCAATGACGTTGATGAGCTTGACCTGGAGGAGGCAATGCATGTTCTAAGCCAAATTGCTTATCACAAAAATGAACATGTCATTAAGTTCAGAACCATACTTGTAAAGAAGGTGTTGAAGAAACCAGAGCTAATGATGGGAACTCAACAGTTGTAAAGGAAGTTCCCCCAGTAAAAGGGTTTAAAAAATATCCAAAGATAATCACAAACCCCATGGGCGTTGAATTGAAAAATTTCAAAGGGGAGATTGTCACCTTTTATTGGTCACAATTAGTTATAGCCAACTTACAATGGATTGGATCAGTCCTTCAAGCCTTGTAAAACAACAAGAATGTCAACATTGTAAATTTTAGAAGATTGCTTCAGAAAGAGCTAAAGACATTGAAGGCAAGAGGTGAAGACAAAAGACTCAAGATTGCAAATCAAAATCCTGATTAGAGAAGATAAGGCCTTGGAAGTGACTCTGAACCGATTGAATCAAGATATTCATTGCCCTTTGTTTCTGCTTAACAAAAGGTGGATCCTAAAGTCTAAGTGTAAACACATGTATTGAATTTGTAAACTCTTATATATAGCTATTCTTTCAATTTGTACAAATACAAATAGATCGATGCAATTGTATTTCTCATTCTTTATCTTGTATAGTTTTGGTTTTGACATCATCATCAGTGTATCAATTAGATTTATGGTTATCAAATTGATAATCATAAATAAGGGGAGATTGTTTGGTATAAAAGTTGTTGATGATGATTTAGATGTAATTTAATAATTGTGTATTTGTATATACTCAAGGTATTCTATAAGTCTTAGTATATTTGAACAAATAAACATTCAATAATGAACAACTTAGATTGTCAGGGGATGACCTTAACTGCACTGGGCAAGTCATAAGTGTCATGGGATGTCTGTTGCACTTAATGTTCAAGTATTCTACACATAAGGCATTCTAGTAAAAGCCAACAAAGCATTAGTGGATAAAGTGTTGGGTTTCGTAGGATCAAACGCAGCGGAAAAATACGATTTAAAATAAAACAAAACGAAACCCAAACCCGAGGATCTATGCAAAACAATTTAATACAGATAGTTTAAGATTTTACCGATTAATTGTGCAAATCTGAAGCTTTGGTGAAGGTGTTGATCGTCTCCAAAGCTTTAACGCAATCCAACGGAACTACGTCTCTACGGTATCCACACGAACACCCACGAACCGTCTCACGATTCGAATGAGAAGAGTTACAGTACTAGCTGTACGATCTATATCTCTCTTTTCTCTCTATATCTCTGAACTCTAGTTTCTCTCTTATGAGCAACTAGGGTTCTTAGAATACGTGAAAACGTTCACTACAAAAAAAATGGCCTTCAGTGACGATCGATTTTTGGTCACTAAAAGGCCTTTAGTGACGAAATATAGTCACTAAAGGCCTTTAGTGACCAGAAAATTGGTCGTCACCTGCTCGTCACTGAAGCTCAGTCACTAAAGCCTTTGGTGACCATGATTTTGTACGCGGTCACTAAGTTCCTACAGGGAAAGTGGTCATTAAAAGTAAAAAAAAAAAAATACAATGGGTCAAATGTCAAGTGGGTCAGATCTGGGTTGGATCAACCTATCTTCTTCCTTGCAGCACGTCGCCGGCGCCGGCGCCGTTTCTGGCCGGCCGCGGCATGCCAAGCTTGATACACGCACCCACACATAACAAAACGAGGTAGAGGCACCACCGAGACAATCACCATAGGCGATTACCTTGTTTCCCTTCACGTCGTCGCCTGAAAACCACTGAAATGGAAGATACCAGTTCATCGCCGGCAGTCGCCATTAACGCCGGAAACCTCCATTAAAGCCCGACCTCCGAAACTTCTCAAACTCAACCATTTTTGACGAATCAAGTATGGAAATGAATCGTGAGACTTCCAGGAACTTATTCATTGAATCAATTTCACGTTTTAACAACAAAATCGCAAGAAAAATCAAGAAGAAGAATTCAGTTTTCAAACTATCGGGTTTTACAAGGAAACGAGCTATGCTTTGCCATTTTTGAAATTGATTGAGGGTAAATGAAGGTTATAAGTTCAGAAACGATTTCATATAATCAATTTGGAGAAAAAACACGTAATCCGGCCGGAATTCGCATCTGAAAATCTCGGGTATTATGTTCAAACGTAATTATTTCTTGATTTTTTATTTTTTTTTATTAAACTTTAAAAATCAATAACTCTCAAACCATAAATGCTATAAATATGTGCTATATATGAAAATGATACTGAAAATTATGATCTACACAATGTTATAAACAAAAATGATAATAAATGTAAAAATAAAAGAGAAGTATGTATACCTCTTTAAATCTTTAATAGAAAAAAATAGTAAAAAAAAATATAAAGTAAAAATAATATAAATTAAAAAAATAGTAAAAAAATATATAGTAAAAAAAGTAAATGATAATATAAAGTATAAATATAAAGTTAAAACATAAATGATAATAAATTGCTTAATATGGAGAGCTATAGTAAAAAAAAAAAAAAATAGTACCTTTTTTTTATAAAGATGTTATCACTAATATTACACAACAAAAAAATAATATATCATAAAGTTATATGTTATTATAAAGTAAACAAAATTGCTATACATTATTATATCATAAAATTATATAGAGTGAAAATGTAATTTTTCACCAAAAAATTTAGTGACCAACATCTCTAGTCACTAAAGAAAAATTTATTGACGATACAAAGATGTTGTCACCAAATTCGGTCACTAAAGGAAATTTATTGACCACTTTCTTGTTTTGGTCACTAAATTTGTTTGTTCACTAACATTTGGTGACCAAAAAAAAATTCGGTCAGTAAAGGCTACTTTTGGTGACCAGAATTTTGTTCGTCACTAAAATTTTCGTCACTAAAGCCCATTTTTTTTTGTAGTGGTTGGTTTTAGAGAAAAGCTGATATATCATATATATAGTCTTTCATAGAATAAATCTAAAACCTAATCTAATTAGGAGACTTGAAATCCGAATTTTATATTTATTAGATATATATATATATATATATATATATATATATATATTTAATCAAGTCTCACTTAATTAATATATATATGCACAAAAAAATATATATTCGTATTTCCTTCCAAAGGACTCTATTTCATACAGATTACATATATTAATATATATGTATATAATTTAAAGCCATGATTTAATTAAATCAATCTTGTTGATATATTAAAATCATTGACATTTAAATTATATCTCCTTGACGAATGTTCTTTGTGTGTGACCCTGTAGGTTATTATTACGTTGGCAACAATTTTAAATCATATTATAAAATTATAAACAGTGAGCGGCATCTAGTAATACATCACTATTATCCAAGTAATAACAAAGTCATAGATTCGACGTTACCTTTCATGACCAATGTTTCAATGTAACTTAATCCTTTTAACCATGATATCTAAGATTAAATTTAAGGCATGGATGTGTCATCCTCTTCATAATTTAATCTTAGTTTTCTTGATCAATGAGTAAACTATATGAAACAAATCTCTATTTGAGCATGGCCATGCATTTCATAGTTTCACTCAATCAAGAGGCCTATAGATATCACCCCTAATTTATAGGAGGGTTAAATTTCATCTACATCATTCCCAATTCTCACATAACTCATTATGCATCCAATAATTACCTTTATCGTCCACCCGGTTAAAGGTGACTTTTGATAATGTCAAAACGCATAACTCCTTATGTAGAAATGTCATGACTTCAGGTCGAAGGACCATTACATCATTGTCACTATGAGAATTACTTATGACACATAGCATAACGCTCTATGTAGAATTCTCATGGTGGGTCTGTCCAGTACTATGTTCTCTAACATGTATCTATGTATCAACTTAATATATCTCGTATATATTTATGACCAATGAGATATGGCCATCAGTTAATCACATACTAGTCTCAATGTATTATTGTTGTCCCGCTGACAATGATACTCGACTAGGGACATTTAAGAATAATGATACATTACATACTTATATGATCTCATATTCAAGTCACATACTTGAATCCATATAATTAGTATCATTCTTCTAAGGACATTTATTATGTTAACATTTATATAACACAGTCAATAAAACATAATAAAAGAAATTATCATCTAACCAAAAACATATCATAAATATAGTGTCACAATCATTACATAATTGGCCACTAGGGCATACACTCTAACATAAAGGTGTTAGTATTTGTAAAGGTATTAGTGGAAAAACTCGTCAGGGGAAGCCTAAAATCCTATATCAGGGGATGACATCCAAAGACCAACCCGACAAGTGAACCATCAGAGGAAGCCTAAACTAAACATTAAAGGATGACATCGAAGGATCAACCCATCAAGGGAACCATCAATGGAACCATCAAGGGAAGTCTAAATACTGAATCAGGGGATAGCATGGGTGGAAAAACCCGTCAGGAAAACCATCAAGGGGAATGCTAAACATTACATCAGTGGATATAGATAGGTCTTAACATCAAAGGATTAAGAAACACTTATCTAACTCTACGTCAAGAATTAGCATCAGTAGATAGTGAAACACTGATCCTCCATCAAGACTTGTCATCAGGGGATCCAGAAGCACTGATCAAGTCAACATCAGGGCTTGTCATCAGGGGATAGTTATGACCTAGTCCATTTGTCATGAGGACTTACATGCAAATTACTGAAACTTTGCTAAGAAGTAAGGACTATAACTGGGAAGATATTCCTTGAAATATGGTGGTCCAATAACAACTTTTACATCAGAAACACATGGAGAACAGAGACAGAAAAAGAAGCAATAATAGCCTATAGCGGTGTGACACGTGTATCTCCGAAAAGACAATGATGAGACATACTGCAGCTACGTTGAAAAAGAAACATGTTTTGTATATGGGTTCTATATTTGTTCTCCTATATATGGAATAGTTGTTACAAGAAACTATAAGAAAGTTCAGTGAGAAAAACACGAGAAACAAAAAATCTCAATCAACATTGATACACTAGAGAAGTCTTATAATAGTTTTTGAGAGAAATATTCAGAGAGAAAAACGTAATTAGTGTGTGAAACAAAAAGCTGTAAACTTTTACAGAATTATAGTTGTTTAATAACTTTGCAATTATACAGATTCCCAGAAACAACAAGTTATACTACAACTATTTTAACTTGAATCTGTGTGTATTCATATTAAATATTTTTAATGTATTTCTGGATATTATAACTATTTCAATTTGTGCTAATTAAAATTTTAAAAACGAAAAAGTTTTAGAGTGTTTGTATTCAAATAAGACTTTAACTTATATTAATATAAGTTCATTAGTATATAACTTTATGAATAATTGTTAAAAAATTAAATAATAAATCGTATGGAAACACATTGTAACTGACAGATGATTTCATATGAATATGTATATAAATTACTATACTATACCGAGTTGTATATATCTATATAATTTAATTCTAATGGGAATAGTAATAAATTCTGGAAACGTTATTAGCTCCATATAAATTTAAATAATTTTAATATTCAGTTAATTCGCATAATTGGTAATGTGAACATTATAAATTATTTAATGCATAATATGTAAGACCTGTATAAATATTCGCATGGAAATATCTGATATATATGTGGGTGCGCGCACACTTATAGTTACTCTTACCTAATATTGGACCTCTAAATTAGGTATCTTAATTAGCAGATCACATATTTTAGGGCTAACAACTAATGTACTGCAATCATATGGAGAAAATGTGTTCTTGAAGGCAGCCTAATCCTGCATTTAGCTAGTTTATATATAGAAGATGTCCCGAGTTCACACACACACATATATCTAAATTGATACTCCGTATGATATATATCTCTAAATTGATATGTACCTATCAATGTAATGTCTAACTTATAAAGAAAGAACTAGCCAGTAAATCTATGAGGGAGAGAATATTTTACTCCCTTCCATTAAATTTGAAGCTCCCTGTCAAAAGCTGATCATCAACAAACCTATATAAATGTCATCAAATTGAACACCCATCTTGCAAATATTTTTGCTGGCTGGTCTTTTTTGTTTAATTCATCTCCCACCTACATTTTTAAATCCCACCCCTAATTGATCACCAGCAAAAATGTCAACTCCCACAGCATCCATAGTTCTCCTCTCTTGCTTCCTTCTCATCACCTGCGCCACCGCGGCGTCCTTCAACATCACCTTGATGCTACAAAAATACCAAGGTTATGATACCTTCAACAATCTTCTCACACAAACAGAACTTGCCAAGGACATCAACACCCGCAAAACAATCACCGTCCTGGCCATTCAGGACAGTGACATTGGCGGGCTTTCAGGGAAGCCCGCCGATGTCCAAAAGGCAATCTTGAGTAGCCATGTCATATTGGACTACTATGACTTAGAGAAGCTTAAAGGGCTAAAAAAGGGGACCACACTAACAACTTTGTTTCAAACCAGTGGTCTTGCTGAGAATAAACAAGGGTTCTTGAATGTGAGCTCTTTGCCTAATGGAAATGTGGCTTTTGGCTCCGCCATGCAGGGTGGTGTCGACGTGATATTGAAGGAGGCCGTGGCGGCTCAACCTTACAATATCTCTGTCCTTCGCGTCTCTGGTCCTATTGTTGCTCCCGGCTTGGATCCATCCACGGTTGGTGCACAAGCTGGCGCGCCGAAGCAACCTGTGGCACTTCCACCGGGCCCACTTAGCAAGAAGAAACCTGCCGATGGACCAGCCTCCGAAGAAGGTGAGGCACCTGCAGATGCTCCTGCAGAAGATGAAGTTGCTGATGCTCCTTCTCCTGATGCTGAATCACCGGCTGATGCTCCCGCAGATGCACCAGCCGATGCACCTGATGCCGATGCACCATCGGCCGATGATGTTGCTGACGACAAAGAAGCTCCTGCCAAGTCATCTCAAGGGAAGAAGTTTCTCTCTGGAGCTTGCCTTTCAGTAGTGTTGGTGGTGTCGTACCTTGCAGCCCTATGAGTTGTATAGGTTGATGTTATTATATATATGAAATCTTTTAAACATAAAAAATGAGGGAGGCTATATATACTTGAAGGAAAATGAACGATACGGAAGAAAACTAGGAAATGATCAGATCTCATTTCAGTATATGTATGTAAATCATCAAATTAAAGCAAGTCGATAGAATGGACAAATACCAAATCCATCATTTGTGTACCAGTTCTAAATATGGTATTCCTCTTCAATTAAAATTCTAATGTTGTGAATTCCTTAAAATCAATACCATCGCAAAATAAAAGATTTCTAAAACAAATCCTATATCGATTCGAGACCGAGATCACGCAACACCATCGAAAACACTCTCACCTCAAGCTCTCTCGCTTTCTCGTCCTCAGTCGCCATCGTTGTCTCTTTTCTCACCTCCGGTACTCTTCTCATCCCTCTTCGTCGCTACCATAGTCATCCACAACGATCGCCGCAAAATTCCACCATCTGGTATCAAGTATCCTTAGTCCTCCATCTAATCATCTGTTATTCCTTTTTGTTTATACCGATCAGTATGGTGAATTATTTTCTATTCAAGATTCGATGAATAAAGGAAATTGAAAAGGTAGAATTGGGGTAGCTGTGAAGAATCATGACTAGTGTCTACTATGTGTTTGTTCTTTTGTGTCGTTCATGTAGATTACTATGGGCAATTATATATTTTGTTTAGAATACATTGTTTTGACTTTTGTTCAGAATGTATCACTAATTTGTAGCTTTAGTTGATCAGCATAAAGGTTATAACCTTTTCCTTTTTTTTGTTTCACTTGCGTTGGTGATACAGGTCACTGTTGCATATAACAAAGATCCTAGTCCAGTGAAATTGAACTTGGGAGTTGGTCCTTATCGAACATAGGTGAGTATTTTCAATATCAATATCTATAGCTTGTTTCATTATTGAGCAATCAAGGTGCCATTCAGTAGCTGAAAATGTGAATTTTTTGTTTATGTTTGGTGACATCCAAAAATGATTTAAATTTTTAGAGTCTATAACGCTGGCTGGCACTAGCAGAGGGAGTTTGCTTCTAAATGATTCATATGTTTACTATCTACAACTTTAATCTGGTGCACAGTAGCTTACAATTGGAAAGAATGGATTTATTTTGTGGTTGAGGTACAAAAAATGTGTACAATGTGTAAGAATGAGTATACTTTGCCTTGGGCTCATTGTTTCTGATAAAGAAAAACTTCAATGTCTACAATATGCATTTACCACTGAATTATACATCTTTTCTGTTACTTGTTTGATGCCTTCATCTTTTTAGCCCACAATATGATAGAACAGAGCTCAGATACAGAAATCTTGATAAAAAAAACTTACAGCTAAACTTACAGACTTGTATAGATACATTAGCAACTAAATGCGTCATCAAACTTCCTTGATACATTTAAATTTTTTCCCACTGTTTACTGGATGGCTGGCTGGTATTTTACATCTGTTGAGTTCTTTCAGTGATTGTCATCTAACAATTTTTGATTTAAATGTTACCTTTTGTTTTGGCGGACCTCTTGATTTGTACTATTCAATAATCAAAAGCATATCATTCATTCAATTGTATCAGCATCATGAGCAGCGGTATTAAATGTCTGGCTGTTATGAAATGGAAACATGCCACTGATGGCTAAACTTTTATGTGGTAAATTGGGCATATATATTCTTTTCTGTGCCTCGAAAGGGCATTAGCTCCCCAGTAAATTCATTTTAACTATAATCTTTTTTATTGTGAATATGCATAAATCGAATGAAACTGTTATGAAATAAAAACCCCTTTCTTAGAACCTACAAAACTTTTTGAGCATAGTATCTATGAAAATTGAATTTTAATTTGACTCGAAACTCACATCAAAAGTTCAGACTTTGAACTTAGTTCATCTCAAAGTACCAGCATAGGATTTTTTATTGTTTATTTTGATTTAAATGTTACCTTTTGTATTGGTAGATTCATTGAGCATTTTGTTTTCAAGAGGAAGATGGAAGATAGTTCATCGAATTCCGTGTATGCTATCACCGGTGAAAATGATGAAAAGGGAAATATTCTTATATACACGGGGAAATATTATCTAGTGGATGCAGGGTATGCAAATGCCCATGATTTTTTGACTCCATACAGAGGTACTCGTTATCATCTCAATGATTGATCATCTCGTGGTAACATTCCACAAACATATAAGGAGTTATTTATTCTTCGTCATTCAACTGCGAGGAATGCAATAGAAAGTGCATTTGGATTGTGGAAAAAACGATAGGTCATTCTTTGATCCGCTCCGTTCTTTGATATGAAGACTCAAATTAATATTATTAATGCATGTGCCATCCTTCAAAATCATTTATGAGATGAACAACCAGTTGATCCTTTCTTAGATGAAGTGTTAGTGCAGAAAATTATAGACAACGAAACGTAAGTATAAAAATAGCAATTTAAATTTTTTTTTCAATTTCAAAAATCACCTTATACAATATTATTAATTGAGAAATGATTAAAATCATACCGTTGTAAATTCGACGACGTTGATGTAGAATCTTTACACACGAATTAATACCGCAATCTTTATCTTTCACGCTCCAATCGATCACCTTGATCCGTCTTGCAATTTATTCCACGTTCTTCCAACGTTTACTACTCAAGTGTGTAGTACTTTAAAGGTAATCTATCAGAGAATTTTGATTATGAAGATCATTGGATTTTCTCACAATATTTTGGTGACAAATATTATGGAGGCTACCAAGGGTTTAATCTATTATAAGTCTCCTTATAAAGACAACCCCTAAACTAATTCCTAAACCATTTAGGAATTGGTTATTTATTAAATAATAATAAAACTCCATTATCTAATTCCTAAATTATTTAGAAATTGGATTCTTTATTATTAAATAATAACACCACTTTTTAATCTAATTCCTAGACTACCTAGGAATTAGATTATTTATTAAATAATAATAATATAAGAATAATTCTTATTTATTAATAATTAGTATTTCTAGAATACTAAATTATAAATATTAAGCTATTTAATTTATTCCACCATGGTATAAATTAAATTATTTAATTATTATTATTTCTCAATATCTTCATAATTTATTATTTTCCTTTTATGGTGTGACCCTTTAGGTTCAATATTAAGCCGGTTGTAGAAATAAATTAAATTAGAACTATTCTAATTTTATTTATACGAATTAAACACTTTAATTCATTTAATGTAATTAATTATATTAATTATACTTATTCTACATCATGAGTGATACCTCTCAGCATATCATGACTATCCGGATAATAT
>CM025788.1:21978567-21994546 GCA_014636745.2 Centella asiatica
AGTGAATAGTTACCGTACAATTCAATCCTTCTACCACACAATGTCCCGATTAAATATAAGACATGGAATTACTGTCAAGTCTTATTTTATTTAATCATATGCATTCCGATTCATAGATGCATAACTCAATATAATGTCAATGAAAAACACATTCTAATTATCATTCCACTCTGGCCAGAGATTCCCGAGTTGTCACTAATGGAATCGTATAGGACATTCTCTCCCTTTACTGGAAGCGGTAGATCCTTTGTTGATCATTCACTTATCTCCATATACACTTTATTATACCCGAACATACACTTATATACACTGCTTGAGTTAAGATATATCACAAACTATAATTTAGTGTACACAAGATAACCGCAGCGATCTCAAGTCTAATGATCACTTGTACAACTATCACTAGATGAACTCCTATTGACAAGCAGGTAAAACTCCATTAGGTGTTCATTTAAGCGAGTCACGATCAGTGAACTTATTCTCTAATAAGCACCTACATACTTGCTTTAATGTCATCACACAAATGATTATGAGATCAATCATCCTCTTGTTAAGAACAAGCACAGTATGTACTAATCTTTCCGGATTCACTAACACCCTTATTAGTGATCCTATGATTAGGAACATTTTTAGTTTCGAGTTAACATATTTTAGATCTCATTAGCATGATCTCATCATGATCCTAAAATATAACTCTAAACTATGGGTTAATATATTTAACAATTTAAACATATAAATAAACGCATTTGAATAAAAAATTCTTTTATTAATAAATGAATAAGATTACAAAATAAATATTTCATCACGTCTAACGTAATTGACTTAAGGGCATATTACTTTCATGAAGTGGATGCGGAATTATGTTTGCAAGAACCCGTAGTTCAAGATGAATTTGATGATGAAGAAAATGAAAAAGATAATGCTACACTTGTCACAAACAATAGAATTTTAATCCAGTAATGAGTGGACTCACATGAGAGATGCAGTTGCTGAAGCAATGTTTGTAGATTATCAAAATAGAAGGGGTCATAAAAAATGTAATTTAATTTTTAAAATTCTATTTGTAAGAATCTTTATCAATCGATGAGTCCTTTTCCATGCTATGCTCTTGAGTATAGTTGCAACATTATTTATTATAAAAATTATTGTTTTAATAATTTGTATGAGATTTCAAACCTGAGCAAATATTTCATTATGAGATTTAAAGTACAAATATTTTAAATAAAATAATTGCATTTTAAATTACTAATTTTAAAAATAAAAAATAATTTGACGAAATTCAATTTAATATGAAAACTTTGTTATCTAAACACTGGATTTGGTATTCTAATGGAATACGATGAAAAACTCAGTCAAGTATCTAAACATTTGAATTATAATGATTTAGTATTATAATTCATTGAATTATAATACTATTATTTTTGAATTTCAATTGAATTCTAAAACGAAGTATCCAAACGCTAACTTCATTTAGAATTGATGATATACACTAGAGATTCTGAATTTTCAAGGAAAGGAACGAATTTGGAATGCCACTATATGTAAACTTGAACATCACCACCAGATCTCAAGAATACAATCGCAAAACGAAAAAAACTGACTGCTAATACAAACAGCCCTAAAAAAAAAACAACTTGAACAAGTCCAAAGTTGAATGTTGTGTTGAACTGATAATCAACCGACCAAAATTAACGAAAAATGCAACTGCTTGAATAACTTGAAGAAGAAATTCTGAACTTCTCCAGAGGAAAACTGGAATAAGCATACTGTAGCATACCAAAACACATAATGATGGGTTTGGTTTGATGGAATATAATGACATGAGAATGAAATGAATTTTACATTATTTGATAGATAATTTATGTATATGGTTATTCCTTCCCACAAGATTATGTATCAGTATTCGAAAGTTTGTTTATTCCATTACAACCAAAATTTTACACAATATCTACCAATTTTGTATTCATATACTCTTTTCATAATTTTGTAATCATCGTCTTCCACCGTCATATTTTCAACATGTCCCTTGCAATTGTTGGAGTCATTCTTCCACCTCAATTTCAACTATCTGTTCAACGTCTTCCACATAAACCCCGTCTTCACAGCATTCAGGTTACTCTTCTTTTCCCCTCATAAACCCCGTCTTCCACATAAAGACTTCATCACTACAGTTTAACTTCACCTATTCGTTAATGTCTTCCATATATCCTGTATGAATAAATATCTTGGCTTCATTTATGCTTTTCGCTTATCCTTTCTATTATGTCATACACAAAAAGTTCCCCCATAATGAAACCATGGTATCCATATTTTCATTTTATTCTTTAAAATGAATAGTGTTGAATAAATTAATTTCAAATAAGTAAAAATAGTGCAAAAGTAAAAGGGTTGAAAATGAAATGGCTGCAACATAAAATAGATATCTGAAGAATAATTTGGAGAACTTGGAAGATCAAATTTCCTGTAAATGGTAATATTGTAAAAGGACTGGAATTGAATTAGACTGCAATGTTGTCGTTCAATTCATTTAAGTCCCAAAATTGGGATATGGTGAACTAATGGTAAATAAAATATTTTGACCAACATAGCTCATGTTTCAAACATCACTTGCGTTTATATAGACTAGTGTGTTTTGAGTATTCACTTTCTACAGAGTGGCAACTGCTGGGCACACTTTGCGCTTTGCAAATAAGCATAGTCGTTAGAAACCCTCACCAGTAATTCGAATTCACACAATATAAACAGCTCAAGTTTAAGATGATCTAGGGACTAAGAAACTAAACTACTGCCTTTGTTCTAGAACCAACGCAACTGTACCTTATACATGTTTAAGCTTTCTCCCATTTTCTACCAAGTCAAGTGTCCTTTCCTAACCATTTCCCAACACAGTACGCTTCAAACCAATAACTGTTTCCATCGTACAATTTTATGTCTGTAGGTTAATCTTCTATACTCCCATGCAAACAAATCAAAATACATACAATATTTGCTCTGTTTATTCTTATAGATATAGCACCCTTGAAAACGGTTTTTCTTATCTTTCTCATTTCTTCTGCAGAAATCGAACAAACTCACAATCTTCTGTGCGCCCTTATGAAGTTTGTCGTGTTCAATGAAATTGCAGCAGAGCATGCGTACACCCCAGCTAAGCAAAGGCTTGATGAAACCAATAGAAGAGCCTTCCACTGTCTTCCACTCACTAGAATTGCTACTGTAGTTGACACGAGAGCAACAACAGAAAGGGCATTTTTCCAGGCTTCAAAAGCTTTAACAACTCTACTGCATTCCTTGCAATGAATCACATGGCGGAAGTATCTGTTGGCAAGATTTGGAGCATGCATCGAACCAATCCCACCCTTTGCAGGTAAAGAAGCTGAAAGGTTTGCAACCAAACCGGCCGGTGCATGTTCTACTACAGCAGGATTGGTTGGAAGCGAAATTGTGCTATGTCCAAAGTGGTAAGGCATACCATGCCCAACTTTGTCCATCCACTTCCTGTATTCAGCTACCCATGTGTCGGAAGACTTCAAATTTATATACAGTTCTTTTGTTGGAACTTTGTCTTTCATTAAAATTTCATTCTGGGAAGATAGGAACCCCATATCTTGCTCAAAGACCTTACTGGCATTCTGGTGAAAGTACCACTCAGGGAAAAGTTTTGCTAGTGGGGATCGTTTTGTGCTTCCAAATCTCACAATAAGCATTGATTTCCCCTGTCCAGATGGTCTACAAAGGAATAGTCCAGAAAAATAGTTTTTCTCCCCAGTTTTCGGGTCAACAATTTCTCTATTATTCTGGAGGTTACATGGTGCTTCAAAGCGTAAGAAGTTTGGCATGGACTGATCCTGTTCTCTACCCCACCAGCCTGCAAAACCTCGATCTGTCCGCTCAGTTACATTGAAAAGGAGTGCCTGTGCATCTTCTCTCTTTGCACTCCAATCTGTTCTATCATGTGATATAGGGACATGGGCAGGATCCATGAGGTTTTCAAGAAGGATGGAGTGATCATACGGAAGTTCATGTGTGGTTGAGAAGTCTTGAAAACCTGGTCTGGCAAAGTTTTCAAACCAAGGAATCTTTTTAGGATTTGGTGGTGTCTTGTGAGACATCCATACCCAAACAACTCCTTGGGAGTCCCTCACATCATATGTTTTAACACAAGCTGATCGAGGAATCTTTGCATCTGCTGGAAGCTGCAGTAAACAAATTTGAGGAATTAAATAACTTCAACCAATTATATTAAAGATTAAACATGTAAACCATGAAGACAGACCTGAGGTATTTTAACACATCTACCCTTGCCTTCAAATTGCCAGCCATGGTATAAACATTCCAGCTTTCCGTCAACCAACTGGCCTTCAGAGAGTTTTGCCAACCTGTTTTATTTCCAAGTGATCAACGTCCCAGGAATAAACGGGGTGGTATCATAAACACCGATGATCAGTTTATAATGAATACAAGCCGTTTCATTATTAAGCAACAAACATTTATCTCAGAATATCTTAACTCTAGTTATTTCTACCTGCGGTAGAAGAGAGATAGTAAGCAGGACCCAGATTGTCGGTTTTCCCACATGTATGTGCTTTAACTAAATGCATTGGTAAAACACTAAAACAGATCTGACCAATAATCTAAACAATCAATTGCAAAATGCAACGCAAGCTTGCCTGCATCTGAATGTCAGTAGAATGTGTTCTGTTTATCATTAGCATAGGCAATGCTGGTAAAACATACCCATCAATAATGTGGTGACAAGAGGTAGTTATGAGTAGTTATTAAATGGGGGTGATAATTTTGATTTTGAAATTCATCCTAGTCCAGGATGCATCTAGATATAAAATTCAGAATCCAAACAGATATATAGGAAATTTCCTTTGGGCTGGGGGGCTGGGTGGGTGGGTGGGGGGGGGGGGGGGGGAAAGGGGGGAGAGAAAAGGAAGAAGGAAAGATGTATTTTAAGTTGAATAGGTTCTGATTTTCCAATTCAATGCTCAATAGGAGATAATCTCATGCTCTATAATGGGGGCTGATCAGCCATGGTGAAGCTCATTAATAGTTGACAGAACCCCTAGATTTCTGTTGTGTAATTTCCACACTGGTCTTTACAACTTTCGAATTTTCTTAGTTAAAGTATTGTAAAAGTTAAAAATTTTAGAAAACAAGTAAAAGCCACTACATCTTTCTCTACTATCAAATGTTTCTTTAATGGAGTCTTCATTGTATGGATTATTCTCTCTTTACAGGTGATGATATTTGGCAGCAAAAGAATTCAAACACCATATGGTTGCATCAATTAACGACATGGTTGCATAAAATTTGTAACCAGAAAAATAAATAAACAAATGAGAGGTGCGATCCTGTGGTATAGATAATTGTGTCAGATTAATTTACCATTGATCTCATGTCGCAAATGACATTGCTGTTAACTCTTCACTTACTCATCCAAAAGCCAGTGTATTTGAAAGGCGAAGTTAAACCTCAGGAATGTTTCAAAGCAAACCAGTTAGTACCTGAAGTCATTGCATTAGGTCACTTAACCAATGCATGGACTTCTTCTTTCAAGACTAGTCTTAGTTTTGCAGCTTCTCTGCTTTAAGATTCAGAAATTATTGGATTCCAAAGGCTTCTAGTTGAACTACGTCCATAGTTAATGAGTCTGACAACCTATTGTTCTGCATAAACAACTTCTTTTCAAGTCCTGCTCCTGCCTAAGTGTTAGATAGGCAAATAATTTGGTCTGAAAATCAAAAATCATTTGTTCGAAAGGCGTTCAGTGGAAGTATGTTTATAGTGAATGAGTCTATCTATCAACCTATTGTTACGTAGTGAGTCAGTCTATCGGTCTAGCTATCTATCTGCATGAATGACTTCGTTTCAGGGACAACCTTAGTGTAATATTGGCAGCTATTTTCCTTAATTTTCAAGATCTACTCATCTACAAAATGCTCTTATCAGACCGGTTAATCTAAGACAGGTAGCTTTGCTGGTGTAAAATCATCAAGTTCCAAATGCCAGCCTTTGATGAAAGTATGTTCTTTGTAACCAATCTCTATACGTAGTTGCTCCTTTTTATGAATGTGTTCAGAGTTTTCAAGGCCTACACAATTGTTACGTTGGCAGATTCTTTGCTATAAAAATTAATAATCATCCGGTTCCAAATGTTTTCGGTTTATCAATGTTCACAGTGTGTCAAGTCTATCTATCTGAGGACTTGAAACAAGTCAAATATGAGAGAACTAGGGTCTGCTCGGATTTGACTCGAAAGTTAAAATCCTTACTCAGATTCAATTCAAATTAGAATTATATTTTAAAAGGTTCAGCTTGGATTTGTCTCAACTTGAGACTCGAGTATTTATTGTTCTAATTCAATTCCAATCACCTTAATAGTGAAAAAACTATTTGCTAGTTACAAATTCATACCCAATTCAAGAATACAAATGATACTCGATTTTTAAAGCATATTCTCATGAACAATTGAAAGTTACTCAGATTCAATTCAAATTAAAATTATATTTTAAGGGGTTCAGCTTCGATTTGCCTCAACTCAAGACTCGAGTATTTACTGCTCTAATTCAATTCCAATCAACTTAAACTATTCGTGCACGTGCGTGTATCTGTGTGTGTTTATGTGTGTGTGCGTGCGTATGCATATGCACGCGCATGTGCGTGCCCCCTCCCCCACAATATATAAAATGGTACCTGAGGAACTTCTTAAGCGGTGTAGGCATAAGATGCCCCCTCCCACCTAGATCCGCTTAGAGTTGACATCATCACTTATATTCCCTTAAGGATAATTTGATTTGAATCTTACCCCAATATTGTGAAATAGGTGGAGAATCTGAACTATCTAAAGTCAATCACATATGATTTGACCATTCACTTCAGTGTAGACTGATGGTCTGATCCGTTTGCGGAATAGAAGGGTGAATGGATTCGATCATTCCGTTTCCTTGTTTCATTCCCATGTTTGGTTCCCCAACGACTCAGAATGGCCTATTGAGGCCATATTCATTCAAGTATAACAGAGTCTAAATTCATTCTGTCCGTGAACAAGGTATTGGGGATATCAAAATTATGGACAAAATTAACCTCAACTTTTGAAATGAAAATATTGAATATAATCAATAATTATTAATTTAATTATATAATTTTTAGAAATGGATAATTTTGACAATTTACCGCTCATTCCATCTTTCATTTCACCCTCTGTTCTATGTTTAACCGAACAAAGGAATAAAAATTTGATTCCTTCCTTCATTCCCCACTCCCTCATTCCCTCCCTCTCCATTCTCATTCCTATTCCGCGAACCAAACGAAGCATAAGAGTACTACATTTCAACATTTTATTGTAACTACTCCAGTTACATACACAAGAAGCATAATTAAATCTACTAAAAATGGCACCAACCAAAAATGTACGCATTGCAAAGAGAATATTACTTCACTCGTTCTAAAATTTGAGATATATAGTTTTTTTTTGTTGTTCCAAAATTAAAGATATATTTTTATTTTTAAACTATAAAAATCCATTAAGTTTCTTAAATGTCATTCTACTATTTTATTCTCCAACTTACTCCACTGTCTCCATTACTTGCTCCACAACTTGCTCAACTATGTCAACTACTTAATATCATTATTTTATTGCTCCAACTTGAGCCACTATCTCCACTACTTAACTGCACAACTTGCTCAATTATCTCAACTACTTACTAGTTCAAACTATAACTATCACTATTATTACTTCAAATAATACGATATATTTGAAATATAAAAATTGTTTTTAAAAACTAGCGTTTCAGAAATGTATCTCTAATGAAACTGAGATAGTACTTTACTTTAAACTTAAGTTACCAGCTTCTTTCAAAAGCCCAAAAGACAATAAAATTCAGAGGGAGAAACATTAATGTAAAATGGGCCAATGAAATAAAGCTACAATTGGTTTACCTATGGGGACACCGATCTTGGTAACACTGAAGTTCACCATTGCCATCTTTATACAACACAATTTGTTGATCAAAAACAGTGAGACCCAAAGGAGAATCATAAGGTATATTTTTGGTGAGATACAAAGGGTACCATTCTTCAGTCCAATCATAATCCACAACTTGTTTCACACCCCTCACTTCATCTTCACTAGATAAAAGCACACTCTGATCATCTTCTACAGACAACCCGTCACTAATTTCAGCGATTGCAGGACATTTTGTGCTTTTCTTTTTCAGTTGTTGCTGATATGGTGTGAATAGTACTGGTTGTAGCAGAGAAATAGCTGATGTTCTTCTGGGAGTGAGATAATTAGAGGGGCGTGAGAGATGGAGGAGAGAAGCTGAAGAAGTGTCCAAGAGAAATGGCTGGAGAAGAGCCATGAGAAGTGATGGAGATGAAGGCATTAGAGGAGAGTTAACTTCAAAGGAAGACTAAAGATTTTGTTGCTTGTTCTTTTGGGCTGTAATTCGGGCCACACAATTTATGAGGAAGGGATGGAGATGGACAGGTGTATAGGCTTGTTATTTCCTCGGATTTTCCCTTTCTTAAGAGTAAAATTCGTTTAACCAGCTCAATTTTGGGTCGATTTTTCACGTAATAGAAATTTATAATTATTTGTAGAAAGAGGTACGTAGATCGGTATTTCAAGAGATACTGACTCTGTGTTTTGATGGAACAGAGGACTGTGTTTCTGAAGCGCACGTACAAAAATAAAATTATTTAATATAAAATGAACTGAATTTAACAAAATTCTCTTAATAGAATATTTTTTTCAGCTTAAAAAATCTCCATTACAATAATACTTCAAACATTAAGGCCCTGTCTTTGAGTTTTTGTATAAGAGAGAAGAAGAGAAAAATTTACAAATTTTCCTCCCAAAATTTTCTCTCCTGGAATGAGAAGATTTTGGGAGAAAAATTCTTTTAAACAAGACACACTTTTTTTATTGCCAAATTTATCCTTCTTATTCTTGATAACATCAAATTTATTCATTCCATATCCCCTAATTTTTTTCTTTTCTCCTATAAACTCCAAGACAAGAAAGAAAATGTTCCCTTTTTTCTCATCTTCAATTTTTTTTTCTTTTTTTTTTCCTTTAAATTTCAAACTCAAAGACATGACCTAACAAATTATAAAAATAAAATGGGAAAAAAATTAAAATTTCTTCCTTCAACTAATTATAGTTTAAGATTTCCTCATTGACCTATTTTTTCGTGAAAATGAATCCTTAAACTAAATTAATCTTTTTCGGTTAGTTTGTTCATTAAAATTAGCAAAAATAGGTTTTTCACCACTAAACTATACTACTTTTAAGATTTTGGTCACTAAACTTAAAAAAAAACTAATTCACCCACTAAATTAATTAGTTTTTAAGGTTTTGGTTATTCTGTTATATTCTGTCAATTTTTTGATTCCATGACACTGAAGTGTATATAAATTTTAATTTTTTTATCACTTAAAGTTATGTGGCTATTCGTGTGAGGACCCGAAAATTTTAAATGAGTTTTGTTACATGATTAATTTATTTTGAAAATTAATTATTGTATGCATGGAGGTTCGATTTCTTTTATTCGGTACGAATAATGAAAGTTCAATGGCAATGTGATGTCCAAAAACGTTTTAAAATTAATTTTGAGCACAAGTATTTAAAAGATTATTTTATTCAACTTATTTTGTGTTTGTGTATATGTTCACATGTGTAGAAGTACCTGGTGTGAATAGGTTTAGGCTACAGTACCTGTTTCTGAACCAAAGACTGTTGGGAGACAAGAGGTATTTAATGCATATCATCTCCAACAGTACACTAGAGTGAACTATGATAGATGTCTGTCCGACTATTAACAGTTGTATCACCACCATTTCAAACCAATCAATTCTTTCTAAAGCTTGTTACTGCCCTTTTCCAGCCAATGACTAAAATCAATTATCAAACAATCCAATGACTCTTGTTGCTCATCAAGTGATATTTATATATCGTGTTGGTACAACCCTAGCCCCACTTTCACAATTTTTTATACAATATACCACCAAATCCAGGTTCGCTTTCAAAGCAACTGTCCTCTTTGGAGGAACAACTCAAGCTTTTAACTTCTTCTTTGCAGCTAACGAGGTAAGAGCATTACATTAAAGTCCTGCTCTGTTTCTTACACTTTTGTTATGTTATGCATGCCACGTTTAATACCTTGTTCATTCATTTCCAAAAGTACGAGTTAATGCATGCTTTTAACACCTGGAGTTAAGCCTGTTTATTTCAAGAAGTTGACCAAAGATGAGTGTAAGAATGTTGACAACCACCTGATAGACAAACCTCTAACTACCAAACATTTCTTTTTATCAGTAGTTGGAAACACCATGCTTGAGCCTTTGTCAACTTGAGTGTGGAAGTTTAATCAGTATCTGCAAGATCTAGTAGACCACAAGGGATGTTATATTACTGAAAGGATGATGAGAGACGACCTAGGTATGGTTATGGTTGAGAACGTCACCATGTAGGAGTGAGGAAGACACCAGTGTTTCTGAGACAAGTCCTCACTTAGTCTTCGACGGGTTGGAGTTAGTCTCTGACCCTATTAAGTAGTCCCTAGGAGATTCCATGTTAGTTTCCGATGAGATATAACATTAGTCTCTGATGAGATATAATGTTAGTCTCTGATGAAGAAAAATTTGCTAGTCTCTGATGAGGAAATCCTTAGTCTCCGCTGAAGGAAGTTTAAATTAGTCTCTGATGACGTCATCCTTAGTCTCCGACAGGCTAAGTTTAGTCCCTGATGATGTCATCCGTAGTCTCCGATGAACAAATTCCTTAGTCTCTAATGGCTAAAGATATTAGTCCCCGAGGAGTTTGGCGATAACCAACTGAGTTTGGCACTGAACAAATGACCCACTGATGAAGTTCTGTTTTCCCAGTGAGATGACCTAGTGTGACGACCCCATAATCCCGTACCGGACTAGGGCATCATCATAAGAAGGTAAAGATAACCATTCATCCATTCCTAAATAAATACTGAATAAAAACAACATTTAAGAGTTATTACAACCCAAGAATTAAGTAATTACAGCGGAAGCTATTACATCATTTCCTAATAACAAAATAAATCTCATCAACTCTTCAAACGTCTTCCTTCTTTCCTTCATTCATTCCTTTCTTTCCTTCATCAATTCTATCAAAAGGATAAACACTTAGCAGCTTATCATCTTTGCTTTCCCCTTGTCAGAGGGTTCAGCCTTAGCTTTCTGTCCTGCAAATCATTAACATTCAACATGGGTGAGCGTTTTACGCCCAACAAGTATATACACATTGAGGAAAAAATATGAATAATTCAACGAATTTCATCTGGAATCAAAGGAGAGAAATTCAAATTCTGTTTGTGAGGCTTGGTGAAGCAATACCAAGACCTCGGAAACCTTCAAAAATCTTTGAGGATTCACTGATGATATACAACTTGTGATCCTCCCTTGAAGAAAGTCAGGTATACACCTGATCATAACTTTTCAAATATCCAACGGGGGCTACACCCGTGGATCTGCTAACCATACAGTACACAGCTGGCCAGGCTGGACCGCATGATCCCTCTGAGTGACTACGTAGTCAAATAACATTTCCTCTTGGTCAGGTGAAGAACACATCAGCACCTTTCCTTTCCTCTTGCCAGCCATGTGGCATAACCCCCATAAGGGGCATCATTCACATTCTCATTGCACAGATATAAGATTGGGAACATAGTTGAAATTCAAAGCTCATTTATATTCATGCATCATTATTCATATCATGCTAGCAGAATCAAAAGCATAGCATGTTCATTCATTAGAACAATTAAAGTATAAATCCAACCTTCTACGCATATCGGAACAAATGACAATGCGTTAAACTGAAATAAGCATGTGATTGTGAATATACTTGCCTCAGTCCTTTGCTTACGACCAAATTTAATTTACTCGTGAGTGGAAAGTTCTGTAAGAATATACATATCACAAAAATGAATTTATTATCTGGGTTAAAATATGAGGGAAAAATGCACATGTGATGTCCTTAACTTTTAACGTCTCAATCTGATATAAAACTATTGAGGTTAAGAAATCAATTCAAACATCTTAAAATAATTTAAGAAAATAGCATGTTATAGTTTTTAAAACAAACTGCGCATCAGGGAATTACTACGCTTTAATTCATCGGAGATTAATATCTCATCGGGGATTAATAACCCATCGGGGATTAATAACCCATCGGGGATTAACTCATCGGGGATTATCAACCCATCGAGGATTAACTCATCGGGGATTATCAACCCGTCGGGGATTAACTCATCGGGGATTATCAACCCCTCGGGGATTAACTCATCGGGGATTATTAACCCATCGGGGATTAACTCATCGGGGATTATCAACCCGTCGGGGATTAACTCAACCCGTCAGAGACTAAGTTAAAGTCTGTCTCAGATACAGGGTCGTCTTCCTCACTCCTCCATGTGTGGTGCCCTCAACCAAATCCACACTTAGGTCAAAACTCATCATTCTCTCAGTGATACATAACATTTCTTTTGGTCTGCATGCCATCCTAAACACGGTTTAGGGTAAAGAAAATCAGGTTAAGGAATACTCAAGCATGGGGTTGCGACTACTGTCAACAGAATGTTTGGTAGTTAAAGGTTTGTCCATCAGGTGGTTGTCAACAACACTACACCCAACTAGACAACTTGAAATAAATGACATTTACTCCGATCGTTAGAATATGCATTAAGTCATACTTTTGAAAATAAATGAACATGGTATTAAAGGTGGTAGGCAGAGCAGAGACGCAAGAAATTTAGCAAGACTTAAATAAGATGCTCCTACCTCCTTACTGTAGGAAGAAAATAAATGCTCCGGTTTATCCTTCAAGAAGAACTGCTGTCTCGAAAATCAAATTTAAGTTTGATGGAAGTTTAGAAAGGTAGAATCAAGGTTACAACAGCGTGATGTGTATATATATCACTTGGTTGAACAACAAGAACCGTAGGATCAACTTGATCTCAGCTGTTGGTTATGAAAAGAAAGGAAATGACTGAAGAAGGAGAGAGTGATTGAAATGGCTGCTGCGTCCTTCGGTCATCTTTCATAGCTGACTCTAGGGTAATGATAGGGATGATGAGCATTTAATGCTGCTGTCTCCCCCCCAGCAGTGAAGTATTTTAAAAAGAAGATGAGTACTGTAGCTACCCGCGAAACACTCTTTTAAGGGTAGAACAACTCATAACCTCATGAGCTTTACAAAATAATAAAAATAAAAAAAATCTTTTGGACATCACATTGCAGAAAATTTTTTTTTTTTCATAAAAAGAAATATATAATTTCGATATTCACAACTTATAAGAAAATAATTTTCATGAAGAAAATAAGCTAAAATAATTAAATTTCATAACGAAATTTATTTACAAATCCGGGTGTTCACACCTAGAACTTGTAGAAGGGGGGTTGAATACAAGTTCTTACAACTTTTCCCTTTTCTTGTTCTTTAAGAAATTAAACTTTTCTGCGGAATATAAAGAACAAGATCAAAACTCTATAAACAATTGCTCTTTATTGATTTTAACAATTGATTACAAGTTTTCTAACAATCAAGACAAGCTTTGATCGTCAGCTTCTATTCTGTATATTAAGAAAATACAACTCTCCTAATTCTATACAGCTTCGTATTGCTATTCTATAATTTTTTATAATTACAGCTTCTAAAACTAAGTTATCAAAAACCTAGTTTCCTAATTCAAATCAAATACAATCTTTCCAATTGAAAGATTTCTAACAAGTTTCCTTGTCAGCTACGTCTTCAATAAAGTCTACGTGTGCATGGAAGACTTTCCTTCTTTGATTTGAACTCTAACTCCATCAGTGATTAAGTCCTCGACTAATCTCCGATGGCTTCTTTCATTAGTCCCTGATCACTTCGAGTAATCTCCGATGCTTTACTTCGAGTAATCTCCGATGCTTTGGCTTTAGTCGTTGGTGACGTCAGCTTTTAATCTCCGAGGTCTTGTTTTAATCTCTGATGACGTCAGCATTAATCCCTGACTCTTTAGTTACAATCCCTGATGATGTAAGCTTTAATCTCCGATGACCAATCCTTCAATCTCTGATGAACAAAACTTTAATCTCCGATGAAGGATTCTTCAATCTCCGATGAAGGATTCTTCAATCTCCGATGAACAAAACTTTAATCTTCGATGGGCAAAGTCCAATCTCTGATGAACAAAAACTTAGTCTCTGGTGGACTTTTTCCTTAGTCTCCGACAAGCCAAATTCAATCTCCGAAGGACTAATAAATTTAAAACAACTTGTTGAACAAACTCAACAAGTATTCCAGCAGTACATACAAATGAAATAAATCTATCTCTTTATTATAATGACTAATTTACAAACAAGAGATATTACTGCTAGCTACAAAACTAAAGTGTTACAAACCAACACTTTTCTGTACATTTGTATTCCTAAGTATTCTAAAGACAATCATCATCAAATGTTTATAAAACCTAACAATCTCCCCCTAATTATGAATATCAGAATGATAAGCATAATTTCAAGGTTGATGATGATGTCAAAACTCAACTATCAAAATTTACTTAGAAAAAGAATAAAGAATAATAAAATTACAAATGTACCTGAACTTTAGATCTTTGATCTATCATTCAGCTTCTCTCCCTGGATAATTTAACCAGCTTCTCCAAGGTTTAAACAACCCTGGCTACACTGAATAATACATTCAGCTACTCCAAGACTATGTCTGACTTCAACAAAAATTTACTTCAATATTTACACAACAACTTTTATTTGTTCGCTTCCTCCTTTTCAATTCCTTGAAATACTTCAACCTTTCCTCAAATAGCCTTTTCAATTCCACCTCACTTGGTCCTTCTGCATTTCTTAACAGTCTTATAAAGTCTTCAACATTCCTCTCTGTTAATCGATCTAGATCTCTGTCATATTGAAAGAAGATCTTATGGTCATGAATATTTTCATACCATATTCCAAGTGGTTCAGATTCCACCATGTAGAGTTTTCCCTTGAAACTTAATGGTGGCTCTCTCACTGCAGACTTTTGACTTGAAGAACTGACCATATTGTCCTTTGCAGGAGGTTTCCTTGAAGAAATGGGTTGTGGTTTAAGAATTTCAGGTACATGAATTATGGCAGTTTCCTTATCCTCAAGTTTCTTTGCAGGTTTCTGGACTAAGTGCTTCCTTCTCGAGTATTTTTCATCCTTTTCCATCTCCTTATTTCTCTTCCTTGTCAATGCTGCCTTCTTTGCAGGAGTCAACTTGACAGTTGGTTTCTTTACTTCAGCCCTTTTCTTTGCTTCAACCTCTTTCTCCTCATTTGCTAATGCCTCCTTTTTGTGAAGACCCCGATTTGTAAATAAATTTCGTTATGAAATCTAATTATTTTTGCTTATTTTTTTTATGAAAATTATTTTCTTATAAGTTGTGAATATTGAAATTATTTTCTTATTATGAAAAATTTATCTGCAATGTGATGTCCAAAAGATTTATTTTCTAAATGATTTTGTAAAGCTTATGAGGATTATAAGTTGTTCTACCTTTAAAGGAGTGTTTTGGCATGAATGCTTCGGGTAGCTACAGTACCCGTTTTTTTTAAAATACTCCACTGATGGGGGGAGGGAACAGCAGCATTAAATGCTCATCATCCCTACCATTACCCTAGAGTCAGCTATGAAAGATGACCGAAGGACACAGCAGCCATTTCAATCACTCTCTCCTTCTTCAGTCATTTCCTTTCTTTTCATAACCAACAGCTGAGATCAAGTTGATCCTACGGTTCTTGTTGTTCAACCAAGTGATATATATACACATCACGCTGTTGTAACCTTGATTCTACCTTTCTAAACTTCCATCAAACTTAAATTTAATTTTCGAGACAGCAGTTCTTCTTGAAGGATAAACCGGAGCATTTATTTCCTTCCTACAGTAAGGAGGTAAGAGCATCTTATTTAAGTCTTGCTAAA
>CM025788.1:22004546-22026211 GCA_014636745.2 Centella asiatica
TTAGGAAATGATGTAATAGCTTCCGCTGTAATTACTTAATTCTTGGGTTGTAATAACTCTTAAATGCTGTTTTTATTCAGTATTTATTTGGGAATGGATGAATGGTTATCTTTACCTTCTTATGATAATGCCCTAGTCCGGTATGGGATTATGGGGTCGTCACACTTTTCCTCTTTGTCGATCTGTTCTTGAAGTTGTTGGGCAACCAAGAAATCAGATTCTTCAATCCTTGGATCTTGAGGAGCAACTAAAATAACTCCCCCTTCAACTTCCAATTCAATAGGCTTGAAGATCCTCCCAGCTCTTATTGCATCCCCCATTAACCTAGGCTGTGTTGGTTGTTGAATTTCTGGTTCTGTGACCATAACACCTTTGCCTTTGTTTCTGGAAGTGCTTGGGCCTGCTTCAGTTTGTTGGGTAGAAGAAGAAGTTTGTAGTGGAGTTTGGCTTGGATTAAAAAATCTAGACTTAAGACGATCTTGTGCTGCCTTGAGTTAAGCATATGTATATGTAGGTTGTTGTGGTAATGTAGGTTGTTGTGGTAATGTTGGAACACTCTCCCCCTTTTTGATATCATCATCTTTGGAGGTGGAGGAGGTGGCCAGTTGAGGTAGACATTTCATCAATAATTTTTCCAGGTTGTCTTGTTTCTGGATAAGGATATCAACTTTGGTTTCCAGTGCTTTAATCTTTTTGTCGTTGTTGACCTTATCCTGAATCATTAAGTCTATTTGCTTGACAATCCTTCTGGGCAAGTGGCCTTCATAGCTTCCTCTTATTTTTTCTGTCTCTGTCTCCATCTGTTTCAGAATTTCTTTCACTGCATCCTGTATACCAGTAGCCAAGAAATGATGAAATTTGGCATTCTTTTTGTCCACATTAGTTATTTCTTCGACTATTTCTTTTGGAGTAGGAACAACTGCTGTGGACCCTATGTTGGTCACATAGTCCTGTCTGTAGAGAGCAGTTGCATCCTCCAGAGTGTTGACAAAGCTTGCATCAAGCCATTCATCAACATTACTGGCTTCTTTAGATTCCTCCTCAGGTGCAGGTGCACTCTCCATCCTTACTTTTAATGCAGAGATTTGATCTTGCCTCTGTTGAAGATTTAACAATTCTTCATAGTCAGCATTTGACATCTCTGAAATGACTTGCAAGTTTTCAGCCACTGCACTGGAGCTTCCTCCAATTTCTCTTGTTGAAGGAGAGGAAGTTGGAGCTTCTGTTTGGATTTGAGTGGAGGGAGCCACAGGTTTGAAAAACTCACCTGTAGAAAATTTCTCTATGTTCTTTTCTCCAAGGATCTCATCCTTGCTCACACCCTCTTCTTTTGCCTGGGGTTGGGCACCCAGCTTCTCATTCTCTCCTTTTTCCAAGCTCTCTAAGGCTTGACTCTCTGATTGTATTTCCTCTCCTTTTTCCAAGTCAGGAGCCTGACTCTCACTAATTATTCTCTCATCCTCACTCTTTCGGGAAAGTGCACTCATTCCTACAGAAATGGGGGGTTGAGAAGTAGAATCTTCATGGAGGGGGGTTACCCTTAAAATGGAAATTGGTTGGGCGTCCTCCATGGAAGTGGTAGGAGAACTAGCTGCACTTGTACTTTGAACAAGTGGTTCTTGTGGGCTAGTTTCTGAAGAATGAACTTGGACAGTTTGAATTGTTGTTCTAGTCACTTGAGATTGACTAGTTTCTGTCCAAGTCATTAAGAGTGTTGGCTCCTCTTGAGAAAGTTCAAACGGATCAGAGAATATATGTTCAGAAGAATCAAGTGGAGGAGAAACAGGAGAAGAATGGACAGTAGGGAGTGTTGGCTGTTCCTCAAGGGCAAAAGATTGAGGAACATCAATTGGAGACTCTGTGTGTGCACTCCTTATGTCACTCTTTTCTTTTGTATTCTCTCTATTTGGTTCCTCTTGGTTGTGACCAAGAGTTTGTGCAGACTCTGTAACAGGTGTCCCTGGTTGAGGACTATCTTCAATGTCAATGTCCTTTTGGGAGGACATTGACAGTTTACTGTCTTTCCTTATAATCTCCATGGCCTTTTGGGAGGCTATGGATTGTCTTTGTCTAAGGGTGACAAATCTCTTCTTTCTCTGAGGTGCCACCTCAGCTTCTTGTTCTCCCTCAGCCTCACTAGCACCCTCTATTGTTTTTCTTTTGATTGGGAGCTTTTTGGCTGTTCTGGTATATGCAACCACAGTCTGTTGGGAGACTGTGGAGGGGGCTTTGGATTGTGATTGAGAAGTTGTTGGGGGATTAGTTGGTGTTTGTGTGGTATCCCCAAAAAATTCCAAAGAATATGAGGTTGGAAGAGTGTCAATGAGAAAGTTTCTCATGACAGTAGGATAGAATAGAGGTACATTTACCTTTGCCTCATACTTCTTCAAATCACTAACTACTCTTTTTGTCTGCAAAACAGTAGGCACAACTTGCATACTAGCAATATTAAGGTTAGGTATTAAGTGATTTGCAATCATCATTAAAAACCTAGCATAATAAATTTTAGTTTTGTTGCCAGTTTTAAGTTTTTCAATCAGATTGTGCAAAATCAAAAGCCCTAAATTAATATGCCTATTATACAACACACTATATGCAATTTGTTGTGAAATAGTGGTGATGGCATCATATCCACTGCATTTTGAAGTAAAGGATTTGGTTATAATATCAAAGAACAATGACCACTCTGGCCTAAGATGGGGACGTGTGATGGTCCCAACAGAACTTATTTCAGTATTATAGTTTAAGTCCTTAAACATACCTATAAGTTCTTCATTAGAGGCAAGGGGGTCATAGTTTTCCCTTATGGGTAAGTGAAGTGCATTATTAACCGTGGTATGAGTAATAGTATAGTCTGTGTTTTCATACCTGAAACTTACATGTGGAGAGTCATCACTTTCATCAGTGATTGTTGCAGTGCTCCACATGGTTGATATTACTTCTGCAGCTTGGATGGGAGCTTCATAAATGGTGTATTGTAGTGGGGAGTTCTTGAGGAAATCCACAAAGGGGTAGTATTTTGCTTCGAAATCATATTTATCAGCCACCCCTGCATGGTTAGTTTTGATAAAATCGAACTCACCAAACTTGAAGCACACTGTTTTTGCCGCCATTGAAGAGATCTGTAAATTTGTGAAGAAAGCTCAAAGAGAGATTAAATTGCAGAGTATTTGAGAGACAAATCAAATTGCAGAGTTTGATACTTGTGATTACAAACGTTTTTGAAATTGCTTTTATTAAAGTATAAGAGACGTTTGCTATTCAAGGATCATGGGTAACTACCAATTTACCCTTTTTCAGAGATTGCCCTAATCTCTGATTAACCCGTGTGATAAGAGATTGACCCGATTAGTCTCCGATGAAGTAATTACTCATCGGGGACTAAGGTAATCTCTGATGAATTAACTCATCGGGGAATAATCGAGTCTCCGATGAAGTAATTTTAACTGATCGGGGATTAGTTAAACTACACATCGGGGATTAATCGAGTCTCCGATGAAGTAATTTTAACTGATCGGGGATTAGTTAAACTACACATCGGGGAATAATCGAGTCTCCGATGAAGTAATTTTAACTGTTCGGGGATTAGTTAAACTACACATCGGGGAATAATCGAGTCTCCGATGAAGTAATTTTAACTGATCGGGGATTAGTTAAACTACACATCGGGGAATAAGTCCCTTAATCTCTTATCACTCTTTTTCTCAGGGACTTAATCCCTGCTTCAGTTTTATCTTTCAAAAACTTTTCCAACAACCATATTGATGATTATTGGCTTCATGTATCTGTTTTATCATATTTAAAACAGCTTCTTGCAACTGTTAAACAACTTGAAAGTTTAAAACTTAATTTTTAGAGCCATAATTTAACATTCCTAGTTCAGAAACTAGTCTGTTAAATGTAGATTCATCCAAAGGTTTTGTAAAAATATCTGCAAGTTGTTTATCAGTTGTAACCCAGTGCAATTCAATTTTCCCTTCACTAACATGTTCCCTAATGAAGTGATATCTTATATCTATATGTTTAGTTCTTGAATGTTGCACTGGATTTTCAGTTATGGCTATGGCACTAGTGTTATCACAATAAATTGGGATTTTGGATAGTGTCATACCATAGTCTAGGAGTTGATTTTTGATCCACAAAATCTGTGCACAGCAACTCCCAGCTGCAATATATTCAGCTTCTGCTATTGAAGTAGAAACTGAATTTTGTTTCTTGCTAAACCAAGAAACTAGTTTGCCTCCAAGAAGTTGGCAGCTTCCACTTGTGCTTTTCCTGTCAAGCTTACACCCTGCATAATCAGCATCTGAATAACCAATTAGTTTAAAATCAGATTCTTTGGCATACCATAATCCAAGATTTGGGGTACCCTTTAGATATCTGAGTATTCTTTTTACAGCAATCAAATGCGACTCTCTAGGGTCAGCTTGAAATCTAGCACATAGACATGTAGAAAACATTATATCAGGTCTACTTGCAGTTAGATACAAAAGTGAGCCTATCATGCCTCTAAAGCTAGTAATGTCTTCTTTCTTTCCTTTTAAATCCTTATCTAGCTTAGTGGCTGTGGGCATAGGTGTTTTTGCAGAAGTACAATCAACCAAGTCATATTTTCTCAGTAAGTCCTTCATGTACTTAGACTGACTGATGAAAATTCCCTCAGTTGACTGTTTAATTTGCAATCCTAAGAAAAATGTTAATTCACCCATCATGCTCATTTCATATCTAGACTGCATAAGTTTTGAAAATTTTGCACACAGTTTTTCATTAGTAGACCTAAAAATAATATCATCAACATATATTTGCACAAGTATAACATCAGAGCCTTGAATTCTATAAAACAATGTTTTATCTATGATACCTCTTACAAATTTATTTTCAATTAAAAACTGAGAAAGAGTATCATACCAGGCTCTTGGTGCTTGTTTTAAGCCATAGAGTACTTTGTCTAACTTGTAAACATGATTAGGAAATTTGGAGTCTACAAAACCTGGGGGTTGTTGAACATAGACTTCTTCTTCCAATTTTCCATTAAGGAAAGCACTCTTGACATCCATCTAGTACACTTTGAAGTTCTTGTAGGATGCAAAAGCAAGAAAAATTTTGATTGCTTCAAGTCTAGCCATTGGTGCAAAGGTCTCATCACAGTCAATTCCTTCCTCTTAAGAGTATCCCTTTGCAACCAGTCTTGCCTTATTCCTTGTAATTGTACCAGTTTCATCCAATTTGTTTCTAAAGACCCACTTGGCACCTATTATAGATCTGTTCCTTGGTTTGGGTACCAGTCTCCAGACTTTGTTTCTAACAAATTGGTTTAATTCTTCTTGCATGGCAATAATCCAATCAGGATCTTGAAGTGCTTCCTCAATTTTCTTTGGTTCAATCTTTGATAGAAAACTGAGGTACAAACATTCATTTTGTGTTGCACTTCTAGTCCTAACTCCATCCTCAATATTTCCAATGATCAAATCTGTTGTGTGGTCTCTCAACCATGGTCTGGTTTTTGGCAGATTTGATCTTGAACTAGAGGCTTCATTTTCTAGATTGATAATATTCAATCCAGCTTCATTAGCAGAGTTTACTCCCCCTAAACTATTGATCTCTTCTTCCTTAACTCCCCCTGAGTTAGATATCTCAATAGTCTCTGTGTGTGCATCAGGGATACTAGTCTCTGATGTATCATTAGTCTCCGATGGAGAATTAATGTCATCAGTGACTTGTATTCCATTTTGTTCCAGTACTCTAGTCTCTGATAATACATCAGTCCTTGGTACTTCATGCACAACAGTCAACTCCCCCTCAATTAAAGAGAAATCACTGTTATTTTGGGGATTTTCAGCATTATCTGTTGGATATTCCCATGCATCCAATTCATTCTCAAAATTGAGAGGTTCATACAATCCTTGACCAAGCATTCCTAGAATCTTTCTATCATCAAATGCAACTTGAATGGATTCCACAATGACCTTGGTTCTTAAGTTATAAACTCTGTATGCTTTGCTTGACAGAGAATAACCTAAGAAGATTGCTTCATCAGACTTATTGTCAAATTTTCCTCTTGTCTCTGATGAATCTCTCAGTACAAAGCACTTACACCCAAACACATGTAAAAACTTAAGAGTTGGTTTTCTCCCAGTCATCAATTCATAAGGTGTTTTGTTGTATGCTTTGTTTATCAAGGACCTGTTTTGTGTAAAACATGCAGTGCTTATAGCTTCCTCCCAAAAGTAGGTGGGAAGCTTAGCCTCTTGCAACATGGTCCTTGCTGCTTCAATGAGGGTTCTATTTTTCCTCTCAACAGCTCCATTTTGTTGAGGAGTTCTAGGTGCATAGAATTGATGAGTAATTCCTTTCTCAATGCAAAATTCAATTACTTGGGAATTTTTGAATTCTGTTCCTCTGTCATTTCTTATTACCCTCACTGTTTTACCTGACTCAGTTTCTATTTTCTTGACATGATCAATAATTAACTGAGCAGCTTCATTCTTTGCAAAGAGGTATTTTACCCAAGTATACCTTGTGTGATCATCGACAATTACCAGTGCATATCTATTCCTTAAGATAGACATCACATTCACTTGACCAAACAAATCCATATGGAGAAGTTGTAAAGGGTCAGTGATTGATGTTGCTGGTTTGTTTTTGAACGATACACTTCTTTGCTTTCCTTTCTGGCATGCATCACACAATCCATCTTGTGTAAATTCCAATTGTGGAATGCCAGCTACCAATCCTTTCCTCACAAGACTATTGATATTCTTGAAATTCAAGTGGGAAAGCTTCTTATGCCAAAGCCAACTTTCATCAGTTGAAGCTTTGCTATAAAGACATGTGATTTGATCAGTTGAAGAAATGAGATTTGCAATGTACAAATTCCCTTTTCTTTTTCCTGTCAAAATCACAGTCCCTGATTCTTTGTCACTTACTAAACAATGATCTTCTTTAAAAGTGACATTGAATCCCTTATCACACAGTTGACTCACACTAAGTAAATTGTGCTTTAAGCCATCAACTAGTGATACCTCAGTGAAGATGACATCTCCATGTTCAATAGATCCATATCCTCTAGTATGGCCTTTGCTGTCATCTCCAAAAGTGACTCTTGGGCCACTTCTCTCTTCATACTATTTTAGTAGGGACTTATCTCCAGTCATGTGCCTTGAACAACCACTGTCCAAGTACCATGATTTCTTCTTTTTGCCCTGCACAGTAGAGAGAACTAGTTTGAGATTTTTGGGACCCAAATCTTCTTGAGTCCTTTCTCACTAGCTGCAGATTCAAGACTTGACTCAGAATGAGTCGATTGCCTCTTTCCATGTTTGATTTTAATTGGGCAATTTACAGTCTTGCTTCCATTGTTTGTGGGACTAATTGACTTTGTTTTATTATTTTCAATGCAAAGACTACTTGACCTTTTTACAGGTGATTTATCTTTTGTTGTCTTTGAGTTACTAGTCTCAAGCATAGGAATTTTATTTTTGCTCCTATAGTGCATAGCTATGTGGTTTGGATTACCACATACATGGCATGTTTTTCTAGGAGCATCAGGCATTGAAACATAGTTGGTATATTTGTTAATGCCTAACTTGCCATTCCTATTTTTCTTTCTTTTGTTTGATTCCACAACTTATTCAGCCTTTTGTATTGGAACAATTTCCAATTTCTTTATTAACTGTTTCTTTGTCATAAACCCAATATTTAAGTGTTTTTTTTCATTCTTCTCAACAATATTCACTGTCTTTTGATTGAAACTTGTTTTTTCAGTGTTTTGTTGATCTTGAATGTTAATAAATCTGGGTTCATGAACAGGAGATACAAAGTTAATTTTTCTAGCAACTTTTGGCTTTTCAGTTGTGGACTCAACAGCTTCAAATAGGTCATCTAATTCTGAATTTTTATTTATCCAATCATCATAGCCTAATCCAGATTGGTGACCCATTGTTTGACTATCTACCAAGTCTTTTAGCTTTTTAGAGGAAGTATTCCACAGTTTGATCTTAGTTTGAGCAATTTCAAGTTGCTTTACTAAGTAATATTCCCTCTTTTTCAAAGCATCAATCATATGATGTGCTTTGTTTAAATCAGACTTGATAGTATCAAACTGTGCCAATCTCTCTTCAAGAAAATTGTTTCTTTTTAAGAGATTGTCACGTGATTCTTTTACATTGGTATGCTCTATAGTTAAAGACCTAAAACTGACATGCAAATCAGATATATCTTTTTGCATGCTTTCAATGCTGGATGTATCAACTAAATTAAGCACGTTAAAATTCTGATTTGCATTACATACCTTTGTAGAATCACTTGACTCGTCACTACGAGCCATTAGGGCAAAGTTGACAACTTCTTCATCAGAGTCGCTGTCAATCCAATCTTTTCCCTCAGTAATCAAGGCTTTGCTTTTTGATTTGGCTTTCTTGTCAGCAAAGTCCTTCCTTGATTTTTCATCCTTAGATCTATCATTAGATCTAGGCTTCTTGCACTCATTGGCAAAGTGCCCTAACCCATCACAATTGTAGCATCTTATTTTCTTTAAGTCGAAGGTGACTTTTTGACCTTCTCGTTTAGGGTTAGGTTTTCTCGATGATTTTCTTCCTTTTCTGCTAGCCCTAAATTTCTTAAAACTGTTTAACCATGAATGCCATGAATTCTTCCATGTCATCATCAGTATCTAGTTCATCTTCATTATCAGTTGAGCTAGCGTCAGAAAATTCCTCATCGAGCTTCTCTTGAGACTTGTTTGTCTCAACCAGCAACGCAACTCCTTTGTCTCTACCATGCGTGCGCTGTCTTTGCTCTACTTCAAGTTCATAGGTCTTTAAATTCCCGTAGAGCCTGTCCAGTGTGAGTGTTTCCATATCATGAGCCTCCCTAACTGCAGTAGTCTTTGGATCCCAGCTAGGAGGAAGGGCTCTCATGAACTTGGTATTGATATCTTCATTATCATATGTCTTACCAAGTATGGTCAAGTCATTAATCAAAGAGTTGAACCTGTCATAGATTGACGTGATTGGTTCATTAGGCTTTGCTTGAAAGAACTCATATTGTTGAGTCAACAGTGAACGCCTATTCTTCCTGACTTGATCAGTCCCCTCACATAGGACCTTGATGGTGTTCCAGACTTTTTTAGATGTCGTGCAATTGATGATGCTATTGAACATATGTTTGTCTATTCCATTGTAAAGTATGTTCATAACTTTAGCATCTTTCAACACTTGTAACTTGTCCTCGTTGGTATAATCACTTTCTGGTGTAAGTACAAAGTGTTCTGCGACAATAGATCCTTCGACAGTTTTTGCAGGAATAAATTTCCTGGGTAGATAAGGACCCTTCTCAATCTTATCTATGTAATCTGGATCTGTCGCTCTCAACACATTGGATATTCATCCCTCTTCAGAATAGGGATCCTGGTTCCACCATCACGTCCTCCATTATACACAATCATGTTAGAGCTGCTTGCTTCGTCGTTGTTGGCCATCTCAGAATCTTGTTAATTGAGTATTTTCAATTAGTGGCTCAGATACCAATTGTTTTCCTAGTGAGATGACCTAGAACTTGTAGAAGGGGGGTTGAATACAAGTTCTTACAACTTTTCCCTTTTCTTGTTCTTTAAGAAATTAAACTTTTCTGCGGAATATAAAGAACAAGATCAAAACTCTATGAACAATTGCTCTTTATTGATTTTAACAATTGATTACAAGTTTTCTAACAATCAAGACAAGCTTTGATTGTCAGCTTCTATTCTGTATATTAAGAAAATACAACTCTCCTAATTCTATACAGCTTCGTATTGCTATTCTATAATTTTTTATAATTATAGCTTCTAAAGCTAAGTTATCAAAATCCTAGTTTCCTAATTCAAATCAAATACAATCTTTCCAATTGAAAGATTTCTAACAAGTTTCCTTGTCAGCTACGTCTTCAATAAAGTCTACGTGTGCATGGAAGACTTTCCTTCTTTGATTTGAACTCTAACTCCATCAGTGATTAAGTCCTCGACTAATCTCCGATGGCTTCTTTCATTAGTCCCTGATCACTTCGAGTAATCTCTGATGCTTTACTTTGAGTAATCTCCAATGCTTTGGCTTTAGTCGTTGGTGACGTCAGCTTTTAATCTCTGAGGTCTTGTTTTAATCTCTGATGACGTCAGCATTAATCCCTGACTCTTTAGTTACAATCCCTGATGACGTAAGCTTTAATCTCAGATGACCAATCCTTCAATCTATGATGAACAAAACTTTAATCTCCGATGAAGGATTCTTCAATCTCCGATGAACAAAACTTTAATCTCCAATGGGCAAAGTCCAATCTCTGATGAACAAAAACTTAGTCTCTGGTGGAATTTTCCCTTAGTCTCCGACAAGCCAAATTCAATCTCCGAAGGACTAATAAATTTAAAACAACTTGTTGAACAAACACAACAAGTATTCCAGCAGTACTACCTGGCAGATAAGCTCTTAAACATTCTTTTGTCAGCAGTTGCAACCCCATGCTTGGGTTTTCTTTAACTTGAGTTTGAACCCTAAACCGTGTTTAGGATGGCTTGCAAACCATAGGAAATGTTACGTATCACTGAGAGAATGATGAGTTTTGACCTAAGTGTGGGTATGGTTGAGTGCGAGGAAGACGACCCTGTATCTGAGACAGGCCTTAACCTAGTCTCCGACGGGTTTGAGTTAGTCTCTGATGAGAAGTTAGTCTCCGATGACGTCAGCTTTAGTCCCCGATAGGCTAAAGTTTAGTCCCTGATGACGTCATTAGTCCCTGACGGGCAAGTATGTTAGTCCCTGACGGGCAAGTATGATAGTCCCTGATGAGTTTTGTGGTTACTAAAACATACCCTGATGGTCGACGGCTATCCCCTGATGGCCGAGAGACATACCCTGATGGTCGATGGCTACCCCCCTGATGGCCGAGAGATCTTCCCCTGACGGGTAAAAGATACCCTGACGGTCGAGAAGTCATCCCCTGATGACTTTTCCCTGACGAGAGAAGGAGGCCTTGATGGTGGTGAAATCAACCCCTGACGGGTGAAACCATCCCCTGATGGAC
The DNA here is from genome assembly GCA_014636745.2 of Centella asiatica. NCBI lineage: Eukaryota > Viridiplantae > Streptophyta > Magnoliopsida > Apiales > Apiaceae > Centella > Centella asiatica. The sequence goes on from CM025788.1 coordinate 22,015,599, forward strand.
GAAATATCCCCTGACGAGTAGTTTGCCCGCTGATGGTCAGTCAACCCCCAATGTATGATTATTCCCTAGCGTAGCAGATTTCCCTCTGACGTGCAGTCTGCCCTCAAAACTATAAAACATGATTTTTCTTAAAATTATTTATGATGTTTAATTATGTATTCACCCTAAACAGTTTTATAGCAGTTTAAGGACATCACATGTGCACTTTCTCTCATATTTTAACCTAAATACTAAATCTATTTTGGGATATGTATATTTTACAGAATTTTCCGCTCTCAAGTAAATTGAATTTGTTGTGAGCAAAGGACTGAGGCAAGTATATTCAAAATCTTATGTTTAATTGCAAGTTGATGCAAACATATACATTCAATCTGATGTTTCTTTTAGTTAATGCATTATCATTCGATTCGGTATGTGTGCAAGGCTTGAATTATGTTTCAATTGTTTCTTTTATGAAAGAGCATGTTATGCTTTAAATTCCGCTAGCATGATATGAATGATGATGCATGGATATAACTGAGCTTTGATTATCAGCTATTGTTTTTTCATTATTATATCCGTGCTAATGAATGAGAATGATATGTCTATTAAATGGGGCATGAAAATGATGTCCCTTAATAGGTTATGCCACATGGTTGGCAAGAGGAAAGGAAAGGTGCTGATGTGTTCTTCACCTGACCTAGAGGAAATGATAAGTGACAACGTAGTCCACACAAGAGGGATCATGCGGTCCAGTTTGGCCAGCTGTGTACTGTATGGTTAGCAGATCCACGAGTTCAGCCCCCGATGGATATTTTGAGAAAGTTATGCTCAGGTGTATACCTGTCTTTCTTCAAGGAGGATCTCATGTTGTGTATCATCAGTGGATCCTCAATGATCTTTGAAGGTTTCCGAGGCCTTGGTATTGTTTCACCAAGCCTCACAAACAGATTTGAACTTCCTTCGATGTTCCAGATACATTCCTTTAAATTGTTATATACTTCTTCAATGTGCATATACTTGCTGGGCGTAAATCGCTCACCCATGTTGAATTTTGATGTCTTGCAGGACAGAATGCTAAGGCTGAACCCTCTGTTAAGGGGAAAGCAAAGATGATAAGCTACTAAGTTATTTACTCTTTCGATAACACTGAGGAAGGAAGAGAGGAAGATATGAAGGGATGAAGGAAGAGATTAGAATTAATGATGATTTTGATTTATAATTAAAGTTGATGTAATAGCTTCCGCTGTAGTTGTATTATTCTTGGGTTGTAATAACTCTCTAATACTACCTTTATCCAGTATTTATGCTATGATTGGATGTATGGTTATCTTTTCCTTCTTTTGACGAAGCCCTGATCCATTAAGGGATTTTGGGGTCGTCACAGCTATGCTTTAAATTCTGCTAGCATGATATGATTGAATATGCATGGATATAACTAAACTTGATTTATCAGTATTCTTTAGTGCTATATCCGTGCAACAAATGAGAATGATATGACCCTTAATTGGGATGTGCCACATGGTTGGCTAGAGGAAAGGAAAGGTGCTGATTTGTTCTTCACCTGACCTAGAGGAATTATAAGTGACTACGTACGTTCACACAAGGAGGGATCATGCGGTCACAGTTAGGTCTACTGTGTACCGTATGGTTAGTAGATCCAATGGGTTTAGCCACCGATAGATATTTTGAAAGAGTTGTACACAGGTGAATACTTGTCTTTCTTCAAGGAGGATTACACGTTGTTTATCATTAGTGATCCTAAAGATTATTCAAAGATTTTGGAGGCATTAGTATTGTTTCACTGAGCCTCTTAAACATAATTGAACTTCCATAAACATTCTAGTTTTGTTTCCCCAAATTGTTTAAATACTTGCTGGGCGTAAATCGCTCATTCTTGTTGAATCTTAATGTCTTGCAGGGCAGGGTACAAAGGCTGAACCCTCTGACAAGGGGAAGGCAAAGATGATCGGCTACTGAGTTTGGCTAACCATTTTGAGTGCCGATAAGGAAGGAAGAAAGGAAGATGTTCTGAAGAGTGAGGTTTTGTATTATAATATAGAGATAGAATAGTTTCCGCTGAGAATGAAATATTTTGGGTTGTGATAACTCTTTACTAATTCCTTTTTATTAGTGTTTATGCTATGAATGGATGTGAAGTTATCTTTCCTTCTTTTAACGAAGCCCTGGTCCAGTAAGGAATTTTGGGGTCGTCACAATCCGGCTTAGATTAAGTTCACTTTAGTAACAGAGAACTAGAGATTAACAAAGAGTCAAAGTAAAATGTTCAACTGGATACATCGAAGAAGACAAAGAAAGATTTTGTGGAACTGTTAGATATAAATGATGATGATGATTATTAGGGAATAATTGTGCAACTATAAATACTAAAGGTATTCTATAAACCTTAGTATATTTGCACAAGTTTTGCATCCACTAATGGACGACTTAGTCATCAGGGTATGGACTACACAACACTGGGCGAGTCATCAGTGATAACTTGAATGGATTTGACAGTGTCAAGGAATGACTATTATTACTTAAAAGAAGATAAGTATTCCGACAGCTCAAGCTCAAGCTTAGTATAGTCATTCCTTGACACTGTGTATAGTCATTCCTTGACACGGCTTAAAAGAAGATAAGTATTCCGACAGCTCAAGCTCAAGCTTAGTATAATCTTAAGATAACTATGTATAGTCTCTGACAGCTCAAGCTTAGTCTCTGATGCTTTAATCTTAGTCTCCGATGGCTTACGCTTGGCCTCTGATGACTTAAGATTATTCTCAGATGCTTTACGTTGTAGTCTCTGAGAAGCTTTTGCCTTAGTCACCGATAAGACTAAACACAATATTTGACTTGTTGAAATTTCTGATGCAATTCTAGTAGTCTCTTATAATACAAATTAACTTACTCTCATATAAAAATAAATTACATGAATCAAAGAGTAAACTACCAGCTACAAAAATTCAAATGTTATTGTATATCTAAGTATTCTAAATACAATCATCATCAAATGTTATAAAACCTTACAATCTCCCCCTATTTATGATTATCAAAGTGATAAACATAAATCAAGGTTGATGATGATGTTAAAACTCAAAAATTACAAGAATACCTTATAATCAAAAAAAAATTAATGAATATGTTAACTACAAATGTACCTGAACTAAGATCTTTGATCTTAAATTCAACTTCACCAAGACTCAGGTTTAAATCCTATAAGTCTGGCTTCAAAAATAAAAATCAACAACTACAACTTCACCCTTTCTTCCTGTTGATTTCTTTGACTTTATCTTCAAGCAGCTTTCTGAACTTGATCTCATCTTCATCAATTGAATCTTTTAGTAAGGCTATGAATCCTTCAAGTTCACCAAGGCTTGTTGTGTTGATTTGTTTTTCATTATCAAAGAAAATCACATCCTGATGAAAATTCTCATACCATAACCCATATGGAAGCGGAGGAATATCTACTCTTGGCAGCTTGATTAGCTTTTCCATCTCTACAAGCTCCTTTTGAATTTGCCTCTTGAACTTCAAGTTAGGAACATAATTCTTAGTTATAACAGATAACAACCATTCTATATCCTTGAATGACCTCATCTCCAAACTTGGTTTAACCAGACTCAGATTCTCTCCATCTTTCTGAATGACTTTGAGATACTCCTTGTCCTTTTTATCCTTTTTAAGATTGATAAACTCAACACTCTTTTTGAAAGCTTCCTTCAATTCAGAAATGTTAGTCATCCCAATTCTGGAGATTTTTCTACTTGGAACTGATTCTTACTCATTTGGTTCAACCATAGTTACCAAAGCAGTTTCAACTTTCTTTGGAGACTCACCCGTCAATGGCTTCCTCCTGACCCTTCTCTCAGCCTGCTCAATCTCCTTATTTCTCCTTCTAGTCTCAACAGACTTTTGAGCCTTTTTTTTCTTTGCTGTCAAGGCATTTTTCTTTAATTCTTCTTCCTCCCTAGCTGCAACCATTTCCTCTTCCTCTTGCAATTTCTGAGCAAGCAATGCATCAGCTTCTATTAATTTATGCTCCTGAGGATAAACTAACTCTACTTTCCCATCCACTATCATTTCCACTAGAGTGGGAAAGTGAGCAGTCTTTATGGCATCTAGTAATAGCTCAGGCTGTCCTGGTTGAGCAGACTTTTTCTTCTTTGGTTCTTCCACCAGAATGCCCTTGCCTTTATCTTTTCTTGTAGTTGGAGTTGTTATAGTAGAGGAAAGAACTTTTGTTGTTGTTGTTGTTGTTGTTGTTGTTGTTGTTATTGTTGTAGTTGGTGTTATTGTTGTTGTTGTTGAAACACTAGACTTGATGGCTGCATCAAGTTCTCTCTTGGCACCTTCGAGTCTTGTATGTACATCCATCAAACTAGCATAACTTGTTTTCTCAAGAACAACTTCTTTTTGTTGAATTTGAATAGCAGACCTTGACTGACTACTCTCCCCCTTTTTGACATCAGAATCTAAAGGTGTAGGAGAAACAACAGCCAGTGTAGGAATTGCCTGATGTAGAAGTTGTGTGAGATTTTGAAGGGCGAGATCAAATTTATCTTGTTTCTGCAAAATGGACTGGACATTTGATTCCAGTGCTTGAAGTCTCCTCTCAGTTGTGGATTGCTCTCTTAGCCGCATATCAATGGAATTGAGCATCCTCCTGGTAAGGTGACCTTCATAACACATTCGAATTTTGTCTGTGTCCAGGTCCATCTTGATCTAAATATTTTGAAGAGCAGCCTTGAGGCCAGTGATCATGAAGTGTTGGTACTTCGTATGTTTCTTGTCAATTTTGATCAATTCCTCATAGACTACACTACGAGTAAGTTCAGCTGCACCAAACCCTAATGTGGTCAAATAATCTTGTCTAAGTTGGGCAACTGCTTCATCCAAAGTGTTTGTGTAGCTTGTATCTAGCCAAGCATCTACATTCTCATCTTCAATCTCAACATGCTCAAATTCATGTGCAACTTGTGTCTTTAACACTAATATTTGATCTTGTTGTCGTTGAAGGCCATATAAGATTTCAAAATCAGCATTGGACATTTCAACAAGTAATTGTAGAGCTGCATCCCCTGGCTGTGAGCTTCCCCCAATTTCCTCTGTTTGAGAAAGAGTTGTTGGAGCAGAGGAAACTTGAGCTTCAATTGAGGTGGAGGGCTCAACAGGTTTAAGAAAATCACCTGTTGAGAATGTATTTTTCTCTCTGTTATTTTGTTCAAGGATCTCATCCTTGCTCACACCCTCACCTTTTGCCTGAAGTTGGACATCCAACTACTATATCTCTCCTTTATCCAAGCTCTCTAAAGCTTGACTCTCATGTGTTTGTATGTTCTCTCCTTTTTCCAGGTCATGAGCCTGACTCTCACTAATTATTCTCTCGACCTCACTCATATGGATAGTGATACTCTATCCTATAGAAGGAGGGGGTAGAGAAGAAATAGTTGTAGTACCAAGGAGAGGGGGTTCCCTTTGTATGGAAGTGGTTAGGGATCTCTCCATGGGAAATGTTTGAGAACTGACTGCACTTATAATTTGAACAAGTGGTTCTTATGTGTTAGTCTCTTGGAGTGTTGGCTTTTCTTGGAGAAAATCAAGAAGATTTGAAGTATCGTGTTCTAAATAATCAAGAATAGGAGAATGTACAAATGGGCGTGTTGGCTGCTCCTTAAGAACAGAAATTTGAGGAGCATCAAGTTGAAGAGACTCTGTGTGTGCACTCCTTATGTCACTCTTTCTTTTTGATCTTTTCTCTCTTTGGGCTTGCCTCTTTTTATGTACAAAGGGTTATGCAGACTCTGTACTTATTGTTCCTGATTAGGAACTTTCTTCAATGTTAGCATCCTTTTGGGAGGATGTTAACAGAGCACTGTTTTTCCTTTGAACCTCCATTGCCTTTTGAGAGGCAATGGATTGCTTTTGGCTTAAGGTTAACACTCTCTTCTTTCTCTGAGGAGCCACCTCAACTTCCTTTACTCCCTTAGCCTCATTGTCACCCTCTTTTGTTTTTCTTTTAATGGGTTTCATTATTTTTACAACCACAGTCTTTTGAGATATTATGGAGGGGGCATCAGATTGTTGTTATGAAGATGTTGTTGGAGGATCAACAAGATTTCTGGTTTGTTGCTCAAGATCCTCAAAATAAGATGAAGTATAAAGGTTTGGAAACCTGTCTATGAGAGTTAATCTCATGATAAGAGGGAAGGAAAGAGGAACCTTTACCTTTGCTTCCTTTCTCTTCACATCCGTGAATATGCGTTTACTCTGCAAAACTGTAGGCACAATTTGCATACTATTGATATTTAGGTTAGGAATCAGATAGTTTGCAATCATCATCAAAAACCTAGCATAATAGATTTCTTTTTTTATCACTAGTTTTTAATTTAGCCATTAAGTTATGCAGAATTAATAGCCCTAAATTTATGTGCCTATCATACAATACACTAAATGCAATTTGTTGTGTGAGTGTGGTGATGACATCATAACCACTACATTTTGAAGTGAATGCTTTAGTGATAATATCGAAAAAAAGACCACTCGTACCTAAGAAGGGGTATAGTTATGGAACCTACTGATGCAATTTCTTCATCATAGTGTAAGTTTTGGAACATATCTAGCAATTCCTCATCAGAGGCAGTTAGGTCATATATATCCTGAATAGGTAAGTGCAATGCATTGGTAACTACTACATGATCAATGGTATAAATAATATTATCATATTTAAAGGTTACCACAGGAGAGTCATCACTCTCATTCTAAACTTCAGTAGTGGACCACATAGCTATGATGATTTCAGCGGCTTGATTGGGAGCGTCATAAATGGCATACGAAAATGTAGATATTTGTAGAAAATATACAAAAGGGTGGTATTGTGCTCCAAACTCGTTCTTGTCCACGACCCCAGCATGATTGGTCTTGATAAAGTTGAAGTCGCCGAACTTGAAACAGACAGTCGTGGATGCCATTGTTGATATCTGTGAAAAGCTTGAAGAGATTCTTTGCAAGGGGTTAAATCTCACAGATATGAGAGAGAAATTTCTTTGAGTGAATGAAATTGCAGTTGTGTTTGATTTCTCTTTGAACAAGGCATAAAAACATTTGCAATTCAAAAGATAGTGAATGCTTTTCGATCGTGGGTATATGAGTAACTACCAATTTACCCCTTATCAAAGACTGCCCTAGTCTTTGCCACGTTCACTCATCAGAGACTAAAGTAGGTTAGTCTCCGATAGGTTATTTTTAACTAGTCGGAGACTAATTAAAAACAACTATCAGAGGCTAATTTAACTAGTCTCCGATAGGTTATTTTTAACTAGTCAAAGACTAATTAAAAACAACTATCAGAGACTAATTTTAGTCTCTCACTCAAATTCCTTCAGAGACTTAGTTAGACTAGTCTCTACTTCCATTTTATTTCCATAGTCATCCAACAATAAATACAATGATTATTAGCTACAAAAATTATGTTCATTCATAATAGCTACATTCTAGAAATTAAATTCTAGTTTCTAAAATTTTGTCCATAAAGAACAATTTCAACCTCGAAATTGAATTCTAGCTTCTCAAAACTTAACAACTTGGTTTCTAAGGTTTTAGTCAATTTTTAAAAGCATAATTCAACATACCTAATTCATAGACTAACCTAGTGAATGTAGGTTCATCTAAGGGTTTTGTGAATATGTCAGCAAGTTGTTTATCAGTTGTAACCCAGTGCAATTCAATGGTTCCTTCACTAACATGTTCTCTAATGAAGTGATACCTAATATCTATATATTTTGTTCTTGAATGTTGTACTGGATTTTCAGCTATTGCTATGACACTTGTATTATCACAATAAATAGGAATTTTAGATAATGACATACCATAGTCTAGGAGTTGATTTTTGATCAACAGGATTTGAGCACAACAACTCCCAGCTACAATATATTTAGCTTCAGCCGTCGAGGTTGACACTGAATTTTGTTTCTTGCTAAACCAAGAAACAAGTCTACCTCCAAGAAATTGGTAGCTTCCACTTGTGCTTTTTCTGTCAAGTTTACATCTTGCATAGTCAGCATCTGAATAGCTAATTTGTTTAAAATCAGATTCTTTAGGATAACATAACCTAAGGTTTGGGGTACCCTTTAGATATCTGAGTATTCTTTTAATAGCAATTAAATGTGACTCTTTTGGATTAGCTTGAAATCTTGCACACAGACATGTAGCAAATATTATATCAGGTCTACTTGCAGTTAGATATAAAAGTGAGCCTATCATGCCCCTATAGCTAGTTATATCATCTTTCTTTTCTTTAGTATCCTTATCTAGCTTAATGGTTGTAGTCATGGGTGTTTTTGCAGATGCACAATCAACCAGATCATATTTCCTTAGTAAGTCCTTGATATACTTGGACTGACTAATGAAAATTCCATCAGTTGATTGTTTTATCTGTAATCCTAAGAAAAATGTTAACTCACCCATCATGCTCATTTCATATCTAGACTACATTAAATTTGAAAATTTTCCACATAGTTTTTCATTTGTAGATCCAAATATAATGTCATCCACATATATTTGCACAAGTATTAAATCAGAACCCAGTTTTCTATAGAAAAGTGTTTTATCTATGATACCTCTAACAAATTTATTTTCAATTAAAAACTGAGTGAGAGTATCATACCAGACCCTGGGTGCTTGATTCAAGTCATAAAGTGCTTTATCTAACCAGTAGACATGATTTGGAAATTTGGGATCTATAAAACCTGGTGGTTGTTCAACATTGACCTCTTCTTCAACTTTCCATCAAGAAAGCACTTTTGACATCCATCTGGTACACCTTGAAGTTTTTATGTGTTGCATATGCCAAGAAAATCCTTATTGCTTCAAGTCTTGCAACTGGTGCAAAGGTTTCTTCATAGTCAATTCCTTCTTCTTGAGAATAGCCCTTTGCTACCAATCTTGCTTTATTTCTTATTATTGTACCAACTTCATCTAATTTGTTTCTGAAGACCCACTTGGCACCAACTATTGATCTATTCCTTGGTTTGGGCACCAATCTCCAGACTTTATTCCTTGTGAGTTGGTTTAATTATTCTTGCATGGCTATCACCCAGTCAGGATCGTGAAGTGCTTCTTCAATTTTCTTTGGCTTAATTTTTGACAGAAAACTGAGATAAAGACACTAATTTTATGTTGCATTTCTTGTCTTGACTCTTTCATCTCAATCTCCAATAATTAAATCTGGTGTATGATCTCTCAACCAAGGTCTTACAGGTGGCAGATTTAATCTTGAAGATGAGGCTTCATTTTCTAGATTAACATTGTTTAATCTAGTTGATGGATTAGAAATTGCTCCCCCTAATTCAATGACTTCTTCATTGTTAGCTTCCCCTAAGCTATTAGTCTTATCTTGACTGTTGATTTCAATAGTCTCTGGTGTTTCATTAGTCTCTGATAGTGCACTCATGTTACCGATCTCTGGTGTTTCATTGAATGCTAATATTCTAGTCTCTGATGGAGTATTAGCCCTTGGTACTTCATGCACAACTGTTAACTCCCCCTCACTCATATGGGGATCATAAACATTTAGGAGTGATTCTTCAGTCTCTGTTGAATCTTTCCATGCATCCAACTCATTCTCAAATCTGAGAGTTTCATGCAATCCTTGACCAATCATTCTTGGAATCTTGCTATCATCAAATACAACTTGAATGAATTCCACAATGACCTTTGTTTTTAGGTTATGTACTCTATATGCCTTACTTAACAGGGAGTAACCTAAGAAAATGGCCTCATCAGACTTGCTATCAAATTTTCCTCTTGTCTCTGATGAGTTTCTCAGAACAAAGCACTTACAACCAAACATATGCAAAAACTTGAGAGTTGGTTTTCTCTCAGTCATTAACTCATAAGGTGTTTTGTTGTAAGTCTTATTGATCAAGGACATGTTCTGAGTGAAGCAAGCAGTGCTAATAGCTTCCTCCCAGAAGTAGGTTGGAAGTTTTGATTCTTCTAGCATTGTCCTTGCTGCTTCAATCAGAGTTCTATTTTTCCTTTCAACAACTCCATTTTGTTGAGGGGTTCTTGGAGCTGAGAATTGATGAGTTATTCCTTTTTCAGTGCATAATTCATTTACTTGGGAATTTTTGAACTCTATTCCTCTATCACTCCTTATAACTCTTATTGATTTTCCTGACTCAGTTTCTACTTTCTTGATATAATCAATAATCAACTAAGCAGCTTCATCCTTTGAGTGAAGGTATTTTACCCAAGTATACATTGTATGATCATCCACTATAACCAAGGCATATCTATTTCTTGATATTGACATCACATTCACTTGACCAAATAAGTCCATATGTAATAACTGTAAAGGGTCAGTGATTGATGTTGCTGGTTTACTTTTGAATGACACACTTCTTTCTTTTCTTTTCTGGCATGAATCACACAAACCTTCTTATGCAAACTCCAATTGACGAATGCCAACTACCAAGCCTTTTCTCACCAAATTGTTAATGTTCTTGAAGTTTAAGTGGGAGAGCTTCTTATGCCAAAGCCAACTTTCATCAGCTGAGGCTTTGCTATAAAGACATGTGACTTGATCAGTGGAAGAGATTAGGTTTGCAATGTAGAAATTCCCTTTCCTTTTT
>CM025788.1:22026221-22047733 GCA_014636745.2 Centella asiatica
ACATCTCCATGCTCAACATTGCCATAGCTCTTTGTATGGCCTTTGTTTTCATCTCCAAAAGTTACCTTAGGACCACTCTTTTCATCATACTGTATAAGTAGGGACTTGTCTCCTGTCAAGTGCCTTGAACATCCACTGTCCAAGAACCATGATTTCTTCTTTTTGCCCTGCACAGTAAGAACAACTACTTAGAAATTTTTGGGACCTAGATTTTCTTGGGTCCTTTCTCACTAGTTTTAGAATCAAGACTTGACTCTGATGAAGTTGATTGTCTTTTAGAATTTTTAACTTTTATAGAACAATCAATACTCTTGCTTCTTGAAGGTGAGAGACTACCAATGTGAGAACCTGAAAAATAAGATGGATTTTTGTTGTATGATTTCTTTCACATTAGTATTAATTTATTTTATGTATAAAGGTTTAAATTTTATTTTATTTTTTTATGTATTTACTATGAATAATAAATTCATATCTCAAAGCCTTAAATGATTATTTTATTCAAGTATTTTCAAGAGTAAGTGTATTTATCACCTGGGAAGGCAACACACGGTCACTTTCATAAATTTTCTATACAGCAAATCCACCCACAAAATCCAAGTTCACTTTCAAAGAACAACTGTCCTTCTCCAAGAACAATCTAAGCTTTTAATTTCTCCTTTGCTGCCATAGAGGTAAGAGCACTATATTAAAGTCCTGCTTTGTTCCTGCACTCTTTGTTATGTTATGCATGCCATGTTTGTGAAAATACTAGGTTCACTCACTTCCAAAAGTATGATTTAATACATGTTTTTTAACATCTGGTATTAACGCCTTTCATTTCAAAAGCTACCCAAAATGAGAATAAGATATGTTGACAACCACCTAGTAGACAAACCTTTAACTTCAAAATATTATTTTTATATATCAGTAGTTAAACACCACGTTTGGATCCTTGTTAACCTGAGTTCTTGTAGCCTACCAGTGTCTAAAAGAATTAGTAGACAATAAGAATGTTACACACTGTAGAAAAGGGTGATGAAGTCACCACTGTATCAAAGACAAGTCTTAGCTTAGTCTCCGTCAACGTGAAGTTGTCTCTAACTGTATAAAATAGTCACTGAGAGATTCCAAGTTAGTCTCCGATAGTATGGAATTAGTCTCGGATAGGCTGAAAATGTTAGTCTCCGATGAAGAAAATTTTCTTAGTCTCCGATGAGTAATTAGTTCCCGAAGAGTTTAGCGCTGAACAATTATCCACTGACAAGTTTAGCGATGACTTACTGAGTTTGGCGCTGGCTTATGAGTTTAGCGATGACTGATTGAGTTTGGCGCTAAAAAATTATCCCCTGACGAGTTCAGCGATGACTTACTGAATTTGGCGCTGAACAATTATTCACTGACGAGTTCAGCGATGACTTACTGAGTTTGGCGCTGAACAAATTATCACCCAACGAGTTTGGCGATAATCAAGATCATCCCCTGATGATCGAGGACCATCCCCTTATGGTCGAAGATCATCCCCTGATGATCGAGCACCGAGGCATTGGTAACCGAACCCTCGCAGATAAAAGATTTCTACTTCGACTATGTATGTCACTATGATGAAGTTAAACGATCAGGTTGGTCGGCTGATATGTCGTTTGATGAAGAGATAATGAAGTCAGATAGTGGTTAGGCTAGCCAAGTGACTCACTATTTGATGAAGAGAGGGCAAATGAATGATTCAAGATTTCTTTCAAGTAAAAGGGTCAAATCCCTCGTTATCACTCGGGGACCCTAGAAGCTATTTTTCCTCCAAATAAATTCGAGGCGTATAATTGTTTCTGTCCAACCTCATAAACACTTAAGCGAAGAAATTTTTCATACTTCAAAACCTACCAATACTTGATTATATACTTGCGAGCGTAAATCGCTCATTTTGCTATTATCTAATGTTTTACAGAACATGGCGAGAAGGCCGAGCTGTTTGCTAAAGGCAAAGCGAGGATGACATAGTGAACGCTTCCTAATTGCCCTGTTATGGATGACTTTCCGAGGGAGAATGAAGCGTGAGACAATCATTGAATTGTTTAGATTGTAAGGCCTGTGTAGCCCCTCATAGACTTCTGCTGCTAAACTTTCATTTTGGATGAATGTAATAGAGAATACAATTTATTTTCTCTTAAATAACGATATGCATGCTTGGATGTTTTTACTGTTCTCTTGTCAATTTTTGACGATGCTTGAAGTCCGATATGGGATTTTTTGGGGCCGCCACAATTGGTATCAGAGCCCAAGCACTGGTTATGAGACCACGGTCTCTACCAGAGAGCAACATGCGATATTTAGAGTTTTAAGGAGGAACGAAGGAGCAGTAAGATATAAGGATAGGGAAAATAAAACGCTAAGACCTAAGTAAAACTTTTTGCAAACCATGCATTGCATTAGTATTCATGTCAAACTCTGTGTTAAGTTAAACCTAGTTCCCGGACTGACATAAGCTATGTTCCCTTGTAGATAACCTCAAGACGAGATGATAGGGGTAAAGCCCCCATGGTTGCTAATTCTGACGAGGAGCATGTTCCTGACCTCCCAAGACATGAAAAAATTTCCCTTGGCCCCATCACAATCGATGTTGAGGCACGGAAGAAGGCATCCCCTGAGCAACCTCTTGTTGTTGTGCCTACACCACTTGATGATGCTGGCCCTTCGATTTGCCACAAACGCCTACACCCTAATGTTATCCGTGGATCACCACCACCCCCTGGTGCCCAATGGCGTGTGACTCCTCGGAAGAAGGTAATTAGGGCAGTACAAGTGGTACATTTCGAGATTCCTCAAATCTCTGACGAAGATTTGGAAACAGATCGAGAAGATGACAAGGACCCTGCCGAGCCAGAGGATGCCGATGACCCTGCTGATCCAGAGGATGCCAATGCCCTTACTGATCTATCTGAGAGGTCAGATTCCTTAGTTCACTGAAGGAGCTGTTCGCCTCCCCGCTATCAGTCGGGTACGCCGCAGCAGTCACCAACACAGTCAGGATCTCATTTTGTTTTGGTGCATACTGTACCTTTTGCTCTAGCTTCACCACCAACAAAGCAGCCAGCCCACTACCTGCCATGCTACCATTACCACCAATAGAACTACAAGATGCACCGCTAGTCGTCCCACCCACCGCACCGCCTGCAGAAGTGCCAATGCCTATGCCATTTCCAGACATATTCTGCCTTCATCTTCAACAAAGAATTCGCATGATATAGACATAAATGGAGTCACGCAACAATGGGTTGATGTGTCGCTTCGTTGCACATCAGAGGACCAGCCGATTCCTTAACATTTTGAGGGTCTTATATTAGGATGTGTCTCTCACCCTCACTGAGGCACTAACTGAGACTTTGATATCGATGAGCGATTACTTCAGGTTCTCGCACCCCACTACAGCCGACCGGGATTGCTTGATGCACGACCTTGTATTAGACGTATTTTAGTCTTTTGCTTCCACTCTTTTCAACAGTATTCACTATTTTTTTATCATTCTTTATCACTGCAGTGACATGTTGACTTTGAGTGTTGATAAATTTAGGTTCATTGACTGGTGAAACAAAATTAATTCTTTTAACAGGAATTGGCTTGTGAGTCTTGGAGTCAGCAGTTTCATTAATCTCTTTTATATCTGATTTCTTTCCTAGGTACTCATCATAACCTAGACCAGATTTTTGACCTACCATTTGATTTCCTACCAAGTCTGACAGCTTTTTAGAGGATTGGTTCCACTATTTTATCTTAGCCAGTTCATGTTCAAGTTGTTCGACTAAGTAATATTCCCTCTTTTTCAATGCATCAATCATGTGATGAGCTTTATTCAGCTCTAACTTGATAGTATCAAATTGTTTTTGTCTCTCTTCAAGAAATTTATTTATGTTCAAGAGTTGGTCATGTGATTCTTTAAGTTTGGTATGTTCAATGGTCAATGATCTAAACTAACATGCAAATCAGACATATCTTTTTGTATGCTTTCTATACTAGATGTATCAATTAGATTAAGCACATTAAAGTTCTGAGTTACATCACATACCTTTGTAGAATCACTTGGCTCACCAGTTCGAGCCATCAAGGCAAAGTTAACAATTTCTTCCTTAGATTCACTGTCAATCCAATCTTTGCCTTTAGTAATCAAGGCCTTGCTCTTTGATTTGTACTTTTTATCAGCAAGATCATTCCCAAATTTCCTATTCTTTTGATCCTTAGATCTCTCTGTAGATCTAGGCTTCTTGCACTCATTGGCAAAGTGCCCTAACCCATTACAGTTGTAACATCTTATTTTCTTTTTATCAAAGGTCACAGTTTGACCATCTCATTTTGGGTTAGGTTTTCTTGATGATCTTCTCCCTTTTCTACTAGCTCTAAATTTCTTGAATTACTTCACCATGAAGGCCATGACTTCTTCCATGCCATCATCAGTGTTGGATTCAGATTCTTCATCAGTCGAGCTTGTAGTGTAGGTTTCATCATTAAGCTCCTCATGAGACATCATTGTCTTAACCATTAATGCAACTCCTTTGTCCCTGCCATGCATCTTTTGTCTTTGCTTTACTTTAAGTTCATAAGTCTTTAGATTTCCATAGAGCCTGTCCAATGTGAAAATGTCCAAATCATGAGCTTCCCTTACTGCAGTTGTTTTTGGATCCCAGCTTGGTGGGAGAGCCCTCATGAATTTGGTATTAACAACTTCATTATCATAGGACTTTCCAGGTATTTTTAGGTCATTCAGCAAAGCATTGAATCTATCATACATTGATGTTATTGATTCACCAGGCTTTGCTTGAAAGAATTTATATTGTTGTTGTTAGGTTTTAGAACATTTGATGATGATTGTCTTTAGATTACTTAGAGTACAAATGTATAGAAAGTGTTAATTAGTAACACTGAAGTTTTGTAGCCAGTAGTTATCTCTTTGTTTGTAATTCATTTATTCTTTGTAAAGAGATACGATTATTTTTTATTTGTAATTAACTGCTGGAATGGAGTATCGAAGCTTCAAGAAGTCAAGTTGTGTATTTGATCTGTTAGAGTTTGCAAAAAGGCTTATCGGAGACTAGAAGAACTGGTCAGAGACTAAAATGTTTTAACTGTCAGAGACTAGTTTTTCTATCGGAGACTAAAAGCTTACGTCATCAGAGATTAAAGAAAAAGGAATCAGAGACTAAGCTGACGTCATCGGAGACTAAGCCTTAACGTGCCAGAGACTAAATAACACTATCGGAGACTACACAAGCTGACGTCATCAGGGAAAAGTCATCAGGGACTAAACGTACCAGGGACTAAAAGAGTCATCAGGGACTAATTGTACCAGAGACTAAAAGATACGTCAGGGACTAAAGTCGTCGGAGACTAAAAGAAGCATCAGAGACTAATTGTGAATTAATCTCTGAAAGATACAGAGTTCGAATTGAAAGAGGAATGTCTTCCACGTAAAGTAAAATATTATTGAAGACGTAGCTGGTAAGGAAACTCACCAAATATCTTTACCTAATCAAAAAGGAAAGATTGTATTTGATTCGAATAAGGAAGCTGAATTTTATTCAGAATAGGAACTGAGTTAAGTGTAATTCAGTTGTCATAGAAGCTGTAATTAGTTACAGAGAGTAATTTTAAGAAGCTGTATAGGTTTTTCATAATTTTGTATCTTTTCCTATACAGAATAGAAAAGAAGCTGACGATTACATTATTGTGATTGTTAGGATTTGTATTCAATTGTAAATCAATAAAGCAATTGTTTATAAATAGATTTGTGTTCTTGTTCTTTTTATTCCGCAAGAAAAATTTAGT
Organism: Centella asiatica; assembly: GCA_014636745.2. NCBI lineage: Eukaryota > Viridiplantae > Streptophyta > Magnoliopsida > Apiales > Apiaceae > Centella > Centella asiatica. The sequence goes on from CM025788.1 coordinate 22,032,012, forward strand.
TTCTTAATGAACAAGTAATCGAAGAAATTTCAAAGAACTTGTATTCAACCCCCTTTCTACAAGTTCTTGTCATCTCACTGGGAAAACAGTTGTGTTAACAATGACCTTTTATTCTTTCTTACTTGGTCTGTTCCTTCACATAGGACTTTGATGGTGTCCCAGATTTGTTTTGATATTGTGCAATTGATGATGCTTGTGAACATATTCTTATCCAACCAATTGTAGAGTATGTTCATCACTTTAGCATCTTTCAGCACTTGTAACTTGTCTTCATTAGTATAATCACTCTCAGGAGCAAGTTCAAAGTGTTCAGCAATTATTGTTCCTTCCACAATTTTTGAAGGAACAAATTTCCTTGGTTTATAAGGACCCTTCTCAATCTTATCAATATAATCAGGATCTGTTGCTCTCAAGTGCATGTACATCTTTTGTTTCTAGATAGGATATTCTTCCCTTTTTAAAACTGGAATTCTAGTTCCACCATAACGACTTCCTGCATATGTCATTATGCTGGAACTGCTTCCTTTATCATTGGTCATCTCTGGATCTTGTTAATTGAAATATATCAATCAAACGCTCTGATACCACTTGTTGTCCCAGTAAGATAACCTATAACTTGTGGAAGGAGGGTTGAATACAAGTTCTTAAAACTCTTTTCAAATTCTTGTTCTTCAAAGTATTAAACTTGCGGAAAATAAAGAACAAAAACAAGAACAAATTTATAAACAATTGCTTTTATTGAATAACAATTGATTACAAATTCTAACAATCACAAATCAATTGTCAGCTTCAATTTTTATGTTGTATATATACAAATTTATAAAAACATACAGCTTCTAATATAATTCTATAAAATTAATTACAGCTTCCAAATCTGAATTGAAATTCAGCTTCTAATCCTATTCGTTATATGATTTCTATATTCAACCGAAAAAGGTTTTTCTCATGATCATGAAAAAATATTTCATTCTTTCTCTCTCTGGTTAATTTCCTAACCAACTTCATCTTCAATATATCTTTAATGTCCATGTCGAAGATAACTTCTAATCCAATTAGAACTTTGTACTGCATCAGAGAGTAATTTTACTTTAGTCTCTGACTGCTTCAACTTTAGTCTCTGACTGCTTCAATTTTAGTCTCTGACTGCTTCAACTTTAGTCTCTGACTGCTTCAACTTTAGTTTCTGACTTCTTCAACTTTAGTCTCTGATCAACTATGTTTAGTCTCCGACAGCTCAAGCTTAGTCTCCGATGGCTTACGCTTAGTCTCTGATGACTTAAGATTAGTCTCTGATACTTTAAGCTATAATCTCTGAAAAGCTTTTGCCTTAGTCTATGATAAGACTAAACACAATATTTGACTTGTTGAAATCTCTGATGCAATTTTGACAGTCTCTTATAATACAAATTAACTTACTCTCATATAAAAATAAAGTACATAATCAGAGAGAAAACTACCAGCTACAAAAATTCAAATGCTATTAACTAGCACTAACTGTATTTTTGTATATCTAAGTATTCTAAATACAATCATCATCAAATGTTATAAAACCTAAAATTAATCACAATTGTGATTCAACAGATTTCCAGAAAAATACCAAGTTTTAATACAACTATTTTAACTTGAATGCTTGTGTATTCATTTTAATTTCAGTAGAGTTTTTCTGATTTTGCAGCTATTCTAGCCTGTGCAACATAAGTTTTAAAAGAGCAAAAAGGTTTGTAGTGTTTATATTCAACCCCCCCTTCTACAAACACTTGAGCTTATTTAGTTCTAACAATTGGTATTAGAGCCAACTAGTAGACTACACTTGCTAGAAGATCTTTATCAATGGCCAACAAAGCTAGAAATAATAAGGTCCCCATGTTGGAAAGGGGAAAGTACTTCTTCTGGAGACAACACATGATAGTTCATCTAAGAGCAATCGATGACGAATATTTATAAATTCTAGAAGAAGGCCATCACGTGCCAAAGAAGCTCATTCCTCAGGAGGCTGTCAATAGAGTCAATGTTCCAGAAATATTAGTCCCAAAGACTACTGATGAGATTACTCCCGAAGAAAGAGAAAAGGTGAAGAAGGATCTAAAAGTAATAGGTATTCTATATAATGGCTTAGACGATGATATGCTAAACAGTATCATGAATCTTACAACGTCTAAGTCAATATAGGATACAATCCAAATCTTATGTGATGGCACTGAAGATTTGAGGGTAAACAAACTGCAACTGTTAACACAACAATATGAGTGATTCACAATGAAAAATGGTGAATCACTCACTGAAATGTTGGATAGATTCAACAGGTTGGTAAATGACCTAAGGATGTATGGGAAGATCTATGCTAATAAAGACGTGAACAGAAAGTTCATGAGGGCACTTCCCATATCATGGGATTCGAAGGCAACAACTATCAGAGAATCCAAGGACATGAATCTCCTAGACTTGGACAGGCTCTATGGTTCCCTAAAGACATATGAATTGGAAGTTCAACAAAGATCTAAAATGTCTGAGGATACTAGAAAGCTAAAATCTATAGCTTTGATGGCTAGCAAGAAGAATAAAGATTAAGCAAGACCAAGTGTCTTGATGAAGCAGCAGTCTGGAGATGCTGAAGAAGAGGGGGACTATGAAGTTGACTCAAAGGAGACTGAGTACACTCCTGAAGAGTTAGAAGAGATGGATGAAACCTTAGCCTTCTTTGCAAAATGGTTTTCCAAACTGAAATTCCAAAAGCCATCTAGATCAAAAAGATTTTCAGCAAGGAAACCCAATAGCACAAGCAGCTTTATTGATATGTCTAGAATAAAGTGCTACAAATGCAATGAGATGGGTCACTTTGCAAATGAGTGCTGCAAGGTCACAAAGGAAGGTGAATCCAAAGGAAAAGATGCTGAAGTGGATTACAAGAAGAAATACTTTGACTTTCTTAATGCTAACAAGAAGGGAAAAGCCTATATTGTGGAGGGAAAGGATTGGGTGACTTAGATGAAGAAGACACTGAGGAATATGTCAACCTAGCCTTAATGGCCTCATCTACTGACAACAGCAGTTCACAAGTAAGTCTTAAAATTTCCACTAACATGTCAAAAAATGATTGTTTCAAAACTATTAAGGAAATGACTTGTGAGATAAGAGACCTTTACGACACTTTAAGAAGTGTTGTAGTTGAGATTTAGAGAGCAGAAAATCAATGAACATTTGACTGCTAGAAATAATCTGTTAGAATCCGAACTATCTAGACTTGAGAATCTTCAAAAAGAACTTTCTAAGACTAGGAACCTTCTTGACTGTGCCATAAAGAAAAAATAATGGACTTCCAAGCTTTTGAGAGAGAAAAGGATGTCATAAAGAGATGGAATGAGTCAAGTAAGAAACTAGATGATCAATTAAAAAGTCAAAAATCTGATCATAAATCTAGTTTAGGCTATGAGAAGACTCTGGTGAAGCAACCTTCTATTGAGGTTGAAAATGCAACTAGCTTTGGAAAAAGGCCTATAGAACCTGACAAGTTTATAAAGGCTGTAACAAAGCTAGAAAAAGACTTCATGTGGTGATGGAGTCTATAAATGTAGCTTTTGATGATCAAAAGATCTCTGGACTCGAAGACCCTGGTTTTCATGAAGAGCTCAAATTTGATAAGTGCAAGCAAATGGAAGAGTTAACCATTCCTGATGTCAATCCTACCAACAATAAAGCCCCCTCAATTGTTGGAGTTAGTCTCTTGGACAACATATCAGAGAGCACTCCATCAGGGGATAATCCATCAGGAAATGCACCATCAGGGGATAACTTTAACCTTGATTTAAGCATAAATTCAGGGGGAGTTTTCTCAAACACCAGTAGCACAGACTTAGGCAGAGGAGATGATAATTAGGAAAGCTCATCAAGATACCTCTCTAAGCCCAAATGGTCTAAGGATCACACCAAAGAATTAATCATTGGTGATCTAAATCAAAAAGGGCAAACCACAAAAGCTACATCTAATGAATGCCTATATGCTTGCCTTCTTTCTCAATTAGAGCCAAAGAAATTTGAACAAGCTATGCAAGATGCAAAATGGATCATGGCTATGCAGGAAGAACTGAATCAATTTGAAATAAATCAAGTATGGAAGCTGGTGCCTAAACCCAAAGACATAATTATAATAGGTACCGAGTGGGTATTCAGAAACAAGATGGATGAAGTTGACATTGTTATAAGAAATAAATCAAGACTGGTGGCAAAAGGATATCTTCAAGAGGAAGGGATTGACTTTGATGAGACTTTTGCACCAGTAGCCAGACTTGAGGCTATAAGAATTTTCTTAGCCTATGCAGCACATTCAAACTTTAAAGTTTTTCAAATGGATGTGAAAAGTGTCTTTCTCAATGGGAAACTGGAATAAGAAGTATATGTACAACAACCTCCAGGGTTTGAAAGCTCAAGATTCCCAAAACATGTTTACAAACTAGAGAAAGTCGTTTATGGACTGAAGCAAGCTCCTAGAGCTTGGTATGACACACTGTCAAAGTTTCTGGTGGATAACAAGTTCACAAGAGGTATCATTGACAAGACATTGTTCTTTAGACAACACCAAGGTCATTTGATCCTGGTTCAAATATATGTTGATGATATCATTTTTGGATCCACTGACACCAGACTGTGTGAAAAGTTTTCCAAGCTCATGCAAAGCAAGTATGAAATGAATTTGATGGGTGAATTATCTTATTTCTTGGCCCTGCAGATCAAACAAGTCACTAATGATATTTACATACATCAGACAAAATATGCCAAAGAACTTCTCAAGAAATTTGACATGGAGGACTCAAAGGTAGCAAAGACACCTATGGCCATAGCAACCAAGATTGACCATGATAAGAATGGAAAGAAAGTTGATCTAAAGACTTATAGGGGAATGATTGGTTCTCTGTTGTATCTGACAGCAAGTAGGCCTGACATTATGTTTGTAACATGTCTTTGTGCAAGGTACCAAGCTGATCTAAAGGAGTCTCATCTAATTGCAGTGAAAAGAATCTTGAGGTACATCAAGGGCACTACAGAGTTGGGACTTTGGTATCCAAAGGAGTTTGGATTTGAATTACTTGGGTATTCTGATGCTAACTTTGAAGGATGCAGAATTGACAGAAAGAGTACAACAAGAAGCTGTCAATTTTTAGGAGGAAGGCTTGTATCTTGGTTCAACAAAAAACAATATTCAATATCAACATCTACTGTTGAAACTGAATACATTGCAGCTGAAATTTGCTGTACACAAATCCTATGGATGAAGAATCAGTTATTGGACTTTGGCCTAAACTTCAACAAAATTCCAATTTTGTGTGATAACACAAGTGCCATTGCAATTGCTAAAAACCCTGTTCAACATTCTAGAATTAAACATATAGAGATTAGGTATCCCTTTATCAAGGAACATGTTATGAATGAAACTATTGAAGTACACTTTGTACCAACAAACAAACAGCTGGCATACATCTTCACCAAAGCTCTTGATGAAGCCACTTTTATCAATCTGGTGGGAGAGCTGGGGATGGTGAATTATTCAAGATAAAAATTGATCAACTTGCTAAAGTCATGCCAGAGAAATTGTTGGGGAGTTCAAACTGATAATTGCTTAAGTACTGGTATTTCTAACTTATCTCATAAATTCCTGATATTGTTACTGATACATGGTTATATTTTTACAAAAAAAAAATATTACATATATATATATATATATATATATATATTATTTATTTATTTATTTATTTATTTTTTTTTATTATTTTTTTTTGCAGGGTGTGTATCAAAAGTTGTATATTAGGGTCATGATTACTCAGCAAAGCATTACTTCTTCTATGTTAACTACTATGGCAGAGACAACTACCACTTCTCTGCCTACCCAAGTTGTATTATCAATTTCTACACAATCACTCTTAATAGCCTAACCCTCAGTCTTCCAAAACACTCAGTGAACTAAAAGAAAACTCTCTGAAGTAACCTCATCTATTGAGGGGGTGCAAGGTGAGAGAGTGATTGACCTGAAGAGAATGAAGAAGAAGAGGACAAGCCATGAGTGTTGACCCTAAACCAAACCAAACAGTATCCTCTGAAAATGATACTGACCTTAATAAGGAAATACACTCATCACTAATTGTTTCCTCCCAAAAGGATTCAATTATTGAACAAAGTCCCCAACCAGGGACAAAGTTGAGTGAAGCACATACACCCCATAGCCCCTGATGAAATTAACATCAGGATCTCTGAGAGCCACTTGCAGATATCTTACACGATGAGTGCACACACAACTTCACTTGATGAATCACCTCCTTACTCATTGATTCAACCAACACTCCCTTCTACACCTCTATACTCTTTTTCTTTGCCTCAACATTCTTTAGATGTCATGACACAAACTCTAAGTGTTATGACATCAGATCCTCCAATTTTTCACTTCATGGAGCAGCCAATACTCAGTGACATAGTGACACAGTGATTGACAATCAAGACTGTCAAATGATTGATTCCTTCTTAAATGATTCAATCATTGATGCTCATACAAGGGACATAAATATAATGGTATATACTATTGCTCTAAGTATTTATACTTCCTCAATTATAAATACTATTTTAATAAATACCTATAGTTCTCCTATTGTACATACATGTATCTCTTCCACTTTTGCTCAAATCACTTCTGTGGACACAATAGTTGTAGATACATTGTTTACTTTGTCCACTGTTGTTGATAACACAACCCATAGGAGCCCAATTAGGATAACTTTGAGTGAGGCTGAGAAAATACTTAGTGAAAAGAGGCAAGGTTAACCCATTGAGAGGACCTTGGCACAAGAAGCGAATGAGAGTACTGCCTTAGAAGGCAATGAAAAAGGAGAGGAAAAGAGTGATGTCTTAAAAGGCTTAGAAAAAGAAGAGGTTTAGGGAAATAAGGATGAGATACTTATAAATAAAGAATATAGAGAAAATATAGAATTTGTAAATACTTACAGTTCTTCTAAGAGTGATAAAGATGAAATTCTCAAACAAGTTCCTCAAGTCACATCCCAATTCTTAACTTCCACTGATGATGCTTCCAAAAAGAGAGAGAAATCTTCAAAAGGGGAGAAATTTTCAAAGTCATTATCAAGGGTTGTTGTTGAGACATCTGCAAATCAACCTTTAGAGGATGTGACTACTGATCCTGCTCCAAAAGGCCAAGGACATTAGATGGGAAGCAACTTCAACAAGAGAAGGAGAAGGCTGTGGAAGAGGAGCAATAAGAAGAAGAGAGGAATCGATGCATGTTCTAAGCCAAATTGCTAACCACAAAAATGAAGATGTCATCAAGATCAGAACCTTGTTTGTACATAATTATTCTTTACAACTATGCAAATACATTTATTCTTTAATGTCTATAATTTTGGGTTTTGACATCATCGTCAATACATTAGTTAGATTTATGGTTATCAAATTGATAAACATAAATAGGGGGAGATTGTTAGGTATAAATGATGATGATGATGTTTAGGGAATAATTGTGCATTTGTAAATACTCAAGGTATTCTATAAACCTTAGTATATTTGCACAAGTTTTGCATCCATTGATGGACGACTTAGTCATCAGGGGATGAACTACACTACACTAGGCGAGTTATCAGTGATAACTTGAACGGACTCGACAGTGTTAAGGAATGACTGTTGTTACTTAAAAGAAGATGAGTATTCTGCATGATAGACATGTTAGAGTGTATGCCCTAGTGGCCAATTATGTAATGATTGTGACACTATATTTTTTGATATGTTTTTGGTTAATGATAATTTATTATGTTTTATTTACTGCGTTATATAAATGTTAACATAATAAATGTCCTTAGAAGAATGATACTAATTATATGGATTCAAGTATGTGACTTGAGTATGAGATCATATAAGTATGTGATGTATCATTATTCTTAGATGTCCCTAGTCAAGTATCATTGTAAGTGGGACTACAATAATACATTGAGACTAGTATGTGATTAACTGATGGCCATATCTCATTGGTCATAAATATATACGAGATATATTAAGTTGATACATAGGTACATGTTAGAGAACATAGTACTGGACAGACCCACCATGAGAATTCTACATGGAGCGTTATGCTATGTGTCATAAGTAATTCTCATAGTGACAATGATGTAATGGTCCTTCGACCTGAAGTCATGACATTTCTACATAAGGAGTTATGCATTTTGACATTATCAAAAGTCACCTTTAACTGGGTGGACGATAAAGGTGATTGTTGGATGCATAATGAGTTATGTGAGAAATGGGAATGATGTAGATGGAATTTAACCCTCCTATAAATTAGGGGTGATATCTATAGGCCTCTTGATTGAGTGAAACTATAAAATGCATGGCCATGCTCAAATAGAGATTTGTTTCATATAGTTTACTCATTGATCAAGAAAACTAAGATTAAATAATGAAGAGGATGACACATCCATGCCTTGAATTTAATCTTAGATATCATGGTTAAAAGGATTAAGTTACATTGAAACATTGGTCATGAAAGGTAACGTCGAATCTATGACTTTATTATTACTTGGGTAACAGTGATGTATTACTAGATGCCGCTCACTGTTTATAATTTTATAATATGATTTAAAATTATTGCCAACATAATAATAACCTACAGGGTCACACACAAAGAACATTCGTCAAGGAGATATAATTTAAATGTCTATGATTTTAATATATCAATAAGATTGATTTAATTAAATCATGGCTTTAAATTATATACATATATATTAATATATGTAATTTGTATAAAATAGAGTCCTTTGGAAGGAAATACGAATATATATATATTTATTTGTACATATATATATATATATTAATTAAGTGAGACTTGATTAAATATATATATATCTAATAAATATAAAATTCGGATTTTAAGTCTTCTAATTAGATTAGGTTTTGGAATTACTCTATGAAAGGCTATATATATGATATATCAGCTATTCTCTAACGATCCAACGTTTTTTTTACGTATTCTAAGAATCCTAGTTGCTCACAAGAGAAAGACTAGAGTTCAGAGATATAGAGGGAAAAGAGAGATACAGATCATACAGCTAGTACTGTAACTTTTCTTGTTCGAATTGTGAGACGATTCGCGGGTGTTCGTGTGGATACCGTAGAGACGCTGTCCTGTTGGATTGCGTTAAAGATTTGGAGACGATCAACACCTTCACCAAAGCTTCAGATTCGCACAATTAATCGGTAAAATCTTAAACTATCTGTATTAAATAGTTTCGCATAGATCCTCGGGTTTGGGTTTCGTTTTGTTTTATTTTAAATTGTATTTCACTGCTGCGTTTTAGACCCAATGAAACCCAACAAGACATTCCAGGCAAAGCCAACGAAGTATTGATGATCAAAAGAACAAGTATTTTTAAGGGCATCAGTTAAAAGAACCCAACAGGAGAAGCCTAAAAATACTGTATCAATGGATTACTTTGTCAGGGGAACCCGTTAGGCGATGACTTCATCAAGGGAAGCCATCAGGCGATAACCTCGTCAGGGGAAGCCATCAGGGGAACCCGTCAAGCGATAACCTCATCAGGGGAAGCTGTCAGGGATGACCTCATTAGGGGAAACCATCAGGGGAATCACTCTAATTTCTAGACTTTGGCAACAACATATCTCCCGATGAGTTTGGCGATGGCTAAAATTGACTTTGGCGATAGCATATCTTCTGACGAGTTTGGCAATGGCTAAAAGTCATTTTGGCGATAGCATATCTAACGACGACTTTGGCGATGACCTTGATTACCCAACGAGTTTTGTGATAACTTGGATCGACTTACGAGTTTAGCGATGACTTGGATTGCCCAACAAGTTTGGCGACCACAAAAGATCAACTCGTCAAGGGAAACCCATCAGTGGATATAAGAAGGTCGTAACATCAGTGGATAATGAAGCACTGATCAAGTCTCCATCAGGGATTGACATCAGTGGACAACGAAGCACTGATCAAGTGTTCATCAGGGCTTGACTTCGGTGGATAATGAAGCACTGATCAAGCCTCCATCAGGGGTTGACATCGGTGGATAATGAAGCACTGATCAAGTTGTCATCAGTAACTTGCCATTAGTGGATCCAGAAGCACTGATCAAGTGTCTATTAGGGATTTGCATTAGTGGATCGTTATGACCTAATCCATACGTCATCAGGACTTACATATAAATCATTGATACTTGGCACGGAAGCAAGGGGTATAATTGGAAAGATATTCCTTGAAGTTTGGTTATCCAATAACAACTCTCGAGCATTAAATACATACAGATCAGGGGATGAAAAAAAAGCAACGAAAGCCAACAACAGTTTAACACACCACTTTAAAAGTACCTTAATGTGACATACTATGGCTATGTTGAAAAAGTAGCATGTCCAGCACGTGGGTTCACTAACTGATCTGCTATAGATAAAGAAAGAGTTGTTACATGAAAAACCAAACAAACAAGCCACAACACTCAAACACTAGAAGGAAGCTTTATAATAGATCTTGAGAGAGATATTCAAAGAAAAATGTAGCTAGTGAGTGAGAAAAGAGAAGCTTTAATTTATTACATAATTGTAGATATTAATCACAATTGTGATTCAACAGATTTCTAGAAAAACACCAAGTTTTAATACAACTATTTTAAATTGAATGCTTGTGTATTAATTTTAATTTGAGTAAAGTTTTTCTGATTTTGCCGCTATTCCAGCCTGTCCAACATAAGTTTTAAAAAAGCAAAAAAAGTTTGTAGTGTTTGTATTCAACCCCCCCTTCTACAAACACTTAAGCTTATTTAGTTCTAATAGGAACCCTAGACAGAGACAATTCATGTGGCTTTGTCAACGATTTGGAGAAGAAATCAAAGAGTTACATTAGAAAAGGTATGAATCTTAGTTTGATTATAGAGTTTATTCACTTTTCTTTATATTGGGTTAGATTAAATAGTCGAATGCTTAGATTGGTGGGTTCGATTTACATTGTTTAAACCCATTGTGAAATATTATTTAATCAAATGTTCATATTGTTTAATAGGGCTTTTAGTTTTAGTTACTAATAATGTTGATACTAAATTATTTTTGTTGATACTTGTGTTGATTGAGTTTAATTTTAGTTTTTAGTTTTAGTTATTGATAATGTTGCTACTAAGAAGAATAGGAGAAGGGATCCAAATAAAGAACCAGAAAATCCAACTAAGTTATCAAGAAAAGGAACACCTATGAAATGCTCCAATTGCAACATCTATGGACACAACAAACTTACTTGTAGAGTTGCAGGAGATCCTATTGGCACTTAACAATCACAAGCTCTACTAATCACAAGAAACATTGTAAGATTCACATTAATGCATTGTAATTGTTGGAGCCTATATATTGTTGTTAATGTCATTCATTACTATGTTGGTGTAGAGGAAAGAAAAAAGTGATGGGACTTCAAAGAAATCTAAAGGTGTAAGCACAGAGGCTGTTAGGATTAAGACAAAGAAAGTTGAAACAAATGAGACAGAAATGGATATACAAAGGACTGCCAAAAGTATTTTAACATATGGGACAAACCCTAGTTAGGACTCTATGATTACGTTGATATATAATTCAGAATTATCTAATCACTAGATTATGTTGAAGTTTATGGATTTTATTTTAATGTAATCACTGGATTTTATCTAATTAGGAATTATGTAATCATTTTTTTGGGCATACTGATGATGCGTTTCTTCATGATTGTATGTTAGGAATTATAGCATTTGATGATGATGCATATACTTAGAATTGTTAGTTTTTCAATTGTCAAGTAGATGCTGATATGTAGTTAAACAGAGTTATAACAAGCCAGTCAGTTGATATCTGCTGATGGCTATTTTATTTGTCGATGGTCATTATCTGTTGATGAACAAATTATTTGCTAATGACCATTTATCCTCTAATGCAGATTATCTACCGATAAACATTTCTTTGTCGATGGTCATTAACTATTGATGAAGATATGGCTTCAAAGGATCGGTAGAGAATAATACTGTATAGGAAGATAATGGCATTAGAGGATAAGGGTTTTAGTGGTTCAGCTGACTTCTGAGGATTTTGACGCCTCTGAGGTAAATTCTAGGTTTTCACTTCAGTGGATGTTGTGGTTTTGGGGGTGTTAAACTAGTTTCAGTCATCAGTGGATATCTTATCCTCCAATAAATTAGGCATCAATAGATTTTCACAAGGGTTTCTTAGTCTTGAGCTTGTGTTTGAAGTTTCAGTGGATAATTTAGGTTTCTGTTCAACAATTATTTTGGTCTTTAGTGGTCTTATGGGTCTAGCCGTTAGTGGATATCTAATCCTCTGATGACATAGAATCAATAAATACTTTAGTAATCAACGAATAATTAATCCTCCGATGGTTGATACTTCAGTAGATAATTTCACCATCAGCAAACATTTTGCTCATCAACAGCTAGTTTATCCTCCGATGATATAGGCATCAGCAGAGGTATTCTGCATCAGTCGATATTTTATCCTCCGATGATTGATGCTTCAATAGATAATTTTGTCATTAGCCAATAATTTAAGCATCAACAGATATTTTGTTTCATCAGCAACTATTTTTTCCTCTGATGATATAGTCATCAACAAAGCTTTTCTTCATCAGTAGATAATTTATCCTCTGATGGTTGATTCTTCAGCAGATAACTTTGCCATCAACAGATAATTTAGGAATCAACAAATATCTTGCTTCATCAGCAACTATTTTAGCCTCCGGTGTTATAGGCATTAGCAGATGATTTCTTCATTAGTGAATAATTTATCCTCTAATGGTTGATGCTTCAGTAGATAATTTTGTCATCAACAGATAATTTAGGCATCAACAAAAATTTTATTTCTTGGTTTTTGCTTCTTCCTCTCTTAGCTTAGTTTAGTCTTTCGTTGGCTTCTAAGGGGTTTCTTCTTTTAAGCCAAGGGGCTTTCCCTCTTATGTTTAGAACTTCTTTCTCCATCCTTCAACTCAAAAAATCCACAAAACTTTTCAACATCCTATAATGTTGAAAAAAACTACATTAAATTGACAAAATAAAATACATTTGTAACTAATAATAACAAACACGTTTCTTTTTTATCCATCTTTTCTTGATACACAAAGTTTTGCAGTACTACTGCAATAGCAGGTTCAAAAGCTGGATGATGACCTTGTGCGTAATGAAAGAACCATGGAACAACTCAGAATTGAAAGAAATAGAGGACATAATGAAAAACCAAAATTTTCTCTGAACTCTATGGTTTAATTGTTAAAATTTTGTCATCTATGAAAAACAAAGCCTAGTTGTTATAAGGTAGAAGTTGAATATATTAGTGATACACGTGTACTTAATATAAGCCAGATAGTCACGTCATTTTTGTTGGAGTGGATGCCCTAGGAGCCAATTATTTGATAATTGTCATGGCGCACTTGTACTTATGTTTTGATTTAATAAATAATGTTTGGTTTCTTATGCTTCAATTTACTGTGTGATATAATTGTTAAGATAATAAATGTCCCTAGAATAATGAATACGGACTATATTGGTTCAAGTATGTGACTTGGAACATAAGATCATATAGTTGTAAAATGTATCAATAATCTTAAACTTCTCTAGTCAAGTATTATTGTTAATGGGACAACAATGATACATTGAGATTAGTATGTGGGTTGACTGATGACCAAATCTCATTGGCCATAGATATGTGAGATATTAAGTCAATACATAGGTACATGTTGGAGAACAGTGTACTGGATTGACCCACTATGAGAATTCTATATGTAAGTGAAGTGTCATATGATATTCTCATAGTGACAATGATGTAATGGTCCTTCGACTTGAAGTCATTACATTTCTACACGAGGATTCATATGGTTTGATATCACCAAAAGTCATTTTTAACCGGATGGACCATAAAGATGACTATTGACTATATTATGAGTCGTGTGAGGAATGTGAATAATCTAGATAGGATTTGTCCCTCCTATGTATTTTAGGAGTGATATCCTTGGGCCTCTTGATTGAGTAGAACTATGAAATCCATGGCCATGCTCAAATAGTGATTTGTCTATTATAGTTTACTCATCGATCAAGAAAACAAAGATTATATTATAAAGAGGATGACACACTTCATGCCTTGAGTTTAATCTTGGATATCAAGGGCAAAAGGAATTATATTACATTGAAACATTGGTCACAAGAAAAGGTTATGTTGAATCACCAACACTATTATTACTTGGGTAACAGTGATGTATTACTAGATGTCGCTCACTGTTTATAATTTTGTAATATGATTATAAAACTATTTCCAACGTAATAATAACCTATAAGGTCTCACACTAAGAGCGTAATTAAAAGGAGAATTAATTCGAATATTGATTTTAAATAAGTGAATATGATTGGCTTATTTAAAATTATAGTTGAGAATTAATTCTAGTAATTGACTTACTCAATTCTAACTGCCACTGCAGAGTATTAAATGTTAATAGCTGCTTACAAGAGGTGGTTAGCCACCTCTATCTAGGTTCATTGTATCTAGACACACCTCTCTCTAGGTTCATTGTATCTAGTCACCTATATCCAGGTTCATTGTATCTAGACACACCTTTGTCCAGGTTCATTGTATCTAGTCACCTTTATCCAAGTTCATTGAATCTAAATATATATATATGATATATATGAAGATCTATTGGTTGAAAGGAGTGGTGGAAGAGGAGGTTAGCCATATATGTCTAGGTTCATTGAATCTAAATTTATATATGATATATATGATGATCTGTATTACATGTTTTGCATGGATCCTAGTTGCGATTTCAATAAATTGTTTTAATTTATCGATTCCGCTGCATTTGTGTTCTTGAAACCCCAATAGTGGCATCAGAGCTACTTGTAAAACATTAATACAGATTATATGTGTCACAATATTTGATATAAGTTGCATAGTTAATGTTTTGCATATTACATATGTTATATGCTATGTAACTGAGTATTATGAAATCTCAAAACTCTGGGAATATGCATGATTGCTTGGGTATTAGGAACATTTGATGTTCTAAAATCTGAGTTTGGGATGAAGAAATTACCTGCTGATGCTTAAGCCATCATAGGATAATGTTTATAATTTGAATTGTTCAAATTATAATATATGCTTATGTGATATGCATGGTGCATGGTTATGGCCTTTGACCCTATAGGCTAGTGGTTTTGCATTTGAAATACGACTTGCATGTCGTGCCTTTCTCTATACATTCTCGTTATAAAATTCTCTTCTTATCTAACTCCCCTCGAATGTAACTCGAGGTTTTTGTATACCACGTAATGTATATATCAGAATAGAGTTAGTATAGGTTCCCCCCCCCCCCCCCCCCAATATTTGTAGTTAATCAACTGGACAAGAGAAGAGGATAAAGCGACACCATTGCCAAGCAGGTCTGGAGGCTTATGCTATGAAGATGGTGTATTGTCTTAGATTGACCTTCAATCTTTCATTAGCTTGAAAAGATTGACATAAGATTGGGTCATAACCATGACACATTTATTTTGCACTTTATTTATGCATATATGTGATATAATAAATGATGTGCATGATGTTTTCCCAGTGAGATAGCCGAGAACTTGTAGAAGGGGGGGTTGAATACAAGTTCTTTGAATTCTTTTCGATTACTTGTTCTTCAAGAAATTAATAATTACTTGCGGAAATAAAGA
>CM025788.1:22047743-22074302 GCA_014636745.2 Centella asiatica
TTTTAACAATTGAATACAAATTCTAACAATCACAATAATATGATCGTTAGCTTCTTTTCTATTCTGTATAGTAAAGATACAAAACTATGAATTCTATACAGCTTCGAATTACAATTTCTATAAAACTAATTACATCTTCTCTAAAACCTGAATTCTCAGTTTTCCTATTCTAAATCAATATTGATTCAGCTTCCTTATTTAAATCAAATACAATCTTTCCTTTTTGATAGGAATAGATTTTTGGCTTGTTTCCTTACCAGCTACGTCTTCAATAATATCTTGATTTACGTGGAAGACAATCCTTATTCAATTCGAACTCTGTATCTTATCAGGAAATAAATCACGATTAGTCCCTGACGCTTCATTTTTAGTCTCTGGTGACGTCATCAATTAGTCTATGGTCTTTTAGTCCCTGATGACGTCAGATTGTGTAGTCTCCGATAGAGTTATTTAGTTTCTGATGCTTTAAGACTCAGTCTCTGATGACGTCAGCTTAGTCTCTGATGACGTCAGCTTAGTCTCTGATGACGTCAGCTTAGTCTATGATGCTTTTAAACTTAGTCTCTGATGACGTAAGCTTTAGTCTCCGACTCTTTTAGACTTAGTCTCTGATGACGTAAGCTTTAGTCTCCGATAGGCAAAACTAGTCTCTAATAGATAAAATCCTTAGTCTCTGACAAGTTTTCCTAGTCTCCGACAAGCCTTTTTGTAAACTCCAACGGACCAAATACACACTTTGACTTGCTGAAGCTTTGATACTCCATTCCAGTAGTTACTTACAAATAAAGAATAATTGTATCTCTTTACAAAGAATGAATGAATTACAAACAAAGAGATAACTACTGGCTACAAAACTTCAGTGTTACTAATTAACACTTTCTATACATTTGTACTCTAAGTAATCTAAAGACAATCATCATCAAATGTTCTAAAACCTAACACATGATTTACATGATTAATGAATGGTAAGTTCTTAAATTCTTAATTAAATCACTCATAAAATTATTAAGTCTAAGATGCTTTTCAATATTAAACACTTATCAAAACCTCAATCAATGGGTATGGGATTTGCCAAAGCAAGGCACCCCATTTATCTTGGGGAGATGCGATCGGATAATTGTGATTTCTAAACTGTTATGATATTGGGTTTGACTTAACTAAGCTATCACAATAGGATTGTGGGTTTAGAGTCATGGAGTTTGGTAAAATCCATTTAGATGAACTGTAACAAAGAGTTGTTCACCAAACTATCCAAAAGTTATATATGATATAATTAACAAAGTGTTGTTTACCTAAATAGTTATGTTTTATGTGACTAGCCAAAGCTAGCATAAGATATAATGAAATATGGATCTTGGCTCACTAGAAAGATTTAAAAGAAATACTTTCCAAATTAATGGTGAGGGTTGTTAATTTGAATAAAATAGTGGGAGACACATATTTTGAATGTGCCATAATCAAATACGTTATTAAAATTTTGCAAATTGGTTCATTTATTTCTGCATTTATAATTTGTAGACAATAATGGCCAAAAACAACACAACCAACATATCATTGCAATCAATCCTTGAGAAGGACAAGTTGAATGAGATTAATTTCCTTGACTAGCATAGGAATTTGAGGTTTGTCCTCAAATAAGAGCAAAAGCTCTATGTTCTAGATGCACCAGTTCCTAAAGCACCTGCTAATACTACACCACGTAAGGAGCATAATGCTTATAAAAAGCATCAAGATGATGATTTGGAAGTGAGTTGTCTCATGTTAGCATCCATGAATCCTAAGCTTCAGAAGCAACATGAGTTAATGGAAGCTTATGAGATGATCGAGCACCTAAGGAAATTGTTCGAAGGGCATGCTCGATAGGAAATATATGATACGAATAAAGCCTGTATCATTACAAGCAGGGTGAACTTGATCCTGTTGGTCCACATGTGCTAAAAATGATTGGGTATATTGAGTACCTTGATAGGTTGGGCTTCCCCATTACTTAGGAAGCTCAAACTGATTTGGTTTTGCAATCATTAAACAACTACTATTCTCAGTTTGTCATGAACTTCCTCATGAACGAAATTAAGAAACCACTGACTTAGTTGTTAAGCTTGTTGAGAACTGTTGAAAGCAACATGAAAAAGTCAGGTCCTACTCCCATAATGATGGTGAACAAAGGAAAGGCTAAAGGTAAAGGCAATCAAAATATGGTATCTAGTTCTAGTGTCAAACCCAATCCTAAGTATAAAAAGGCATTGAAGCCTAAAAGTGGGATAGCAAAAGAAGGTGATTGTCACTTCTGTAGAAAATCTAGACACTGGAAAAGGAATTTCCATGCTTACCTGGAAGAACTTAAGAAAAAGAAAGGAAGTATGATTTCTGATTCAGGTATATATGTTATAGAAGTCAATTTATCTATTTCAACATCTTCGATATTAGATACTGGATGTGGTTCTCACATTTATGTTAATGTGAAGGAACTAAAAAGGAATAGATCTTTGGAAAAAGGCAAGGTTGACCTACGAGTTAGAAATGGAGCAAGAGTTGCTGCATTAGCTGTAGGAACTTATCATTTATCTTTGCCCATTGGGTTAGTTTTAGAATTAGAGGACTATTATTATGTGTCTGCCATTAGCAAGAATATTATTTATGTTTCTTGTTTAGACAAGAAAGGCTCTTCATTTGTAATAAAGGACAATAGTTGTTCATTTTACTTAAGTGAATTATGTTATGGTGTTGCAAAATTATTTAATGGTCTCTATGTTCTTGATTTGGAAACGCCTATCTATAATATAAATACTAAATGGTTTAAATCAAATGATTCAAATCAAACATATCTCTGGCATTGTCGATTGAGCCATATAAATGAGAAATGCATATTCAAACTCCATATACATGGATTTTTGGATTCATTTGATTTTAAATCATATGAGGTGTGTGAATCTTGTTTATTAGGCAAAATGACTAAAGCCCCTTTCACTGGACAAAGTGAACGGGTTAGCGACATTTTAGGTCTTATACATAGTGATGTATGTGCACCAATGAGTTTACTAGCTAGAGGTGGGTTTTATTACTTCATCACATTTACTGATGACTATAGTAGATATATATATGTATATCTAATGGGACATAAATCAGAATCCTTTGAAAAGTTCAAAGAATTCAAAAATGAAGTTCAAAACCAATTTGACAAAAGTATAAAAGTCATTTAATCAGATCGAGGAGGTGGATACTTAAGCCAAGAATTTAATAATCTTTTTAAGGAATGTGGTATTGTATCACAACTCACTCCACCTGGAACACCACAATGGAATGGTGAATCTGAGAGGTGGAATCGTACCTTGTTAGACATGGTGCGATCCATGATGAGTTATGTAGATCTTCCAATAAGTTTTTGGGGACATGGTCTAGAGACAGTTGCCTTCACACTTAATCGTGTTCCTACAAAGACGGTTCAAAAGACACCATATGAGATATGGACTGAGAAATGTCCTAATATGTCTTTCATAAAGATTTGGAGTTGCGAGACATATGTAAGACATTAAACTCTTGATAAGCTCGGACCCAAATCTGATAAATGTAATTTTGTGGGATATCCAAAAGAACTAAAGGGTATCAATTCTACAAACCTTCGGGGAACAAAGTGTTTGTTGCTCGTACTAGTGTTTTTCTAGAAAAGGAGTTTATATCTAGAGGAAATAGTGGGAGGAAAATAGAACTCAAAGAAATTCGAGAACCACAAGATATCATTAAACCTAATGTGGAATATGAATAAGAACCACAAGTCGTAGTGGAGAATGAACCCGCTCAAGTAACACAAGGCCTTCGTAGATCTGATAGAACACGCAAAGAGCTTGAAAGATATTATGGATATCTTCTGACTATGACTGGCGATGTGATGCTCATGGACCAAGATGAGCCTACTTCCTACTAAGAGGCTATGAACAAACCAGAATCTGAGAGATGGATGGAAGCCATGAAATCCGAGATGGATTCCATGTACACCAACTAGGTATGGACCTTGGTTAATCCACCTGAAGGGGTTAAACCAATTAGGTGCAAGTGGATTTTAAAAAAGAAAAATGACATGAATGAAAATGTACATACCTATAAAGCATGACTGGTAGCGAAAGGTTTCAAACAAGTACATGGTATTGACTACGATGAAACTTATTCTCTAATTGCAACGTCCAAATCCATCAGGATTTTACTTACAATTGCAGCCTTTTACGATTACGAAATCTGGCAGATAGATGTCAAAATAACTTTCGTTAACGGAAATCTCTTTGAGGATGTGTATATGACACAACCTGAGTGTGAGAACCCGAAAATTTGAATGAGTTTTATTGTATGATTAATTTATATTATGAATAATTTATATTATGAATAATTTATATTATGAATAATTTATTTTATGTTCAAAGGTTTAAATTTTTTTGGTTATGAACAATGAACTCATATCTTAATGAAAGTTCAATGGCAATGTGATGTCCAAAAGATTTTAAATGTATTTTGAGCTCAAATCTTTAAATGATTATTTTATTTAAGTTTTCAAGAGGGAGTGTAATATTTTTCATGTGGGAAGGAACACACGGGTGTGGGCTATAGTATTCACTTTGAACCAAAGACTGATGGAAAGCTAGTGATATAATTATATTATTTTAGAGTGGTGCACATGACCTGTCTTTTGTCAATCAGCTCCAACAGTACACTACAGTGTTGGCTATGATAGATGACTGATTGAATTTTAGCAGCCATAATGCCAGCCTGTGAGAACCCAAAAATGTCAATGAAATTTTGATTATGAGATTTATTTTATTTTCTGCATAAAGGATTATTTCCTTGTTGGGTATAAATGATGAAATTATATTTTCTTATAAAAAAAATTCAATGGCAATGTGATGTCCAAAAGATTTTAAATGTATTTTGAAGCTCAAGTATTTAAAAGATTATTACATTCAAGAATTGTCTTGTGAGAGTGTGTGTGTTCACGCGGGAAAGGGCTCACCAAGTGTGAATAGGTTTAGCTACAGTACTCGTTTTTATTTTAAAACCTAACTGCTGGGAGACAATACCATTTAATGTGCATCACCTCCATCAGTACCCTAAAGTGGGCTATGATAAACAACCGATGGACACTAGCAGCTGTTGCAACCACCCTTTTTCTCACCAGTCACTTCTTTTCCTTTCACAGCCAACGGCTAATATCAAATAAATCCGACGACCCTTGTTGCTCAACAGGTGATATATATATATATATATATATATCACGTTGTTATAACCCTAGTCCCACCTTCATAAATTTCTATATAGTATACCACCAAATCCAAGCTTACTCTCAAAACAACTGTCCTTTTTGGAAGAACAACTAGAGCTTTTAACTCTTTCTTACAGCCAAGGAGGTAAGAGCATTTCATTAAAATCCTGCTCTATTTCTTACACTTTTGTTCTGTCATACATACCATGTTTAATACCTTATTCATTTATTTCCAAAAATATGATTTGATGCATGTTTTTAACACCCGGAGTTAATGTCATTTATTTCAAAAAAAGCTACCCAAGATGAGTGTAAAAATGTTGACAACCACCTGGTAAACAAACCTTTAACTACCAAACATTCTTTTGTCGGTAGTTACAACCCCATGCTTGAGTATTCTTCAACCTGAGGTTGAACCCTAAACCGTGTCTAGGAGGGCATGCAGACCATAGAAAATGTTATGTATCACTGAGAGAATGATGAGCTTTGACCTAAGTGTTAGAGTGTATGCCCTAGTGGCCAATTATGTAATGATTGTGACACTATATATTTGATATGGTTTTGGTTAATGATAATTTATTATGTTTTATTTACTGCGTTATATAAATGTTAACATAATAAATGTCCTTAGAAGAATGATACTAATTATATGGATTCAAGTATGTGACTTGAGTATGAGATCATATAAGTATGTGATGTATCATTATTCTTAGATGTCCCTAGTCGAGTATCATTGTAAGCGGGACAACAATAATACATTGAGACTAGTATGTGATTAACTGATGGCCATATCACATTGGTCATAAATATATATGAGATATATTAAGTTGATACATAGGCAC
Source organism: Centella asiatica (assembly GCA_014636745.2). Taxonomy (NCBI): domain Eukaryota; kingdom Viridiplantae; phylum Streptophyta; class Magnoliopsida; order Apiales; family Apiaceae; genus Centella; species Centella asiatica. Next base: position 22,053,831 of record CM025788.1, read on the forward strand.
ATGTTAGAGAACATAGTACTGGACAGACCCACCATGAGAATTCTACATGGAGCGTTATGCTATGTGTCATAAGTAATTCTCATAGTGACAATGATGTAATGGTCCTTCGACCTGAAGTCATGACATTTCTACATAAGGAGTTATGCATTTTGACATTATCAAAAGTCACCTTTAACCGGGTGGACGATAAAGGTGATTGTTGGATGCATAATGAGTTATGTGAGAAATGGGAATGATGTAGATGGAATTTAACCCTCCTATAAATTAGGGGTGATATCTATAGGCCTCTTGATTGAGTGAAACTATAAAATGCATGGCCATGCTCAAATAGAGATTTGTTTCATATAGTTTACTCATTGATCAAGAAAACTAAGATTAAATAATGAAGAGGATGACACATCCATACCTTGAATTTAATCTTAGATATCATGGTTAAAAGGATTAAGTTACATTGAAACATTGGTCACGGAAGGTAACGTCGAATCTATGACTTTATTATTACTTGGGTAACAGTGATGTATTACTAGATGCCGCTCACTGTTTATAATTTTATAATATGATTTAAAATTATTGCCAACGTAATAATAACCTATAGGGTCACACACAAAGAACATTCGTCAAGGAGATATAATTTAAATGTCTATGATTTTAATATATCAATAAGATTGATTTAATTAAATCATGGCTTTAAATTATATACATATATATTAATATATGTAATCTGTATGAAATAGAGTCCTTTGGAAGGAAATACGAATATATATTTATTTGTGCATATATATATATTAATTAAGTGAGACTTGATTAAATATATATATATATATATATATATATATATATATATATATATATATCTAATAAATATAAAATTCGGATTTTAAGTCTCCTAATTAGATTAGGTTTTGGAATTACTCTATGAAAGGCTATATATATGATATATCAGCTATTCTCTAACAATCCAACGTTTTACGTATTCTAAGAACCCTAGTTGCTCATAATAGAGATACTAGAGTTCAAAGATATAGAGAGAGAAGAGAGATACAGATCATACAGCTAGTACTGTAATTCTTCTTGTTCGGATCGTAAGACGATTCGCGGGTGTTCGTGTGGATACCGTAGAGACGCTGTCCTGTTGGATTGCGTTAAAGATTTGGAGACGATCAACATCTTCACCAAAGCTTCAAATTCGCACAATTAATTGGTAAAATCTTAAACTATCTGTATTAAATTGTTTCGCATAGATCCTCGGGTTTGGGTTTCGTTTTGTTTTATTTTAAATCGTATTTTTCCTCTGCGTTTGCTGGTGAAACCCAACACTAAGTATGGTTATAGTTAAGAACACCACCCATGTAGGAGTGAGGAAGACACCACTGTATCTGAGACAAGTTTGAACTTAGTCTATGATGAAGGAATTCTTAGTCTCTGATGAAGGAATTCTTAGTCTCCGACAGTATAAGTTAGTCTCCGACAGTATAAGTTAGTCTCCGACAGTATAAGTTAGTCTCCGACAGTATATGTTAGTCTTCGATGAAGGAAGGGTGTTATTAGCCTCTGATGACGTCAGCCTTAGTCTCCGACAGGCTAAGTTTAGTCCCTGATGACGTCATTCCGTAGTCTCCGATGAGTTAAAGTGAAGTAATTACCTGATGCACAGTTTGTTTTTGAAACCATAAAATATTATTTTCTTAAATTATTTTAAGATGTTTTAATTAATTATTTAACCTCAACAGTTTTTATATCAAACTAAGACATTAAAAGTTTAAGGACATCACATGTGCATTTTCTCTCATACTTTAACCAAGGTATTAAATTCATCTTGTGACATGTATATTTTTACAGAATTTTTCACTCACGAGTAAATTGAATTTGATTAAGTGCAAAGGACTGAGGCAAATATATACATTCAATCTGATGCTTATTTCAATTTAACGTAGTATCATTTGATTTGATATGCGTGCAAGGCTTGATTATATGTTTCAATTGTTTTTATGAATGAGCATGCTATGCTTTAAATTCCGCTAGCATGATATGAATGATAATGCATGGATATAACTGAGCTTTGATTTTTAGCTAATTCTAAATCTTATATACGTGCAAATAAATGATAATGATATGTTCCTTAAATGGGTTATGCCACATTGTTGGCAGGAAAGGAAAGGTGTTGATTTGTTCTTCACCTGACCTAGAGGAATTATAAGTGACTACGTACGTTCACACAAGGAGGGATCATGCAGTCATAGTTAGGCCAGCTGTGTACTGTATGGTTAGCAGATCCAACTAGTTTAGCCCCCGATAGATATTTTGAGGAAGTGTACACAGGTGCATACCTGTCTTTCTTCAAGAAGGATTACACGTTGCTTATCATCAGTAATCCTAAAGATTCTTCAAAGATTTCTTAGTCATTAGTATTGTTTCACTGAGCCTCACAAACAGAATTGAACTTCATTAAATATTTCAGATTATTCCTCTAAATTGTTTATATACTTGCTGGACGTAAATCGCTCACTCTTGTTGAACTTAAATGTCTTGCAGGACACAATGCAAGGGCTAAACCCTCTGATAAGGGGAAAGCAAAGATGATCGACTACTAAGTTATTTTTTTTTATAACGCTGAGGAAGGAAAGAAGATGTTAGAAGTTGTAATGATCTTGGAATTGTAATTTATAAAGATTAAATAGCTTCCGCTGTAATGGTATTATTTTTGGGTTGTAATAACTCTTTAATATTGCCTTTATCCAGTGTTTATACTATGAATGGATGTATGGTTATCTTTTCCTTCATTTGATGAAGACCTGATCCAGTAAGGGATTTCGGGGTCGTCACACGACCTTTCAAACCAATCATTTCATTCTAAAGCTTGTTACTGCCTTCTTCCAGCCAACGACTACAATCTACTCTCAAATAATTCAGCTACTTTTGTTGTCTGACAAGTGATATAAATACATCACCTGGAGTACAACCCTAGCTCCACTTTTTTAAAATTTTTACTTACAATCAAACACCCATAAAATCCAGTTTCACTTTCAAGAGCAACTGTCCTTTTTGAAGAACAACCCAAGCTTTTAACTCCTTCGTATCAGCCAAAAAGGTAAGAGCATTATATTAAAGCTCTGCTCTGTTCCTGTTGTGACGACCCCAAAATCCCTCACTGGATCAAGGCTTTGTCAGAAGAAGGAAAAGATAACCACATATCCACTCATATTATAAATACAGGAAAAAAAAACAATATTAAAGAGTTATTACAACCCAAAATATTACATTTCAGCGGAAGCTATTCTATCTCTGTACTATAATACAAAACATCACTTTTCAGATCCTCTTCTTTCCATCCTTCCTTATTAGCACTACAAAGGGTTAGCCCAACTCAGTAACCAATCATCTTTGCCTTCCCCTTGTTAGAGGGCTCAGCCTTTATATTCTGCCCTGCAAGACATTAAAATTCAACAAGAATAAGTGATTTAAGCCCAGCAAGTATATAAATAATTTGGGAAAGCAAATCTGGAATGTTTCAAAAGATTCAATTATGTTGAGAGGCTTGGTAGAACAATACTAATGCCTCAGAGATCTTTAAGAATATTTAGGATTACTGATGATAAACAATTGTGTAATCCTTTTTTAAACAAAGCATAACTTCCTTGAAGTAAAAATATCCATCGGGGGCTAAACCCGTTGGATCTGCTAACCATACGGTATACAACTGGCCTAACTGTGCCTGCATGATCCCTCCTTGTGTGAACGTACGTAGTCACATAAAATTCCTCTAGGCCAGGTGAAGAACAAATCAACACCTTTCCTTTCCTCTAGCCATTCATGTGGCATAACCATTTAAGGAACATAGCATTCTCATTTATTGCACAGATATAATATTGAAAAATAACTGATAGAGCAAAGCTTCTTTACATCCATGCATTTTCATTCATATCATGCTAGCGAAAATTAAAGCATAGCATTCTGTTTCACAAGGAAATTTAAATATAAGTGTCATAATTTTGTACGCATGTCGAATCAATTGATCATGCGCTTAACTGAAATAAGCATAAGAGTAAGAATATACTTGCCTCGGTCCTTTGCAACAAAGTTCAAATTCAACTTACTGGTGAGTGAAAGATTTTGTACATTATGCAAGTAATATTTTAATACCTTAATAAGAATTTATGAAAGAAAAAATGTGTATGTGATGTCCTTACACTTTTACTGTTTTAAATAATAACATCATAAAATAATTTTAAGAAAATAATGTTTTATAGTCTTGATGACAGACTGTGCATCGGGGAATAATTTTCTCATTATCAAATTCGCCAGGGACTGATATCCTTAGCCATCAGAGACTAACATATTTTGCCCATCGGAGACTATGGATGACGTCATCAGAGATTTAAAGTTAGCCTGTCGGAGACTAAGGATGACGTCATCAGAGACTAAACTTAGTCTGTCGGGGACTAAGGCTGACGTCATTAGAGACTAAACTTAGCCTGTCGGAGACTAAGGCTGACGTCCTCAGAGACTAAACTTAGCCTGACGAAGACTAAGGGTGACGTCATCATCAGAGACTAAGAATATCTCGTCAGAGACTAAGAATATCTTGTCAGAGTCTAAGAACATCTCGTCAGAGACTAAGAATATCTCGTCAGAGACTAAGAACATCTCGTTAGAGACTAAGAAAATCTCGTTAGAGACTAAGAACATCTGGTCAGTGACTAAGAATATCTCGTCAGAGACTAAGAACATCTCGTCAGAGACTAAGAACATCTCGTCAGAGACTAAGAACATCTCGTCAGAGACTAAGAACATCTCGTCAGAGACTAAGAACATCTCGTTAGAGACTAAGAATATCTCATCAGAGACTAATATTGAACTTATTCCTGCTACGATAGAAAACCTAACATAAGAAGAATGGTGCCCAAAAATGAACAACTCAATTCTAAGATTAATAATCATCGTCCTTTATGTTGTGTGTAAAACTTCTTTTTATAACATGAAGAGTATAATCTTTCAAATTTTCCTTTTTCTTTCTTAAAGACTTAGCACACACAGCTAATACTCTCGGAAGCTATGCAAAGAAAGAAGAATAAAAAATAGCGTAAGATTCCTAGCTTTTGGTATTGAAGGAAAAGATTTTCAGCTTGTTTGTTTCAAGAAAACAATTGTTCGAGAGAAAGAACTAGAAATTTATGGATACAGTAGGTTTAAAAAAAAATCCAAGAAAGAAATTTTGGTAAAGAAATTAGAATTTCAATTCGGATGAGGTATTTATAGGGTTCAAGAGCAGTAAGCTATGGTTAAGCTTTAAGATAAAATGATTGGTTAATTTGGACAGTAAAACGGCTATTCATCATGACTTCTTGACAGCAAACAGCTGCTGTCCTACATGCATGAAGTTAGCCACCTAAACAGTTCCTAATCAAACACGTAATCACCAATCTTACATAACCGTCTCCTCTTCCTCCATGCTGTTTAATATAAACTTATATCGGATTTGCTAATCCCCTTTTTAATTCCTTTTTAAGGAACTTAACCTCATAATCATGGATATCACATCATCATAAAAATTTTCATTGTAGATATGAATTTATCATTCATATTTAAAAAGGCTAACTTCCATGCAAAAATATAATAACACAAAATAAAATTATTTGTTATTAAAATACATTTAAAATTTTCGGGTTCTCACATCCTTCCCCCTTTAAAAGAAGTTTCGTCCACGAAACTTAACTATGAAATAAATGGGGGTACTTGTCAATCATAGCATATTCAAGCTCCCAAGTAGCTTCCTCTACACTATGGTTCCTCCATAACACTTTTACAGAAGGAATTTCTTTATTCCTAAGAATTTTAACTTGTCGATCTAAAATCTAGATTGGAATCTCTTCATAATTTAAATCTGATTGCAGCTCTATCGGTTGATAATCAATTACTCCTTTATGGTCTGCCTTATAAGGACGAACACTGATATGTGAAATACATCATGAATGTGGCCCAAAGTTGGTGGCAGAGCCAGTTGATAGGCCATTTCTCCAATCTTACTCAATACTTCGAAAGGTCCTACATAGCAGGGACTCAACTTTCCTTTCTTACCAAAACGCATTACGCCCTTCCAGGGTGATACTTTCAATAGTGCATAAATTCCAACTTCCAAAATTTGATCCTTCCTATGTTGATCAGCATATTGTTTCTGCCGATCTTGAGCTGCCTTCATTCTCATTCTGATTATCTTAATTTCCTCCTCAGTCTGTTGGACTATCTCTGGTCCAATTAGCTTCCTTTCTCCTACTTCGTCCAGTAAAGTGGAGTTCTGCATTTTCTACCGTACAATGCTTCAAAGGGGGCCATGCCAATTCTAGCATGATAACTATTATTGTACACGAATTCGACTAGGGATATATGGTTGTCCCAATGACCTTTGAAATCGAGAACGCAAGCTTGTAGCATATCTTCCAGTGTCTGAATCGTGCGTTCAGATTGACCATCTGTCTGGGGGTGATAGGCTGTGCTCATATCTAGTCTTGTTCCCAGATAGTCTTGGAAGCTCTTCTAAAATCTTGAGGTAAACCTTGGATCCCGATCGGAGACAATGGAGACTGGCACTCCATGTCGACTCACAATTTCTTCAACATATAACCTCACCATTTGATCCATCTTGTATGTGTAGTTGATGGCCAAAAAGTGTGCCGCTTTGGTCAGTTTATCGACTATGACCCAAATGGCATTCATTCCTTCAAGCGTGGTTGGTAATCCAACTATGAAATCCATTGTGATAAATTCCCACTTCCACTCGGGGATTTCCAATGGTTGAAGCAGTCCGCTTGGTTTTTGATGTTCTGCTTTAACCCTTTGACATGTTAAGCATCTACATACCTATTCGGCTATTTCTTTCTTCATGTTGGGCCACCAAAAACTTTGTTTCAAGTCTTGGTACATTTTTGTGGTTCCTGAATGAATGGAGAACTTTGAGTTGTGGGCTTCGTGTAGAAGTTCGTGCTTTAATTCAACTTTCGCAGGAATCAACACTCGACCTTCATATCGTAACAATCCATTGCTATGCATGCAATTTCTGCCTTTATCTCCCTCAATTAATCTGTCCATATCTTTGCAATGCTCTTCTTGTGCGATTTTAATGAGGTCGTGCAATTAAGGCCGAACTCGCATTTCTTCTTCCATATCTATCTTCTGAGCAGTGGTAAGGGTATGAAGTTGCAGGCGTTCGAATTCTTTTCTGATCTCCTCTTGGATGGTCATTACATTCAGTCTTTCACAACGACTGAGCACATCAACAACTACATTTGCCTTTCCAGGATGGTAGTTGATAGTACAGTCATACTCTTGAATCAACTCTAACCAACGCCTTTGTCGCATGTTGAGTTCATTTTGTGTGAATATATACTTCAAACTTTTGTGATCCGTATATATCTCGCACTTCTCACCGTAAAGGTAATGCATCCAAATCTTTAACCCATGAATGATAGCTGCCAATTCTATGTCATGCGTAGGATATCATTTCTCACAATCTTTTAGTTGTCTTGATGTATAAGCAATCACCTTGCCATGCTGCATCAAAACTGCTCCAAGTCCTTGTTTTAACGCATCACTGTAAATAATGAATTCTCCCTTGTCATTCGGTAATGTCAGAATAGGGGCGATAGTCAACCTTGTCTTCAATTCCTAAAAGCTCTTCTCACAATCTGGGGTCCAAACAAATTTTGTAGTCTTTCTTGTCAAATTCGTCAAAGGTACAATTAGTTTTGAAAAGTCTTTAACGAACCTTCTGTAATAACCTGCCAAACCTAAAAAAACTCTTTACTTCAATTAGGTTTGTGGGCCGAGCCCATTTCGTGATTGCTTCTATCTTATTAGGGTCCACTGCAATACCAGTTTTGTTGATCACATGACCAAGAAATTTTACTTCCTTTAGCCAAAATTCACATTTGGAGAATTTGGCATATAACTGCTCCTTTCTTAGAATTTCTGGCGTTATCCTTAGATGTTCCTCATGCTCTTTTGCCGTCTTTGAATAGATAAGAATATCATCAATGAAAATGATAATGAACTTATCCAAGAATGGCTTGAAGATACGATTCATTAAGTCCATGAAGGCTGCAGGTGCATTTGTTAGTCCAAATGGCATAACCAAGAACTCATAGTGACCATAGCGAGTTCAAAATGTTGTCTTTGATATATCCCCTTCTTTGATCTTCCATTGATGGTACCCTGAGCGTAGATCAATTTTAGAGAAGTACCTTCCTCCTTTAAGTTGATCAAAAAGATCGTCTATCCTCGGCAGGGGGTACTTATTCTTGATCGTGACCTTATTCAGTTCCCGATAATCGATGCAAAGTCTCATCAATCCATCTTTCTTTCGAACAAATAACACTTGTGCTCCCCAAGGTGACACACTTGGCGTAATCAATCCTCGTTCCAAAAGTTCTTGTAACTGCATCATTAGCTCCTTTAATTCAGACGGTGCCATTCGATACGGGGCCTTGGATATTGGCGCGGTACTGGGGATCAAGTTAATTTCAAAATCCACTTCTCTATCTGGGGGTAGTCCAAGCAACTCCTCTGGAAATACGTCTACGAACTCCCTTACCACAGGGACATCCTCGATCTTACTTTCATTCTTGTTAACATCATGCACATAAGCTAAGAAGACTTCGCAACCTTTGCGAATCATTTTCTTCATCTGGATCATGGTCAAGAATGGTGAGGATTTCTCCATTTTAGTGCCATGGAACCAAACCCTCGCCTTCTGGGGAGATCGTAAGACAACTTTCTTCTTCTTACAGTCAATATTGGCCTGATATTTGAATAACCAATCCATTCCAATATTACGTCGAATTCTCCCAAAGGAAAAGAAATAAGATCAACAAGAAACTCATGTTGATCTATTTTTAGAGTACAATTAAGGTAAATGTGAGAAATGCTTATCACCTCCCGATTGGCAACTACCACATCTAAAGGGTTTAGTAGTAGTTCAGGCCGAGTTGGCATGTTCCTAGCTAACCGTTCAGATATAAAACTTCGAGTAGCACCCGAATCAAACAACACATGAGCATGTAAGGAGTTCACTAGTAGTGTGCCTGTAACAACATCATCGAAAACCACAGCATCTTGCACGGTCATATTGTAAGTCCTTGCTTGTGGTCGTACTGGTATAGTGTTGGCTCCCGTCAACATTGGTTTGCCACCTTTCTTTTGAGGACAATTGGGAGAGATGTGCCCTTCCATTCCGCACGGGAAACATGTTCTTACTGCAGCCAGCGGTCTGTTATTTTGCTAAGGTTGTGGTGGTCTTCCTTGGAGCGGGGCAGCGGTGGAGTTCAAAGTCGAACAATTTGAGGAAAAGTGCCCTAGTTGGCGACACTTGAAGCAAACATCCTTCCCTTTCAAGCATGGGGTTGTGTCATGGTTCTTTCCACAGTTTGCACACACAGTAGCCCTCCTTGTAATGACATCAGATGATTGCTCCCTCCACTTCCTCTTTCCACTATTGCTCAGATTAATATTGTTGTTGCTTCTCTCTTCCTTCTTTACACTTACACCAACAAGGTTCTGATGGATTCCCCTATCATCTCCCTTCCTCCTATCTCCCTTCTTATTTTCCCGATTGAAATCATGTACTGTCTTGTTACTCCATTCCGCAATTCTTGCTTTCTCCACAACTGTATCAAAGTTTCCTAGTTGAAAAATTGCTACCTGCCTCAAAATCCAAGGATTCAATACTTGCTCAAATCTTCGGGCCTTTCTCTCTTCATCGCTTACCTGGTGAGGAGCATACCTCATCAGTTCATTAAACTTTGCCTCATACTCATCCACTGTCATGGACCCTTGCTTCAAATTTAAGAACCTTAATTCCATTGCATTGGAGACACTAGATGGGTAAAATTTCTCCCTGAACCTTTGGGTGAACAGTTCCCAAGTTATCATGGTGTTTGTGTCACTTGTAGCTTCCATCTTTGTTAACTCCATCCTTTTGGCACCTTTCCACCAATGATTAGCTTCCTCTTTCAGCATGAAAGCCGCATACTTAGTCTTGCAATCTTCTGGCACGTCTACTAAGTCGAAAGCTTTTTCGATCTCTTCCAACCAATATTGTGCTACAGTAGGTCCCCCCTTACCATCAAAAGTTGGCAGATTGATGCCAGTGAACTCTCGGATAAATAGCCCACGAGTAACAGGCCTTGGGGCTTGAGGTGGTGGTGGCGCTGGCGTGTTCATGGCTACAGCTTCACGAATAATTTGAAGAAATTGAGCTAGCGGGTTGTCATTTGCATTCCCTGTAGCATTGTTATTGGCAGAGTCATTGTCATTAATAGGGGTTGGTGGTGGAACATGTGGGGTATTGCGATTCATCCCAACTACCTCCTCTGAGCTGTCGTCCTCTACAACCACTTTGTCAGCATTATCAGCTTGGTTTTCTCTTTCTAAACATTCCAAATTTTCAGACCTTGACAGGTTGTTATGGAGATTACTTCTCCCGGATCTTCTTGGTCTCCTTCCTCTGACCGTAATCTAGTATGATATACGCAAAGAATTAAACATCCTTCACGAAACATTCCATTTTTATATGGCTCAAGAATTTATAACTCAATAAGGTGAAGAGTATTAAGCAACACATAAGCATTTAGATATGTCAAAATATTTTTCATTCATGTACATAGAAGACTGTCATAAACATCGTTCTCTAACATTCTTAAAACAAGCCACACATAGGTCAAAATACATTTGAGTGCATCTGAGATAGTCACAACTGTCCCAAGCAGAGTTCAAAATAAGCACAAAATAACCTCCGCCTAAACTTTACATCCACTTCTATAACTAATCCTCCTCATCTTCCGTGTTCAAAGATCCTTCACGTTCCGCCTCTCTTTCCCAATGTCAAGACTGTATACGTGTCTCCTTGATGTGGCGCGCATAGTGGTTGCTCATTTGCTCCAAACGCGTCACTGTGGGATTAGCTGTTGCTGCTGCTACCATCTGTGCATGCATCTCTAATGCCAGCCGATGGTACAGGCTCTGAGTCAACCAAAAAGAGGATTGCCATGCTGATGCTGCTGTGCGAAACCTAGTAATAGTGGCAATCTGTCATCGAACTGTCATGGTGCGAGCTGCCAAACGATAGTGAACTTCTGCGTCGTAACTATGTACCATTTTGTCATGGGATGGCGTTGCTGCTTGTGGTGGGGACGAAACAGGCCTCGGAGTATCTCATTTCATCCGAGGGATAACTTGTGTCACAACATGGTCGCGGTCAGAACGTTGGTGTATTGTGTTTTTCCGTGCTGTGTGGCAAATGTGCAGCCTGCGGCAAACAGTGGAAGATCCGGCCTCCTGCATCGGCTTCATGGTGAGGCTAGGGCCTTCGTATACTGGTGATGGTGGATGTTCGTCCAATTATGTAGGGGTGAACAGTGGAGACTCCACACTAGGCTCCTCTCCTTCTTCAGATGGAAAGTTGTAAACTGGGAGATTTATTCTAGGAGAACGTGCAGGGGATCTAGAACGATCTCTAGCCATCTACATGAAACAATCCAAGTCAATAAGTCTGAACTTTTCAATAAACTATGCATGCAGCGATGTATCTATGAGGTGGTGCCTGCATTTCAGTCTTATCTTCTCTTAGCAATTTCTACCCTTAAGGTGTTCAACAACCCTTGTGTCCAACATAAGCCTTAATCCTTGGCCCATTAACCTATCCTAGTACATCAATCCTAGCATCAAATCCTTAAATTTCTTTACTGGAATAATTCTGGGACATAACGCAGTACTCCCTACTCCTGGATGTGGTTTACAAGTAGTATTTCCTTAGGAATCAATTCTGGCCGTAACTGGGCTCTGATACCTGTTGTGACGACCCCAAAATCCCTCACTGATCAGGGCTTTGTCAGAAGAAGGAAAAGATAACCACACATCCATTCATATTATAAATACTGGAAAAAAAACAATATTAAAGAGTTATTACAACCCAAAATATTACATTTCAGCGGAAGCTATTCTATCTCTATACTATAATACAAAACATCACTTTTCATATCCTCTTCTTTCCATCCTTCCTTATCAGCACTACAAAGGGTTAGCCTAACTCAGTAACTGATCATCTTTGCCTTCCCCTTGTTAGAGGGCTCAGCCTTTATATTCTGTCCTGCAAGACATTAAAATTCAACAAGAATAAGTGATTTACGCCCAGCAAGTATATAAATAATTTGGGAAAGCAAATCTGGAATGTTTCAAAAGATTCAATTATGTTGAGAGGCTTGGTAGAACAATACTAATGCCTCAGAGATCTTTAAGAATCTTTAGGATTACTGATGATAAACAATTGTGTAATCCTTTTTAAAACAAAGCATAACTTCCTTGAAGTAAAAATATCCATCGGGGACTAAATCCGTTGGATCTGCTAACCATACGGTATACAACTAGCCTAACTATGCCCGTATGATCTCTCCTTGTGTGAACGTACGTAGTCACATAAAATTCCTCTAGGCTAGGTGAAGAACAAATCAACACCTTTCCTTTCCTCTAGCCATTCATGTGGCATAACCATTTAAGGAACATAGCATTCTCATTTATTACACTGATATAATATTGAAAAATAACTAATAGAGCAAAGCTTCTTTACATCCATGCATTTTCATTCATATCATGCTAGCAGAAATTAAAGCATAGCATTCTGTTTCATAAGGAAATTTAAATATAAGTGTCGTAATTTTGTACGCATGTCGAATCAATTGATCATGCGCTTAACTGAAATAAGCATAAGAGTAAGAATATACTTGCCTCGGTCCTTTGCAACAAAGTTCAAATTCAACTTACTGGTGAGTGAAAGATTCTGTACATTATGCAAGTAATATTTTAATACCTTAATAAGAATTTATGAAAGAAAAAATGTGTATGTGATGTCCTTACACTTTTACTGTTTTAAATAATAACATCATAAAATAATTTTAAGAAAATAATGTTTTATAGTCTTGATGACAGACTGTGCATCGGGGAATAACTTTCTCATTATCAAATCCGCCAGGGACTAATATCCTTAGCTATCGAGACTAACATATTTTGCCCATTGGAGACTATGGATGATGTCATCAGAGATTTAAACTTAGCCTGTCGGAGGATGACGTCATCAGAGACTAAACTTAGCCTGTCGGGGACTAAGGCTGACATCATCAGAGACTAAACTTAGCCTGTCGGAGACTAAGGGTGACGTCATCATCATAGACTAAGAATATCTTGTCAGAGACTAAGAACATCTCGTTAGAGACTAAGAATATCTCGTCAGAGACTAAGAACATCTCGTTAGAGACTAAGAATATCTCGTTAAAGACTAAGAACATCTCGTCAGAGACTAAGGACATCTCGTAAGAGACTAAGAACATCTCGTCAGAGACTAAGAACATCTCGTCAGAGACTAATATTGAACTTATTCCTGCTACGATGAAAAACCTAACATAACAAAAATGGTGCCCATAAATGAACAAATTAATTTTAAGATTCATAATCATCGTCCTTTATGCTATGTAAAACTTCATTTTATAACATGAAGAGTATAATCTTTCAAAGTTTCCTTTTTCTTTCTTAAAGACTTAGCACACACAACTAATACTCTCGGATGCTATGTAAAGAAAGAAGAACAAAAAAGAGCGTAAGATTCTTACCTTTTGGTATTGAAGGAAAAGATTTTCAGCTTGTTTGTTTCAAGAAAACAATTGTTCGAGAGAAAGAACTAGAAATTTATTGATACGGTAGGTTTAAAAAAAAATTCCAAGAGAGAAATTTGGGTAAAGAAATTAGAATTTCAATTCGGATGAGGTATTTATAGGGTTCAAGAGCAGTAAGCTAAGGTTAAGCTTTAAGATAAAATGATTGGTTAATTTGGACGGTAAAACGGCTGTTCATCATGACTTCTTGACAGCAAACAACTGTTGTCCTACATGCATGAAGACTTAGCCACCTAAACAGTTCCTAATCAAACACGTAATCACCAATCTTACGTAACCGTCTCCTCTTCCTCCATACTGTTTAATATAATCTTATATGAGATTTACTAATCCCCTTTTTAATATCTTTTTAAGGAACTTAACCTCATAATCATGGATATTACATCATCATAAAAATTTTCATTGTAGATATGTATTTATCATTCATATTTAAAAAGGCTAACTTCCATTCAAAAATATAATAACACAAAATAAAATTATTTCTTATCATAAAATACATTTAAAATTTTCGGGTTCTCACACCTGTAATACTTTGTTCTGTTATGTATATGTATACTCTGTATATTCACTTCCAAAAGTATGATTAAATGTTTTCTTTTAACATCTGGAGTTAATATCTTTTATTTCAAAAAGCCATCCAAGATGAGAGTATCAAATTTAGACAAACCATTAATTTCCAAATATTTTTTTTATCAGTAAACACCATGTTTGAGCCCTGTCAACCAGAGTTCTTGAAGTCTAGCAGTGTTTATAAGTTTTAGTAGACCATAAGAAATGTTTTACACTAAGGATGATGAGGGTTGATTTGTGTATGGCTATCTGTTGAGAACATCACCTATGGAGGAGTGAAGAAGTCACAACTGTATCGGAGACAAGTCCTAACTTATTCTTCGACAGTATGAGGTTAGTCTCCGATAGCATAAAACAGTGCCTAGGAGATTCCATGTTAGTCTCTGACAGTATAAAGGTTTGTCTCCGACAGTATGGAATTAGTTTCTGATAGGATAGAGATATTTGTCTCCGAGAGTTAAACTGTTAGTCCCCGATGAAGGAAGATGTTGTTAGTCTCTGATGAGAAAATGTTGTTAGTTTCTGACGAGAAAATTTTGTTGGTCTCTGATGAACAAAATTTTGCTAGTCTCTGATGAGTAAATTCCCTAGTCACCGGATGAGTTTAGCATTGAACAAGTTATCACCGGACGAGTTTGGCATTGAACAAGTTATCACCCGATGAGTTTGGCGCTGAACAAGTTATCACCCGACAAGTTTGGCGATGAACAAATCTATCCCCTAATTGGTAAGTCATCCCCTGATGACTATCCCCTGATGGTCGGAGGCTATCCCCTGATGGCTGAGAGATCATCCCCTGATGATCGAAGACCATCCCCTGATGGGTGAGACATCCCTTGGCGGATGATTTATCCCCTGATGACCAGTCATCCCCTGACGTGTAATTACCCACTGATGTCTACTTTTTACGCAGTTTGCCTTAAGGGTATAAAGTATTATTTCTTCTATTTTATTAAGAAAATTTTTATTAATTATTTTTAAACCTCAACAATTAGATGTTAAGTTAAGGCATTAAAAGTTTTTTGACATCACATGCGCATTTTTCTCATATCTTTATCAAGGTATTAAATTTCTCATGTTATATGCATACTGTACAGAGTGTCTCAATCACGAGTGAAGTAAAGTTGATTTTGTTTTTGCTAAGGACCAAGGCAAGTATATATTCAATCTGATGCTTATTTCAATATAACGCATTATCTTTTGATTCGATATGCGTATAAGGCTATGATTCATATTTTTCAATTGCTTTTATGAATGAGAATGTTATACTTTAAATTCTGCTAGCTTGATATGATTGAATGTGCATGGATATAACTGAACTTTGATTATCAGTTCTCTTTAATGCTATATCCGTTCAAACAAATGAGAATGATATGTCCCTTAAATGAGTTATTCCACATGGTTGGCTAGAGGAAAGGAAATGTGTTGATTTATTCTGTCACCTGACCGAGAGGAATTATAAGTGACTACGTACGTTCACACAAGGAGGGATCATACGGTCACAGTTAGGCCAACTATATACTGTATGGTTAGAAGATCTAACAGGTTTAGCCCCCGACGAATATTTTGAGATAGATATACACAGGTGGATACCTGTCTTTATTCGAGGAGGGCTACACATTGTTTATCATTAGTAATCCTCGACGTTCTTCAAAGATTTCTGAGGCATTGGTATTGTTTCGTTGAGCCTCACAAACAGAATTGAACCTCCATTAACATTCTAGTTTTGCTCCTCTAATCTGTTTATATACTTGTTGAGTGTAATTCGCTCATCCTTGTTAGATTTAATGTCTTGCAGGGCATGGTACAAAGGCTGAACCCTCTGACAAAGGGAAGGTAAAGATGATTGGTTACCGAGCTTGTGTTGACCCTATGGGTGGCCGCTAAGGAAGGAAGATGTTTGGATGTTGTAATGTTATGGACTGTAATATTGAGATAGCTTAGCTTCCGCTAGAATTTTAATATTTTGGGTTGTAATAACTCGCTACCACTTTCTTTTAAACTATATTTATGCTTTGAAAGAATGTGACGATTATCTTTATTTTCCTTTTGACGGAGCCCTGGTTTGATAAGAGATTTTGGGGCCGTCACAGTTGGTATCAGATCCCAGTTTACGGTTGGAAGTGATTCGTAAGAAACACTGCCCGTGAACCACATCTGGAAGTAGGAAATACTATGGTATATCCCCGAACTACTAAAGTAGAAGAATTTAAGGATTGGACAATAGAATGGTGGTACTAGGATATATTAGTAGGGCAAGGGCTAAGGCTTGTGTTAGAGGCAGGTTATCAAAAACCTTAAGGTTTGAAGCTACTAAGGGAAGATAAGACTGAAACGAATGCACCGCACCGTAGGCACATCGCTTCACGCGTGATTTATTATGAAGCTTAGATTTACTGACTTAGAATGTTTTATTTAGATGACCAAAGATCGCTCCAGATCCCCCGCGCATTTTCTTAGAGTAGACATCTCAGTCTACGACTGTAATAACCCAGATTTGAGTAATTATTATTACAACCTTATAACTATTAATAAATAAATTTAGTCAAAATTTATCTACAAGCATGAGCAATTATTCCTCTATAAATACCAAAATAAATTTTTTGTATGAGATATT
Source organism: Centella asiatica (assembly GCA_014636745.2). Lineage (NCBI taxonomy): Eukaryota > Viridiplantae > Streptophyta > Magnoliopsida > Apiales > Apiaceae > Centella > Centella asiatica. The sequence goes on from CM025788.1 coordinate 22,070,730, forward strand.
ATCTGAAAAAGGATAATTAATTTATGTAATAATATGAATTACTACTACTATTAAATTAATTTTTGGTGAAGGATATTACCAAAATTAATTTATGTGATAGTACTATTACGGGGAGGATAACTGAGTAGTTATCCCGTGATGAGTAAGCATTACAGGTGCTGAAATTCTCTTCAATGAGTAAGCATTACAAGAGCTGAGTCATTAGTAGCTTGTACCACCATTTGACACCTATTACTAACTCATACTTATCATACTTACGTGTAACCGTAATTGTAAGCCTATTGTAGTAATTTAGTAGATTTCAAGTCCGATTTTAATATAGGTAAGAAATATCTTAGATATTTTCATTTCCTAAGCGCTTACATAAGGAAACCTCTGCTCCTCATTTTCTTCACAACACTCTCTCAAACACATAAACTCCTTAAACCCACGATAATATTCCTATCGCTTGTTCTGCAGTATCGGAAGCTTACCAGGTAAATATTAAGAGCTTTTATCAAGTTATTCATTTTTATTATTTAGTCGTTTAGCTTAAATAGAAATCTGCATGAAACCTTGAATTATATTAGAGATAAACCACATGGATAATCTCTATACTCTTAAAAATATTCTTCATATTGTTAGTCTCTGATGACTAAAATGTTAGTCCCTGATGGGCAAAACATGTTAGTCTCCGATGAATAAACTATTAGTCTCAGATGAGTTATTTTAACTATCGGAGGATAAATATCCTCTGAAACTCATCCTCTGATGACTGAGAGTCACCCCTTGATGACTGAGACTCATCCCCTGATGGCTAACTGAGTTTGGTGATGGCCAAAAGAGTTAGGCGACAAGTTTGGCGGTAGTCAAATAGATTACGAACAAGTTTGGCGATGAATAAATCATCCCCTGACGGGTCCATATCCCCTGACAGGTAGTTATCCCCTGATGGACAATGCATCCCCTGATGGGTAGTTATTCCCTGAAGGGTAGTTACCCACTGATGAGTAAATTAACCCCTAATGGGTAATTTATCCCCTGATGGTAAATATCCCCTGATGAGTAATTCATTCCCTGAAAGCTATCCCCTGATGGTTGTGAGCTATACCCTAATAACATAAATTTAATCCCCTAACAAGTAGAATTCATCCCATTACGCAAACTTAATATGACTTAAGTATTATAACTTTATTACCTAAACATGCTATAGTAGTTCTAATTCCTGTTAATCATTTATGATTCATAAAACAGATTTCACATATCTATCCACGTTATCACCCCGGTCAAGGCAAGTAATATATTTATTATTATTCTTTCAAAGTATAACTTGATTGTTCGGTTATACATAAAATTTGTTTTCAAGTGATATATTTATCATCTTTTCAATATATCACACAGATATTTATATAGCTATAAAGGTAAGTATCATGTTTATCTCAAATTAAACACATGGTCAATTAATTCGATCTTTGTCAAGTTGTAGCAGGCAACTGCTTAAACTTTTCTTCTTATGTATACATAATTATTTTGTATACGTATTGATAGAGAATTAATTATTCAACTGAAGCTAATATTATTTTGAGAAATGCTTGATTCTAATATCTTGTTCACAAGCATTTATCTATTTTATGTCAATACATGACATCTTGAGCTATTCAATTCAGCTTGTAAGGTTAATAAATACCTTGTGACCTTCACTGAGACTACAAGGGTGTTGTGTGATCGCCTTGGACAGTCCCCTGAGGTGTCACAACCCTCACTGAGATTGCAAGGATGCTATATAATCACCTTGGTAAATTTCACTGAGGTGTCGAGATCTATCCACTATCTCTAGAAGGGAATCAACCCGAAAATGAGAATAAGATACTCTATTCTGCCAGGCCTTTGAGTATAAGTATGAGAAGGGAATCAACTTTGAAATGAGAATAGAATACTCTATTCTGCTAGGCCCATGAGAATGTAGATGTAATTAAATCTACTAAATGTCATATGTATGTACATAGCAGACCACAATAAAATAGCATTGTCCCGCTATTGTCATGTGGTTAGAGATATTCTCAGTAGGCCCTTGTGACAAACAGAATTGATGATCAAGTAAGTTATAGTACTGAAAAGACATCATGAGAGAGATGTTCAAGTTAGTCATAGTACTGAAAGACATCCGAGAGCTTATGTGGATATTCCTTATTTCTTCATTTCAGTGGTATGATGTTGCCAATATTTCTTCTATCTAAAGTTATGGATCCTCCCCATCTGGATCTGACAGTTGAGATCTTAGTATTTTCTCGATATTTTATGATACTTTGAAGTAATTTCATATCCAGATTTATTTTAAATGTCCTATATTATATTACTTGTTGAGCTCTTGTTGCTCATACTTGCTTGATTCTCTTTCAGTTCAACCCAAGAAAGAAGAAGATTCTAAGGGTAAAGAAAGGTTATGTTAGTACCAATAGATTTGGCAGTCCGGGGCTCATAAATAGGATTTTTGGTTGGTTTGGTCTTGTTTTGTTTTCAAGCAAAAGATATGTTATTCCGCTGCTAAGAACTTTCAAAATAACGTTTGTAATAATTATTGTGTATACTTCACTTTCAACTATTATTATAAAGAAAAGAGGTGTTTGTGTGATAGCTCTTTGTATTCCCCTTTCGGCAACCCAATTTTCCAACGAAAGGCCTAAGTCTGAACAGTTATTATTAAATTGACGACACTGGTATATAGTTGGGACATTTGGGGCTGCCACAACGTCATCTCATCTGACGAGGAGGAGCCTAGCATGGAGTCTCCGTTGTACACCCCTACATTACCAGATGGGTATCTACTATGTCCAGTAAGAAAGAGCCTCAGCCTTGCCCTAACACGAACACGGGAGGCCAGACCCTCCACTGTCCGTCGTGGTCCGTTGATTTGCCACACAGCATGGAAGAGCACGATATACCATCATTCCAGCCGTAACCATGGTATGACACATGATGACCTTCAGATGGAACATGATACTTTGAGACCCGCCTCACCTTCACCCCAGGCACCAGTGCCATCCCATGACGAGATAATACTAGATTACGATGCAGAAGTTCACCATCGTCTGGCAGCTTCAACCATGACAGTACGACGACAGGCCACCACTATTTCTAGAGTTCGCACAGCTGCGTCAGCATGGCGATCCTCCTTTTGGTTGACCCAGAGCATGTACCACCAACTGACATTAGAGATGCATACACAGATGGTTGCAACAGCAACAACAAATCCGACGACAACACATTTGGAACAGATGAGCAACCACTATGCGCATCGCATTGAGGAGACACGTGTGCAGTCTCGACAATGGGAACAGAAGGAGGATCAAGAGGGACCACTGGACACGGAGGATGAGGATGATTAGGCATACGTGACCGATGTGGAGTTTTAACCAGAGTCTATTTTGTATATTATATTAAACTCCGAAGGGGTAACTGTGATTATCACTGATGTATTCGCCTAGTTAATTTATTTTTAATCTATGTCGAACTGACCTTGTTGATGGTAGAGGATGATGTTTATGGAATCCTCTTATGTATATGGATGATGATTATTTTGGTGTATCTAAATGA
>CM025788.1:22089302-22101404 GCA_014636745.2 Centella asiatica
TTATGATGATGCCCTAGTCCGGTATGGGATTTTGGGGTCGTCACAGTCTGAGTATATGGCTGCTTCAAAAGGAACTAAAGAGGCTGTTTGGATTAAGAAGTTCATCACTGAACTTAATGTTGTTCCAACCATTGTTGACCCAGTTAATCTCTACTGTGACAACAATGGAGCCATCGTACTTGGCAAGGAACCAAGATCTCACCAGTGATCCAAACATATATTTAGATGATATCATCTCCTCTGTGAAATTATTGACAGAGGGAGATGAATATATATGCAGGATACCGATAGATGAAAATGTTACAGATCCACTGACTAAGGCTTTACCACAGTAGAAGCATAATGGTAACACTAGATCCATTGGTATTAGATACATGAATTGTGACAACCCAAAATTTGGGTTTCTTAAATAATAAAAATAAATGTTTATGAGATGTTTTTCTATGAGGTATGAGTTTTAAATGTTGGAGTATTATGTCCATGTGATGTCCAAAATTTAATGATCTCAATTTCCTTTGTAAAATCATCAAAGGAATTTGAATACATTAATCTCAAAATCTTGTATGAGATTAATTTAATCAAGCATGAACAAAGATTGATGTTATGGAATATGAGTGTGGAGGTTAGTAAGTTTCATTCAAACAATTTGAATGGCTTACGTAAGGGAAAAAATCTCATAAGTACGTATGCTGTTTGGGTGAATAAGCTGCTTGTCTGTCATTGGTTGATGAAGCTTATGTGCATGAACGACAACAACTACTTGTTACTTGTATTAGCTGTTAAGAATCATGATGAGCAGCCGTTTTACCGTCTAGATTAACCAATCACTTTATTTCAAGGCTTAACCTCAGCCTGCTATAAATACCTCATTCGGAGGTAACGTTGCAATCTCTTTTCTAAAGATGTTCTTTCCTAAGGTTCTTCTTTAAACTTAACATCTTCATATAATTTCAAGTTCTTTCTTTTGGACGATTATTTTCAAACAGGCTTTGATTTTTTTCGTCAAGTTAAGAGGTAAGAATCTTATGTTCTTCTCTGTTTTCTTCTTGTATAGCATCCGTGAGTATGGGTTGTGTGTGTTAAGTCTTCGGGAAAGAATAAAGCTTTTAAAGAATATGTTGTGTTTTTATGAAAAGAAGCTTATGCACCACATAAAGGATGATTATGTATCCTAGGTTTGAGTTCGTTCATTCTGAGTATCATTCCTGTTCTTGAAAGATTTTCCATTGTAGTAGAGACAAGCTCTAATGTTAGTTTCTGATGAGATGTTGTTAGTCTCTGATGAGATAATATTAGTCTCTGATGAGTTAATATTAGTCTCTGATGAGATGATCTTAGTCTCCGATGCTTTAAAAATCCTAGTCTCCGATGCTTTAAAAATCTTAGTCTCCAATGAGCAAATGTTAGTCTCTAATGATGACGTCACCCTTAGTCTCCGATGAGTTAAGATCACGTCATCAGTCTCTGGTGAGTTATTTAGTCTCGGATGACGTCAGCCTTAGTATCCTATAGGCTAAGGATAGTCTCTGATGACGTCAGCCTTATTCTCCGACATGCTAAGTCTAGTCCCCAATGACGTCATCCGTAGTCTCTGATGGGCAAAATATGTTAGTCTCTGATAGCTAAAGATATTTTTCCCCGTTGATCAGAACTCATTTTCCTGATGGATGTGTAATGGTCTGAAAATCCCTCAGGCTTGTTTAAAATGAAAAGTCTCATTTTTCCGTTGCAACAAATGATTTCATTAAAAGTCAAGAGAATAAAAATGATCGAACATCACAGACATCACATTTGTACATACTCACATTTATATTCTAAGCATAGATTCTCATGCTATGTCAGCATGTATGTTTTTCAGAGGTATTTCACCAAGCAAGTGAATTAGATTTAGCTCAGCTAAGGATGAAGGCAAGTATATTCTCACTCTTATGCTTATTTCAGTTAAGCGCATGATCAATTGATTCGACATGCGTACAAGGTTATGACTTTTATGTCTTGATTTCTTTATGAATCAGTATGCTATGCTTTAATTTCCGCTGGCATGATATGAATGAAAGTGCATGGATATAATTGAGCTTTGATTTATCAGTTATTTTTCTTTATCTTATATCTGTGCTAATGTGTGAGAATATTTCCACTTCGGCATTGAACAAGTGCTTATGTTAGTCTTAAGAGGAAGGATGTCGTACATAGTTTGCGAGAACCTCCTTTAAGTTAAATAAGACATGCAAGATGTTTAAGAAAGGAAAGAAGGAAGAGTTCATAACTTCAAAGTGAAGGATATTTTTCTAAAGTGTTAGAGGTTTTGACATTGAATCCGTCATACCTCACAAACAGTTTGAACCCTTGTTGTGCTTCAAACCCACCATACAGGAGTATATACTTGCTGAGCGTAAATTGCTCATCCTTGCTATTGTTAAATGTTTTGCAGGTGATCAAGTAAAGGTAAGATGTACATGCATAAGGTCATTACGAGTTAACTATGGGTAGTGATGAGGAGAAGCAGAGGATTGAAGATGTAAGAGCACAATTGTAATGTTAAGTTTGTTAGACCTACGGGTCACAACGTTTTGTAAGAATGATGATTAAAGCTGTTGTAATAGCTTAGTTTCCGCTGCAAGTTTTGTACTCTGAATAATTGTAAGGATGTACTATTAATCACTTTAGTGCATTAGGGTTGTATGGATGTGAGGTTGTTGTTTGTTTCCTTTCCCTGACGGCGCCCGGGTCCCATGTGGGATTTTTGGGGTCGTCACATGAATGATTGGCTTTAGTGCAAGTGGGAGATTGTTGGAGTGTATGCTCTACGAGCCAATTAGTTGATAATTGTCACGGCGCACTTGTACTTATGTTTTGATTTAATAAATAATGTTTAGTTTATTATGCTTCAATTTACTGTGTGATATAATTGTTAAGATAATAAACGTCCCTAGAATAATGAATACAGACTATATTGGTTCAAGTATGTGACTTGGAACATGAGATCATATAGTTGTAAAATGTATCAATATTCTTAAACATCCCTAGTCAAGTATTATTGTTAATGGGACAACAATGATACATTGAGAGTAGTATGTGGGTTGACTAATGACCAAATCTCATTGGCCATAGATACGTGAGATATTAAGTCAATACATAGGTACATGTTGGAGAATAGTGTACTAGATTAACCCACCATGAGAATTCTACATGTAAGTGAAGTGTCATAAGATATTCTCATAATGACAATGATGTAATAGTCCTTCGACTTAAAGTCATTACATTTCTATATGAGGATTCATATGGTTTGATATCACCAAAAGTCATCTTTAACCGGATGGACCATAAATGTGACTGTTGGCTAAATTATGAGTTGTGTGAGGAATGTGAATGATCTAGATAGAATTTATCCCTCCTATGTATTTTAGGAGTGATATCATTGGGTCTCTTGATTGAGTTGAACTATGAAATGCATGGTCATGCTCAAATAGTGATTTGTCTATTATAGTTTACTCATCGATCAAGAAAACAAAGATTAAATTATAAAGAGGATGACACACTTCATGCCTTGAGTTTAATCTTGGATATCAAGGGCAAAAGAAATTATATTATATTGAAAAATTGGTCACAAGAAAAGGTTATGTTGAATCACCAACATTATTATTACTTGGGTGACAATGATATATAATTAGATGTTGCTCACTGTTTATAATTTTATAATATGATTATAAAACTATTTCCAACGTAATAATAACCTATAGTATCTTACACTAAGAGAGTAATTAAAAAGAGAATTAATTCGGATATTAGATTTTAAATAACTGAATATGATTGGCTTATTTAAAATTGTAGTTGAGAATTAATACTAGTAATTGACTTAGTCAATTGTAACAGCTACTGCAGAGTATTTGTGACGACCCCAGAAATTCCCTCACTGGATCCGGGCGCCGTCAACTAAACCAAACATCCAGGATCACATCCATACATCAATAAAGTACTAAAGTGATTAATAACACATCCTTACAATTAATCAGAGTACAAAACTTGCAGCGGAAACTAAGCTATTACAACAGCTTTGATCATCATCCTTACAAGAAATCGAGACCCGTAGGTCTAACAAACTTAGCACTACATTCATGCTCTTACATCTTCAGTCCTTTTTTTCTCCTCATCAATACCCACAGCTAACACATCGAAACCTTAAGCCCGTATATCTTTCCTTTATAACCTGTAAAAGAGTTAACAAAAGCAAGGATGAGTGATTTACGCTTAGCAAGTATATAATCATGTAAAGTGGGTAACAAGGGTTCAAACTATTTGTGAGGTATGACGGATTCAATTGTCAAAACCTCTAGCACTTTTGAAACATCTTTGATTTTGAAGTTTCGAACTCTTCCTTCTTCTTTCCTTAAACATCTTGCATGTCTTATTTAGCTTAAAAGAGGTTCTCGTAAACTACGTACGACATCTCTCCTCTTAAGACTAACATAAGCACTTGCTCAATGCCCAAGTGGAAACATCCTCATACATTTGCACAGATATAATATTGAAAAATAACTGATAAATCAAAGCTCAATTATATCCATGCACTTTCATTCATATCATGCTAGCGGAAATTAAAGCATAGCATTCTGATTTACAAAAACATTTGAAACATATAAACAAGCCTTGCATGCACGTCGAATCAATTGACCATGCGCTAAAATAAACATAGGAATGAGAATATACTTGTCTCGGTCCTTTGCAACAAAGATTCAAATTCAACTTACTGGTGAGCGAAAGATTCTGTAAATTATGCAAGTAATATTTTAATACTTAATAAGAATTTATGAAAGAAAATATGTATGTGATGTCCTTAAACTTTTACTGTTTTAATGAATAACATCATAAAATAATTTTAAGAAAATAATGTTTTATAGTCTTGATAACAGACTATGCATCGGAGAATAATTTTTTCATTAACAAACTCGTCAGGGACTAATATCCTTAGCCATCAGAGACTAGGAATTTCCTCTATCGGAGACTAAGAAATCTCCTTCATCAGAGACTGCAGAATTTCCTTCATCAGAGACTACAAAATTTCCTTCATCAGAGACTATGAATGACGTCATCAAGGACTGAACTTAGCCCATCGGAGACTAAGGAATGATGTCATCAGGGACTAACAACTCATCAGGGACTGATGACGTCATCTTAATTCTATCGGAGACTAAGAGTGATGTCATCGGAGACTAACTTCTCATCAGAGATTGATGACGTCATCAGAGACTAAACTTTAGCCTATCGGGGACTAAAGTTGACGTCATCCGAGAGTAATTAACCCGTCGGAGACTAATGACGTCATCGGAGACTAAACTTTAGCCTGTCGAAGACTATGACTGACGTCATCAGAGACTAAATAATTCATCAGAGACTGATGACGTCATCTTAACTCATCGGGGACTAAGGGTGATGTCATCATCAGAGACTAACAATATCTCATCAGAGACTAAGAATATCTCATCAGGGACTAAGAACATCTCATCAGAGACTAACAGCATCTCATCAGAGACTAAAAATTCCTTCATCGGAGACTAACTCCAACCCATCAGAGACTAAGTTGGAACTCGTCTCAGATACAGGGTCGTCTTCCTCACTCCTCCATGGGTGGTGTTTTCAACCATAACCACACTAAGGTCAACTCTCATCATCTTTTCAGTGACACGACACAATATTCTTGGGGTCTACTAAAACTTGCAGACACAGTTTAGGCTTCAAAACTCAAGTTGACAAGGCTTAAGCATGGTGTTTTACAATTGATGACAGAATGTACAAACTCAAATTTAAGATGCATAATCATCCTTTCTGTAGTGCATAAACTTCTTTTCATAAAACAACATATTCTTTAAAAACTTTATTCTTCTCTTGAAGACTTAGCACACACAGCTAATATTCTCGGATGCTATGCAAGAAAGAAAAATAGAGGAGAACATAAGATTCTTACCTCTTCGTTCTTAAGGGTGAAATCAAAGCTTGTCTGAGAATAATTTTTCGAAAGAAGAACTTTGGAAGAGAAAATCTTCAGAAAAGAGATTGAAATGTTACCTCTGAATGAGGTATTTATAGCAAGCTGAGATTAAGCCTTGAAATAAAGTGATTGGCTAATCTGGACGGTAAAACGGCTGCTCATCATGACTAGCAATGTAATAAACAGCTGCTGTCATACATGCACATAAGCTTCGTCAAATAGTGACACCCAGGTAGCTTACTAACCCAAACAACATCATACGTACTTATGAGATCATTCCCTTACGTAAGCCATTCAAATTGCTTTGAATGAAACTTGCTAACCCTCACACTTGCATTCCTTTAAGCAATTTATGAACATCACTAACAACATAAATACACCAATTGCTTGTTCTCATCTCAGAAATCCAAAAATCATAACCCTTAAGTGGTTCCAGAAATAATAAAAAATATCCAAACGTCCAAGGAATAATACTTTACTAATTGAGGGTGTTCTTAGGGAAACCTCCTTCCGTTGCAGTTACTAAGCACACTCATTCCCTTAATCATGCTTGATTAAATTAATCTCATAAAGATTTGAGATTAATATATTCATATCCCTTTGATGATTTTACAAAGGAAATTGAGATCATTAAATTTTGGACATCACATGGACATAATACTCAAACATTTAAAATCCAAACCTCATACCTCAAAAGAAAAACCCCTCAAAACATCTTATTTCTATTATTTAAGAAAATAAAATTTCGGGTCGTCACAGTATTAAATGTTAATAGTTGATTGCAAGAGATAGTTAGCCACCTCTATCTAGGTTTATTGTATCTAAACACACCTTTGTCTAGCTTCATTGTATCTAATCACCTCTATCCAGATTCATTGTATCTAAACACACCTTTATCTAGGTTCATTGTATCTAGTCACCTCTATCCAAGTTCATTGAATCTAAATATATATATGATATATATATATATATATATATATGATATATATATATATATATATATATATATGAAGATCTATTGGTTGAAAAAGGTGGTGGAAGAGGAAGTTAACCACATATGTCTAGGTTCATTGAATCTAAATTTATATATGATATATATGATGATCTATTGGTTGAAAAGGATGGTGGAAGAGAATGTTAGTTGCCTATAAATACTCCTAATCCTCTTATCTCCTTCATGAGATATGTTTTATATACACGTCAGGGCCACATAATTAAAAAATTGACGGAATATAACTGAATAAGACGGAATGACCAAAATCTGAAAAACTAATTAATTTAATAGGCGAATCAATTTGTTTTTAAAATTCAGTGAACAAAACCTTAAAATTGGTATAGTTGGGTGGTAAAAACCTTTTTTTGCCCATCAAAGTTGGTTAATAAGAGTTGTTGTGATGCTTAGTTTTTTATTCGATAGAAATAATCCTTGCCATGTAGATAATGATGTGACATGTAAAACTTAAATAAATTCACACACACACGCGACTCATCAACATTTAGAACGCATAACTCTTTACTTCTCGTCCTGTTCTAGTTTACCTCGCTTCCTCTTCCATATACCTTTCTTTTCCATCTAGGGTTTTACTGCCATAGAGAATCAATGAAAAGGAAAAGGAAAAAATACATCATCAAACCAACTGCCAAGGAAATATTCTGCAGGTTTCATTTATGATTGTATAGGTTTTACTTTAGTTTCTCTCATCTCTCATCTAGAATTATACGGTTTAAATAACTTATGCCTTTTGACTTTATTGTTTCCCCTCATCTTATTTTGTTAAAAAAAATGTCAGTGGGCCTCATAACATCATTAATTAATTGTTGATATATTATTAATTTATTAATCCAGTACATTTTTACTCAAAATTGTCCATGGGGTGAATTTGCTCAACTGAACAACAATATACTATTATAAATATGAATATGTTTATCACGTTAACGTTAAGGATTTCACTCTTGAAAGGATTAATATTTTTGTTAAGAATGATTTGCTGTATAAGGATACATTTTAACTCCATGACAATAAAGTAACCGAACCCTATAAGATTTTATTGATGAAGACAGTGCTATGACTTTGGCTAACGATGCATGTCAATCTGGTAAAGCTACAATATATATCAAATTAAAAACATGAAAGGATATAGATGAAGTAAGGGAGAAGAACAGTGATGAAACTGATTCACAAAAAAAGAACAAGTGAAGAAGAGGCAGAGGATGAAACTGAACATGAGGAGTATGAATTGGAAGATGCTTCATTGAATGATGATGATGATGAGTTTATTGTAGTTAGGATTAATAGGGACCTTGTGTTGAAAGGCAAAAAAATAAGGCGTTTTCAGATTCTTGACTTTGCATTGAGAATTAGGCATGTTTAAGATTCTACGTAATGTATCATTTCTTGGTGAAGTATATGTTCCTTTACCTGCTCTATCATCATTATTATTATTATGTTGTTGTTGTTGTTTATGTTGTACTTGCTGAGCATTACCGCTCACACTTGCAATTAATTCTTTCCTCCAGTAAAGAATGAGACCAGTGAATTCTCAGGAGGCTGGAAACCTGGCATAGGAGTCGGAGTAGGAATGTTCTCCAGTCCGAATGGTTCATAGGACTGAGAGGATTGGCAGGAGAAGGACAACGTTGCACCTTAATCTCAGCTGGATTTTTAGCTATGTTATAATAATTAATAATCATTAGTAATTCAGTTGTAGTGCAGGTTTTAGTGTAGGATTGTTGGGAGGTGGGTATGGACCATTTGTTATATTTTGTTGTTTTACTCTTTTATTTGGCCGTGGACGAGTTGTACTCGCGCTATTATATATATAACTCTAGTTTTATATTTTTGTTGTGTATAGCTTGTGTGTTTTGTGTGGCGCATGAGGCGCCGCAAAGGACATTAGTAATTGATAATAATAGTAATAATGAAAATAATGAAGTGATAAGTTCATAATTTATCTATTTTTACCACTTTAATTATGCTTAATTTATTATTATTATTAGATTATTTATTGCTTTTATTTTATTTTGCAGGAAAATAAATTAATAAAAGAGTTATGTTAATATAGAACTTGTCAAGATACAATTTGAATAATTGAAGACTCTTTCAAGAATGAACCTAACAAGTTGAAGAAATATCCGCTACTTGAAATGATAAAGTGATAGAAATTGAATGATATCAAAAGAGTTCAAGAGATGAAGTTTGAAAAAACTAAATACATTTCAAGTGATAAAATTGAGAGTTTTCAAATTTTAGGAATGTATCTAGTTAAGTCTATAAATACTTATATAATTAGAGGCTAACGAGAGTTTTTTTTTTTTTTAGTTTTGAGTTTTCTTGTTCAAGTTTACACTTTTCCATTCGTTTTTCTACTTTTTTCCTTCAGCCGTCTATACATTATTTTTTTATTGCTTTTATTCAATTACCATTTGTTTCATTTTTGTAGACACTTAATTACGAAGTCAATAATATTTTATTCTTCATTATTATATCTTCTATTGAAACTTTATATTTCAATATACGTCACAATGATTTTCTACTTCGTTATTACTGTCTCTCTTAATTATAATATTTTTATGTTTAAGTTAGTTTAAATTATTTCGTTTAAAATATTCATATTATATTTATTATTTTATTTATATTAGGATTAATTACACAATCTTCTCAATCATTACGTCTATATTTCGCCTGAGTTAAATATTAAGATTATTAGAATTTTCTAATCTCTGTGGATCGACCTGTAAGAGCATTGATACTACAAGGATCTGTGCACTTGCAGAAATTATACATATTAAGTTTTTGGAGCAGTTGCCGGGATTAAGATTAATTTTAAATTCTTGATGTTGATTCTTCGATTTAGTTTATTAATTATATATGTTTATATTTATTAATTCATTTTATGTTGTGATTGTAGAAAAAAAATTGGTCGTTAATTTTGAAATTGCGGACTTAATACTCTTGATTTTAAAACTTGTGATAAATCGGTGCAAAAAGAACATTGGATGTAATTCTGGCGCACCAAATTATTTTGATCATTAGTGTTAAGTCACCAAGGTACCCAATTTTTTTTTCTCTCTTTTCTCACAATATAAAATATAAAAAAGTGAATTAAAAAAAAACTGTCATTTATATATAAATTTTTTTTAGTTAGATATTATATGCACATTCATGCATTTTTCATGCTCACTTAGGCACAAAACACTAGGTTTATTTATTTATTTATTTTAGTAGCATTTTTTTTAATAAAAATTTTGGTGAGTGTTGGAGGAGCTAAGGTACGTATTGTGAGAACCCAAAAATGTCAATAAATTTCGATATGAGATTTATTTATTTTAGTCTACTTTTACATGAAGGATTATTTTCTTATTGGGTATAAATAACGAAATTATATTTTATGAAAATTATCTGGCAATGTGATGTCCAAAATATTTTAAATGTAATTGTAACTCACGTGTTTGCAAAATTATTTTGGGTGTGTCACGCAGGAAGACCCTTTTTGGGTATGAACAGTTAGCTATAGTAACCATTTTAAAATCTGACTATTGAGGGACAATAGCATTTAATGCACATCACCTCCACCATTACGCTAGAGTGGGCTATGAAAAATGACCGATGGGCACTAGCAGCCGTTGCAGCCACTCTCTTTTCTCATCAGTCACTTCTTTTCCTCTCACAGCCATCGGCGGATATCGAATTAATCCAATGGCCTTTGTTGCTCACCAGGTGATATATATATAAATATCACGTTATTATAACCCTAGTTCCACCTTCATAAATTTCTCTATAGCATACCATCAAACCCCAGCATACTCTCAAGACAACTGTCCTTTTTGGAAGAACAACTCGAGCTTTAACTCTTCCTTTACAGCCAAGGAGGTAAGAGCATTTCATTAAAGTCCTGCTTTATTTCCTATACTTCTGTTCGGTCTTACGTACCACATTTATTACCTTGTTCATTTATTTCCAAAAGTATGACTCAATGCATATTTTAACACAGGAGTTAATGACATTTATTTCAAAAGTTATCTAAGATGGGTGTAATATTGTTGACAACCACCTGGCAGATAAGCTCTTAAACATTCTTTTGTCAGTAGTTGCAACCCCATGCATGAGTTTTCTTTAACCTGAGTTTGAACCCTAAACCGTGCCTAGGATGGCTTGCAGACCATAGGAAATGTTACGTATCACTGAGAGAATGATGAGTTTTAACCTAAGTGTGGTTATGGTTATAAGCACCACTCATGGTGGTGCGAGGAAGACGACCCTGTATCTGAGACAGGCATTAACCTAGTCTCCGACGGGTTTGAGTTAGTCTCTGATGAGATGAGTTAGTCTCTGATGATGTCATCATTAGTCCCCAATGAGTTAAGATGACGTCATCAGTCCCTGATGAGTTGCTAGTCCCTGGTGACGACATTTCTTAGTCTCTGATGACGTCAGCCTTAGTCTCCGACAGGCTAAAGTTAGTGTCTAATGACGTCATCAGTAGTCCCTGACGGGCAAGTATGTTAGTCCCTGATGAGTTTTGTGGTGACTAAAACATACCCTGATGGTCGACGGCTATCCCCTGATGGCCGAAAGATCTTCCCTGACGGGTAAAGGATACCCTGACGGTTGAGAAGTCATCCCCTGATGACTTTTCCCTGACGAGAGAAGGAGACCCTAATGGTGGGGAAATCATCCCCTGACAGGTGAAACCATCCCCTGACGGACGAAATATCCCCCGACAAGTAGTTTGCCCGCTGATGGTTAGTCAACCCCCGATGTATGATTATTCCCTGGCGTAGCAGATTTCCCCCTGACGTGCAGTCTGCCCTCAAAACTATAAAACATGATTTTTTTTACAATTATTTATGTTGTTTAATTATGTATTCACCCTAAACAGTTTTATAGCAGTTTAAGGACATCACATATGCGCTTTCTCTCATGTTTTAACCTAAGTACTAAATCTATTTTGGGATATGTATATTTTACAGAATTTTCCCCTTTCAAGTAAATTGAATTGTTGTGAGCAAAGGACTGAGGCAAGTATATTAACAATCTTATGTTTAAATGCAAGTTGATGCAAACATATACATTCAATCTGATGTTTCTTTCAGTTAACGCATTATCATTCGATTCG
>CM025788.1:22101414-22114768 GCA_014636745.2 Centella asiatica
AATTTCCTTCGATGTTCCAGATACATTCCTTTAAATTGTTATATACTTCTTCAATGTGCATATACTTGCTGGGCGTAAATCGTTCACCCATGTTGAATTTTAATGTCTTGCAGGACAGAATGCTAAGGCTGAACCCTCTAATAAGGGGAAAGCAAAGATGCTAAACTACTAAGTTATTTACTCTTTCAATAATACTGAGGAAGGAAGGGAGGAAGAGATGAAGGGATGAAGGAAGATATTAGAAGTAGTGATGATTTTGATTTGTAATTAAAGATGATGTAATTAGCTTCCGTTGTAGTTGTATTACTCTTGGGTTGTAATAACTCTTTAATATTGCCCTTATCCAGTATTTGTGCTATGATTGGATGTATGGTTATCTTTTCTTTCTTTTGACGAAGCCCTGATCCATTAAGGGATTTTGGGTTCGTCACACGTACCATTCTTTCTTTTATTTAGTCGCAGAACATGTAGCTAAGTATATTAATTGTTTACTGCTTTTATATATTACGTGTTTGTTTACGTGTGCATTCATTTTAAAAAAATTTAAGGGCAAAAACCCAACATAAAGATAACGTGGGGATTTCTTCACCCTTCCTTGGCCCAAAAATCACTAAATCACATATTGCATTTTCAAGCTAAAATAAAAAGAAGTAGACGTTAGCCCCTAGGATTTCGAGCTCATTAAGAAGGTAGTCTAAAGGGAGTTCTAAATTTTTAATAACGCTTTATTTACTCCTTATGCTTTCCTCTTCGAGACCAGATGAGATACGGTTCTTAAGTGGTTCCATAGCTCTCTTCGTCGCCGACGACTTTCCTTTTTTCTATTGTCGTTGTTATTGCCAACACTCATTCTGTCTCACATTCTGGGTAGGCTTACTATTGGTGTCTATGCAAGCTATTGCTTATCTGGCCAAGTAATTGGTGTCTAGGTAAGCGTTTGTGAGGCTATTTGCTTTGAGAATAGTGGTTATTTAATTAGTCACCTTTATTTTCAAGGAGAGACTCTCACATGCCGACCTAGCCAATTGTTTTGAATAATTTTGGATTTGGTTGGACCTTTTAGCTTATCTTAACAAGTTAAGAGCTGTCTAGAATTCTAGGATTTTCATAAATTTAGAAAATATTTTTTTTATTTTTATTTTTATGCTTAAACTATTTGCCTATTTGTTTGGTGTATGCAACAATCAATTTGGGTTAGGGATCAACTAAACATAGCCCTTAAGGATCGTTGTTATCCGGCCCGATCGGCCCAACCCACGTGTATTGTTTTACCGGAACCCAATGGTAATAATTTTGAACTTAAACCACATTTTGTAAGTATGTTACCTAGGTTTACTGATGAAGAGGATTCAAAGAGTGGCAACACTTTTAAGGTAAATGGTCAGCGCCTTAAGCCATTTTTACAATTTCAGATGAATGAAGCTGAACAGGTGATGTACCTCTATAATCTTACTCTTTTGTGATGAATGACACTTGTTTTACTTTCTTTACTCGTTCAAAATCCAACTCTTCCTACATTATTCTTTCTTTTGCTTTAATTGCATTCATTGAGGACAATGCATGACTTATGTGGGGGGCAATTATTTCATAATTTAATTTTGTCTTTATTAATTATTTTTGTCTTTACTAACTAGATTGTTTAGTTTTAATCATGTGTTACTAACTAGATTGTTTAGTTTTAATCATGTGTTATTTAAAATTTTTAAAAAAATTAGAAAAAACAAAAGAAAAATAAAAATGGCTTGCAATTGGTAAAAAGAAAATAAGAAATTAAGTTCTATTATGTCTAAAAAGTTTTGTAAGATTAACATTTCATTTTAAATGACCTTATACAGAGACATACATATCTTAATTTTCAACTAATAACTCATTTTATCTTATTTTAGGCTTTCGAATCATGAGTATTCTAATTATTTCACTAGTCGTCTTTTGTCACTTATCCACCTAGTAAGATCTTGATATACATAATTGACCCAAATTTTCTTGTGACTTAGTATTCTTCTTACGTCAGGAGCTATTGAGGAATTGTTGTGGAGGAAAAATTTTGTTGTATTTCGTTAAATGTATTTTATTATTCACTTGTAATTATGAATGTTTGAGGTTCTTATGCTCTTCAAAAAAACAAAAAAACAAAAAAAAATCAAAAAAAAATATTAAAAAAAAAGAGAGAAAAAAAAAGAAGAAAAAGAAAAGAAAAGAGCAAAAACTCAAAAGAAAAAATAAGGATGGTTACTTATGATTCAATTCTTTTACTTATATTATTTGTAAATATGGTATTTTTGTGAACTTCATAATTAATTATGATTGGTGCTCCTTTAACCTGAAGATACTTAGAATGATTTATAAGGAATGAGGGTGTAATTTCTCTTAAAAAGATAAAATGGCTAAACTAGTGTGGGTGATACTTTGAGTCGATACGCATACACTTTCATGCACAGATTACTCATAGATTGATGGCCTAATTTTATAATAATTTGAGTTAATCTTTTAATATTTTGTTATGTATGCATACATTTCTTTTTGAGAATTAGTTTCTCTGTACTTGATCATTAAAAATGAATCGTTAGTAATATTTAATTTTTTTTACATGGTTTAACTTATTTCCAAATTTTCTATATTAATTGTGAGTTAAATTTTTGAAGAAAAAAAAATTATTAGCCATTTTCTTTTTCCAATGAATTTTGTGGGTATCTTCACTACAAACTCTCACGAGACACAACTCGTCCACTATGGGTAACATTGAGGTTTAACGGCTTGTTGTACATGCTAAGTGCAACCATTTTCCTACGAAAGTAGAGTAATTTAGAATTTGTTGCTTCTTTTCTTTCCATTTATTTTTATTTTACTCATGGACGAGTAAAAGATAAGTGTGTGGGAATTTGATAAGTCCATAATTTATCTATTTTTATCACATTAATTATGCTTAATTTATTATTATTATTAGATTATTTATTGCTTTTATTTTATTTTGCAGGAAAATAAATTAATAAAAGTGTTATGTTAAAATATAAATTGTCAATATACAATTTGAAAAATTGAAGACTCTTTCAAGAATGAACCTAGCAAGTTGGAGAAATCTCCACTACTTGAAATAATAAAGTGATAGAGATTTGATGATATCAAAAGAGTTTAAGAGACGAAGTTTGAAGAAACTAAATACATTTTAAGTGATAAAATTGAGAGTTTTCATATTCTAGAAATGTATCTAGTTAGGCCTATAAATACTTATACAGTTAGAGGTTAACGAGAGTTTTTTTTTTAGTTTTGAGTTTTATTGTTCAAGTTTACACTTTTTCATTCGTTTTTCTACTTTTTTCCTTCAGTCGTCTATGCATTATTTTTATTGCTTCTATTCAATTACCATTTGTTTTATCTTTGTAGACACTTAATTAAGAAGTCAATAATATTTTATTCTTCATTATTATATCTTCTATTGCAGTTTTATATTTCAATATACGTCACAATGATTTTCTATTTTATTATTACTGTCTCTCCTAATTATAATATTTTTATGTTTAAGTTAGTTTAAATTATTCTGTTTTAAATATTCATATTATATTTATTGTTTTATTTATATTAGGATTAATTACACAATCTTCTCAATCATTACGTCTCTATTTCGCCTGAGTTAAATATCAAGAATATTAGAATTTTCTAATTTTTGTGGATCAACCTATATGAGTATTGATACTATAAGGATCTGTGCACTTGCAGAAATTATACACATCACGAAGCTAACGACGTTAAATTAAGATTTTCGACGACGGAGAAAACGCTAATTCAGCAAATGTCACCTAACCACACATGATCCTCAAGCAGGGACGAAATAATTAATAAAAACAAGTATCTAAAATGTTGATAAAACATTAACTAAAAGAAAAATCATGTTTCAAGCATAACGGTGCAAGAAAGGCAAATTAATCAATTCACATTACACTAATATTTAAAATTAAGTCGTCCCATGTTGCACAAAGACATGTTGCAAACATTATTTCTGGTCTGCTTGCTGTCAGATATAGCAATGATCCAATCATTCCCCTGTAAGTCTTCAAATCAACTTTTTTTCCATTTTTATCAGGGTCAATCTTGGTTGCAGTGGCCATAGGTGTCTTTGCTACTTTTGAGTCCTCCATATCAAATTTCTTGAGAAGTTCTTTGGCATATTTTGTCTGATGAATGTAGATTCCATTAGAGACTTGTTTAACTTGCAATCCCAAGAAGTAAGAGAACTCACCCATCAAGCTCATTTCATATTTGATTTGCATGAGTTTGAAGAACTTTTCACACAGTCTTGTGTCAGTGGATCCAAAAATAATATCATCAACATAAATTTGAACCAAAATCAGATGACCTTGGTGTTGTCTGAAGAACAATGTTTTGTCAATGATACCTCTTGAAAATTTGTTTTCCACCAGAAACTTTGACAGTGTATCATACCAAGCTCTAGGTGTTTGCTTCAGTCCATAAAGTGCCTTTTCCAGTTTGTAGACATGATTTGGAAATTTTGAGCATTCAAATCCTGGAGGTTGTTGGACATACACCTCCTGTTCCAATTTTCCATTTAGAAAAACACTTTTCACATCCATTTGATATATTTTAAAATTTGAATGTGCTGCATAGGCTAAGAAAATTCTTATATCCTCAAGTCTGGCTACTGGTGCAAAGGTCTCATCAAAGTCAATCCCTTCTTCTTGAAGATATCCTTTTGCAACCAGTCTTGCTTTGTTTTCTTACAACAATGTCAGCTTCATCCATCTTATTTCTGAAAACTCACTTAGTACCTATTATGATTCTTTCTTTGGGTTTAGGTACAAGCTTCCATACTTGATTTCTTTCAAATTGATTTAGCTCTTCCTGCATAGCCAAGATCCAGTCTGCATCTTGAACAGCTTCTTCAAACTTCTTTGTCTCAATTTGAGAAAGAAAACAAGCATATAGGCATTCATTAGATGTTGCTTTCCTGGTCTGCACTCTTTTGCTTAGGTCACCAATAATCAGATCTGTTGTATGACTTCTGGCCCATTTAAGATTGGAGATGTGTCTTGATGAGCTTGCTTGACTATCATCTCCTCCCCCTAAGCCTGTGCTCCCAGCTTCTGAAAACTCTCCCCCTGAATTAGTGGATAATTCAAGGTTCAAGTTATCCCCTGATGGTGCATGTCCTAATGAATGATCCCCTGATCTGTTGTCCAGGAAATTAACTCTATCTGCTGAAGGGGGTTCTATATTGTTTGGATTGACATTAGGAATGGATAAATTATCCATTTGTCTGCACTCATCGACTTCATTCTCTTGATAATCAATTTCATCTTCATTTTCAAACCTAAGTTCTTCATGAAAGCCAGGGTCTTCAAGACCAGAAATCTCTTGATCATCAAAAGCTACATCTATAGACTCCATCATCACCTGAAGTCTTTTGTTGTAAACCCTGTAGGTCTTGGATGACAAAGAATAACCTAAGAAAATTGCTTCATCAGCTTTTGGATCAAATTTTTCCTAAGTTCTCACCAAAATTCCTCAGAATAAAACATTTGCACCCAAAGACATGGAGGAACTTGATGTTTGGCTTTCTCCCTGTCATTAGCTCATATGGTGTCTTGTTGTGAGCCTTGTTGATTAGAGATCTATTCTGAGTAAAGCAAGCAGTGGAAATTGCTTCAGCCCAAAAATAGGTGGGAATCTTTGCCTCTGCTAGCATTGACGTAGCAGTTTCTATCAGGGTTCTATTTTTCCTTTCCACTACACCATTCTGTTGAGGAGTCCTTGGAGCAGAAAATGTATGATTTATTGTTTTCCCAGTGAGATGGATTAGAACTTGTAGAAGGGGGGTTGAATACAAGTTCTTACAACTTTTTCGAATTCCTGTTCTTTAAGAAATTAACTTTCTGCAGAATATAAAGAACAAGATTAAAACTTTATAAACAATTGCTTTTATTGATTTTAACAATTGATTACAAGTTTTCTAACAATCAAGACAAGCTTCGATCGTCAGCTTCTATTCTGTGTATATAGAAAATACAACCCTTTCAATTCTCTTTCTATACACCCCTATAGCTTCGTATTGCTATTCTGTAATTTATAATTACAGCTTCTAAAACTAAGTTATCAAAAACCTAGCTTCCTAATTCAAATCAAATACAATCTTTCCAATTGAAAGATTTCTAACAAGTTTCCTTGTCAGCTACGTCTTCAACAAAGTCTACGTGTTCATGGAAGACTTTCCTTCTTTGATTTGAACTCTAACTCCATCAGTGATTAAGTCTTCGACTAATCTCCGATAGCTTCTTTAATTAGTCCCTGATCACTTCGAGTAATCTCCGATGCTTTACAACGTGTAATCTCTGATGCTTTACTTCGTGTAATCTCCGATGCTTTGGCTTTAGTCTCTGGTGATGTCAGCTTTTAATCTCCGAGGTATTGTTTTAATCCCTGATGACGTCAGCATTAATCTCTGACTCTTTAGTTACAATCCCCGATGACGTAAGCTTTAATCTCCGATGACCAATCCTTCAATCTCCGATAAACAAAACATTTTAATCTCCGATGAAGGATTCTTCAATCTCCGATGGGCAAAGTCCAATCTCTGATGAACAAAACTTTAATCTCTGGTGGACTTTTCCCTAAATCTCCGACAAGCCAAAATCAATCTCCGAAGGACTAATTAATTTAACAACTTGTTGAACAAACTCAACAAGTATTCCAGCAGTACATACAAAAGAAATGAACCTATCTCTTTATTATAATGACTAATTTACAAACAAGAGATACTACTGCTAGCTACAAAACTAAAGTGTTACAAACCAACACTTTTCTGTACATTTGTATTCCTAAGTATTCTAAAGACAATCATCATCAAATGTTCATAAAACCTAACATTTATTAACACCTAGCTTACCATTTCTATTCTTCTTGCTTACCCCTGACAGGCCTTTTTCCCTTGACGGGCTACAACGGCCTGATGCACTCTTTCCCCCTGACGACTGTGTATCCACTGATGCACAGTCTAGTTCTTTCATAACTAGAGGGTTGAGTGTTTTGGCAAGAATAAGTTTCTTGCCTTTCCCACCATTAGTGGAAGCTTCACTTACTAGGAAAACATTCTCTGATTCTAGCTTTGTATCTCCCTTAACAAACTTGATAAGTTGTATTGGCCTCTTTCCAAAGCTAGCTGCCATCTCAACCTCAATGAGAGGTTGCTGCACTTGAGTCTCTTCATAGCCTAAACCAGATTTTGGATCAGATTTCTGACTTTTTAAACGATCCTCCAGTTTCCTGCTAGACTCATTCCATCTCTTAATGACTTCCATTTCTTGACTAAGAAGATTCGAGGTCCATTCCTCTCTTTTGATAGCACAGTCAAGAAGATTTTTAGTCATTGAGAGTTCTTTTTCAAGACTCTCAAGTCTTGAGTTTTCTGATTCTAAAAGAGTGTTCCTAGCAGATAATTGTAAATTTATTTTTTGCACTCTCTCAGTTTCAGCTACAACACTCCTCAGGGTGTCATAGAGATCCTTTATCTCATAAGCCATTTCCTTAACAGTTTTAACACAATCAGTTTTAGACATGTTAGAGGAAATTTTGAGGCTTACCTGTGAGCTGCTACTGTCAGTGGATGAGGCCATCAGGGCTAGGTTGACATAATCTTCATTTTCTTCTTCATCAGAGTCAGCCCAGTCCTTTCCCTCTGCAATATATGCTTTTCCCTTCTTGTTTGCATTAAGAAGGTCAAAGTATTTCTTCTTGTAGTCCACAACAACTTCTTTGTTTCTGGATTCACCATCTTTTGTGGCCTTGCGGCACTAATTTGCAAAGTGGCCCAGCTCAATGCATTTGTAGCACTTTATTCTTGATTTGTCAATAAAGTTTTTCGTGCTACTGGGTTTCCTTGCTGAAAATCTTTTAGATACCGAAGGCTTTTGGAATTTCAGCTTGGAAAACCTTTTTGCAAGAAAGGCCATGGTTTCATCCAGCTCCTCTAACTCTTCCGGAGTGTATTCTTCCTCCTTGATCAACTTCTTTGTCCCCTTCTATGTTAGCATCTTCTAGTTGCTGCTTCATCAAGACACTTAGTCTTGCTTCTTGTTTGTTCTTTATGGCAGCCATCAGGGCTACAGATTTAAGCTTTCTGGTATCCCCTGACATTTCAGATCTTTGTTGAACCTCTAGTTCCTATGTCTTGAGAGTACCATACAGCCTATCCAAGTCTAGAAGATTCATGTCCTAGGATTCCCTGATGGCTGTTGTCTTAGGATCCATGATATGGGAAGGGCACTCATGAACTTTCTATTCATATCTTTATTAGCATATGCTTTCCCATATAATCTCAGGTCATTTACCAACCTGTTAAATCTGTTGAACATTTTAGTGAGTGTTTCACCATTCTTCATTGTGAACCACTCATACTGTTGTGTCAACAGCTGCAATTTATTTTCCCTCACTTCCTCAGTACCATCACAAAGGATTTGTATGGTATCCCATATAGATTTAGACGTGGTAAGATTCAAGATACTATTCAGCATACCATCGTCTAAACCATTATACAGGATCCTAGTGACTTTAAGATCCTTTTTCACCTTTTCTCTTTCCTCTATCGTCATTTCGTCAGTTGTCTTTGGGTTAAGCTTTTCAGGAATACTGACTCCATTAACGACTTCTATAGGAATGAGCTTCTTGGGAACGTGAGGTCCTTCTTCTAGCATCTACAAATATTCATCATCAATAGCTCTAAGATGAACTATCATTTTTTATCTCCAGAAGAAGTATTTGCCCCTTTCCAACATGGAGACTTTACTGTTTCCAGCTTTGTTAGCCATAGATAATGATCGTTTTTAGCAAGTGAAATCTACTAAGAGGCTCTGATACCAATTGTTAGTGCAATATAAGCACAAGTGTTTGTAGAAGGGGGAGATGATTACAAACACCTGAAACTTTTCGCTCTTTTAAACTTAAAAGTGCTTACTGGAAAACAGTTGTAACAAACAGAAAAACTATAAGAAATGAACACACAGATTCAAGTTAAAATAGTTATATTAAAACTTGGGGTTTTTCTGGAAATCTGTATAATCACAAATGTGATTTACAGCTACAAATTTTGTGTTTAAATACACAACTTCTCACACTCACTAGCTTCTAACTTTCTTTGAAATATTTCTCGCAAGATCTATTACAAAGCTTCTCTCTAATGTTTGTGTGCTTCGGTGTTTGTTTGATCTTATAGATATGTAAATCTCTCGCTTCTATTACACTATATAATGAGAACTGCTTTGCTTATATGTTAAATCAGTGGGTTGAAATCACGTGCTTGAGACGTGCTGCTTTTCTCAATTTAACCGCAAGTATGTCACATCGTTACTTTATGTGTCAGACTGCTGCATGCTTTGTTGCTACTTTTCTTCCCCTGATCTGTGTGAATTTAATGCATGAGAGTTCTCATTGGACCAAAACAAACTTCAAGAAATATCTTTCCAGTTAATATCTCTTGCTTCTGTAACACGTTACGTTGATTTTCGTGTAAGTACTGATGACGGGTGCATGCTGTCATAACGATCCACTGACTGCCAGCCCTGATGGAATTTGATCAGTGCTTCTGGATCCCCTGATGCTTATTGACTGGATTAGGGCTTCAACCTTCACTTGAGTTTCACTCAATTCTTCTTGATTCTGATGGTTATGACTGACGGCATACACTGATGGCTTCCACTGATGCCATGATGGTCATTCCCCCTGACGGGTTGCTCTGCCTTCGTCATCCCCTGATGGATCCCCTTGATAGGTTCCTCTGATGAGTTCCCCCTGATCGGTTCCCCTGATGGGTTCCCCTGATGGGTTCCCCCTGATGGAACTTAATCAACATAACTTTGTTTAGAATTTCTGATGTGCAAAATACTTTGACTGTTTACAAGTAGCATCAGACATTCTTCTTCACTTTGTCAAGTCCTTTGATTGTTTCTGTTTTCTAACTTGTCTTGTGAAGAGATCGACCATCCACTGATTAATAAGATTATTATCAGTGGATGCAAAACATGTGCTTATCTTAAGGTTTATAAAATACCTCAAGTATTTACAGTTGCATAATTTATTACATAATCATCATCATCATTATTTATTTCTAACAGTTTTGTACTTCATTTTTGAATTCTTTGAACTTTTCAAAATATTCGGATTTGTGTTTCATAAGATACACATATCCATATCTACTGAAATCATCAGTAAATGTAATAAAGTAATAAAATCCAGATCTAGCTTCCGAACTCATGGGTCCACATACATTAGTATGTATAAGGCCCAATAAATCGCTGGCCCGTTCACTGTGTCTAGTGAAAGGTGCTTTAGTCATTTTGCCGAACAAACAAGACTCGCATACATCATATGATTCAAAATCAAATGTGTCCAAATACCCATCTTTATGGAGTTTGGATATGCGTTTCTCACTGATGTGGCCCAAACGACAATGTCAGAGATAAGTCGGATTAGAATCTTTCGATTTTAGTCGTTTAGTATTTATATTATAGATGGGCATTTGTAAATCAAGAACATAAAGACCATTAAACAATTGTGCTACTCCATAACACATTTCATTTAAATAAAAGGAACTGTAGTTCTTTATTATAAATGAAAAACCCTTCTTGTCCAAACAAGAAACATAAATAATATTCCTACTTATAGCAGGCACATAATAACAGTCTTCAAGTTCTAATACTAGCCTAGTGGGCAAAGACAAATGGTAAGTTCCTACAGCTAATGCAGCAACTCTTGCTCCATTTCCAATGCGTAGGTCCACCTCGCCTTTAGCTAATGCTCTACTCCTTCGCAATTCCTGCACATTTACACAAGTGTGAGAACCACATCCAGTATCAAATACCTAAGATGTAGAAGTAGATAAATTGACTTATATAACATATATACCTGAATCAAAAGTCCCACTTCCTTTCTTCTTCTTTAGATCTTCCAGGTAAGAATGACAATTCCTTTTCCAGTGTTCAGGCTTTCCACAAAAGTGACAATTACCTTCTTTAGGTATCCCACCTTTAGGCTTCAAAGCCTTATTGGATTTGGATTTGGCGATAGATTTAGATCCCATCTTCTTCTTTTTGCCCTTTCCATTTCCTTTGGCATTCCCCTTTTGCACCATCAACATGGGAGAGGGTCCTGCCTTTTTCATGTTGTTTTCAGCAGTTCTCAACGTGCTTAACAACTCAATAAGTGGTTTCTCAATCTCGTTCATGAGGTAATTCATGACAAATTGAGAATAGCTATTGTTCAGAGATTGTAAGACAAGATCAGTTTGAGCCTCCTGAGTAAGTGGAAAGCCCAACCTATCTAGGTACTCAATACACCCAATCATCTTCAGAACATGTGGATTGACTGGATCACGTTCACGCTGCTTGCAATGATACAATGCTTTGCTCGTATCATACCTCTCCTGCCGAACATGCCCCTCGAACAACTTCTTAAGATGTTCAAGTATGTCATAAGCATCCATCAACTCATGTTGCTTCTGAAGCTCAGGGTTCATGGTTGCTAACATAAGGTAGCCCACATCCAGAGCATTATCCTGATGCTTCTTGTAAGCATTTTGCTCTGTACGTGGTGCAGTGGTAACTGGTGCAGTAGGAATTGGTCCATCCAGGACATAGAGCTTACGCTTTTGCTTGAGGACAATCCTCAAATTCCTATGCCAATCTAGGAAATTAATCCCATTCAGTTTTTCCTTCTCAAGGACTGATCGCAGTGAAAAGCTACTATTGTTGTTGTTTGCCATTAATATCTACAATTCATAAATGCAAAATTAATAAGTAAATTTGCAGAAATTTTAATGTTATGTTTTTGATAATGGCACATTCAAAATATACCTCCCACTATTTTATTCAAATTAATAGCCCTCACCATTAATTCAGAATTATTTCTTTTAAATACTTCTAGTGAGCCAAGATCCATATTTCATTATGCCCTAAGTTAGCTTTGGCTAATCACTCAAAACATAATTATTTAGGTAGACAACACCTTGTCAATTATATCATATATAACTCTTGGATAGTTTATCGAACAACATTTGTTCAAGCTCAACTAATGAACTTATACAAACTCTATGGCTCTAAACCCACAATCCTATTATGATAGCCTAGTTAAGTCAAGCACAATTTTAATAGTTTGGATATCACAATTATCCTATCGCACCATGCCAAGATAAATGGGGTAAAATATCAACTAGTACTAGTTTGTTGTGAACTTTTCAGAGTAATTCATCAAATTGATTAGATCTAAAATAAAAACACATCCTTCGCATGATCCCATCGATATACATAAGTCTGATTTGATGAAATCCTTCGAAGACAGACTATTTAGCCTGAACAACAAAAAAACAACAACAAACATCGCCTGTTTACTAAGATCATCATAGATTATTAACTTTGCTTTGGCAAACTTACACCCATCGATCAAAGCCTTGATGAGTGTTAATCATTGGAAGGCATCTGTTTTAGACTTAATGATTTTATGAGGGATTTTATTAATTAATTTAGATCTCACCAACTATAACTTTTAAGCATGCACATTTATTCATTATATCATATATAAGCATAAATAAAGTGCACATTTATTAATCATGACACAGTTATGACCAAATCCTATGCCAATCTTTCCAAGCTAATGAAAAGATTGAAGGTCAGTGTAATGTGGTAATTGATCTTCAAACTTGGCAGCTTTCTTGAAACTCTATTTGCATGCATCATTTTCCTTATCTCCATCTTCTGCTGGTCATCTTTATAGATTACATAATAATGAAACCTATAATAAAATATTCTATGTTATACATTACATTATAGAAAGAAACCTCGAGTTACATTCGAGGGGAGTAAGATGAGAAGAGAATATTACATCCAGATATAAGAGAAGGCACGACATGCAAGCCGTATTTCAAAACCAAAACCACTAACCTATGGGTCGTAAGGCCATAACTGTGCACCATACATATCATAATAAGCACATAATAACATGATTTAAACAATTAAAATAAAAAAATATATTTTAATTAATTTTTAAATCATTAAACCATATTTGGGGACACGACAATCGTGCGCTACGACGGGGGGTCAAGGGGGCACCCCCCTTTGCCGGGGTCCTAGGGGTCGGGAGGCCCCTAGTTGGGTCCAAGGAGCATGGCCCCTGGCGGTGGTCTCGCTGACCAATCAGCGAGCAGGGGTCTAAGGGGGCAGCGCCCCCTGGAAAAATTTTTACAAGTCACAATCTATATTGTGCAATTTTCTCTATCGGAGACTAAGCTCGTCAAGGACTACACGCATCAGGGGATAAATAGTCTATCGGAGACTAAGCTCATCAGGGACTATGCGCATCA